>CM076578.1:1905113857-1905495720 GCA_034641835.2 Pinus albicaulis
ATATCAGTTTCTACAATAGTTTTTTAGTAGGTCTTTCAACAATGCTTGCCCCAAAATACTCTCTTCAAAGTATGTTCAATAATATCCCCAAGAGAGCTCCAAATCCACTTCAAGATGTATATCAAATTTCCAAGAAGTTTGCTCCAAGATATTTGTTTAATATTTTTCTCCAAGGCTGCCTTAAACCACTTCAGATCTGCTTCAAAAGGTTCTTAAAAACTTCTCCAAGCCTGTCACCAATCTGCCTTCTTAGATTCTTCAAAAATCTTCTTAAGGACTGCTCCAAATGCTGAATTGTTTCCTCATAAGTGTTGAAGTTAAGGGTTGAGATAGGTGTAGTGTGATGGCAAAGAGAAGGGCTGTAAAAGGGGCCAAGTCTCAGATCTTTAAAGAACTATAGAAGGGGATGAGATCAGGTCTGAAATCAGGCTAAGATAACAGAGATATATCCCACAAAAACTAAAGTTGGAACATCCACGAATTCCCAACAAATTCTGAAATGTACCTATTAACACACCACAGATATGTCTACTCCAAATTATGTGTATAACTAAGATTTTCTTATGAAATACGAGCTATGTTTTCTCCTGAGATCACAGGCTTAGTCTCCTCTGAAAGGTCCTTTATTCATTCTAAAAATATTTTCCTTTCACTGTGTTAATCTTGTTTACATGACACACTGATCTGAGACTTTCTGTCTTCTCCTCAGGTCTGAAAGTCTTGTTTTATTGTTCACATATAGATCTGAGGCAAAGGTCCAAGCTGTGACTATTCCCTAATCCGACTATTACACAAGCCTGAGGTATACCCAAAAACATTCCAGAAATGCCTTTCTGCCTTAAGCTTCTCCCTAGTCCGTGTTCTTCTTCTCCTCGGCCTCCTGTACCATTTCTCTGAGATTTTTACCGAAAATTTATGGTAGAAATGAAGGTTTTGCGGTCTTATTTATATACATTTACTTATGAGACTGAAGGGATGTGTCTTTTAAAGGGAGGCTGACATGTGTATGAGAGTGTAGGTCGGCTAGCAATTAAATATATTATTTTTAAACTTAAAAATTCATTTTCTCACAAACCGCTGGGAGTTTTAGGGCAAGTAAAGGCTCATTGGAAAGAGGAAAAATTCCTCTTTCAGATTGTCTAGGACTCATTGTGATAGGCTGCCTCCAAGATGATAGAATTTATTTTTCTTTATAACTCTCCCTGAATTTTTATGTGCAGGAAGTGATTGAGACAACAAGAGGTCATTAGGTCTCCTTCATTTTATGACTCCAACAATGTCTTTATATTATTTCCACATCATCACGAGGTCTAACAATGAGTGTATCATCAATGCCATCACATAATGGTGCAGTGATATGTTATAGTGCAACCTTTATTAATTTGTTATTGGGAAAGCTCCAAAGTAGTCTTTCAACCATGTCATCAAGACCATTATCAAGTGTGGTCATTCAAGGGTATGACATCATCATGTGTATGGCTTCATCAAGTACAGTCATCCACATCAAGGGTAAGGACATCATCCAGGTTCTAGGATTTTTCATCAAGAGTAAGCACACCATCATGACTTCTAGGGCTTCTTCACAAGATTATGGTGCCTTCATGGACATCTAGGGGATTATGATCAATAGGAATTTAGGACAATACTTCTTCAGACTTTGACATCATCATTAATAGTCTCATAGTCAACCAAGAGTCATGGCGTCATCATCTAGAATCAGGCATCTCAAGAATATTGACATCTCAGTCAATGCCATATTGACATCAATGACAACCTTGATTAACATCTTCCTTTCAGCTACACCATTTTGTTGTGGAGTATATGGAATAGTATGTTGTAATTGAATGCCATGCTCAGTGCAGAAGTTGATAAATTTTTTGTTAACATATTCTTTGCCATTGTCTGATCTTAACTTAAGAATTTGATGTCCAGATTGTTTCTCAACAAAGGCCTTAAAGGCCAATAAAATGTTAAAAACTTCGCTCTTGAGTTTTAAGAAATATACCCAAGTGTGTCTGGAGAAATCATCAATGAAAGTTAAGAAGTACTTGCAACCAGAGAGAGAAACAACAAGAAGTGGACCACACAAATCACTGTGCACAAGCTGCAAAGGGGCTGAAGCGTGCCAAGAGGCACGTTTGTCAAAACTATCCTGCTGATGTTTTCCGAGTACACATCCGGAGCAAACACCATCTCGGCAAGATACCATAGGAAGGTCTGTCACCATATTTTCCTTACATAGAGTTTGAAGTGAGCGATAGTTTAAGTGACCAAATCGCTCATGCCAAAGTTTTCTCACATCATCATTATGAGCAACAAAAACAAAGGGAAGACATGATGACCAAAAGTTGTCAAACTTATACAACCTTGTGGAATCATCAGCAATGCCAGTAGCTAAATATGTTTAGGATCTTTGAGGTCCTTGATTACAACATCATGAGGTGAGAATTCTACTATTTTCCCTTCACCTAAATGAGTTATCTGATAAGCAGATAGAAGGTTGCATGACAAGGTAGGAACACATAGTACATCATTGAACTAACTACTATCTAGATGAATGGTTCCATATCCTACAACATTAAGAGATCTATCATCACAAACATAAATATGTTTTGTGTTACAATCATTTAAAGAAGACAACATGGATTTTCTTTCGCCATGTGATAAGAAGCTCCAGAATCAATGAGCCACTCATGAGAAGGAGAAGAAGATGATACATTTAATGCATAACCAGATCTTGGTGCTTGACAACCACAAGAAGAAAGTGCCATGCCTGAAGATGATGGTGAAGAGTGCTCCAAATTTATGTTGTGCTTCTTCATTGCTGCTTCTAACGCTTCCATCTTCTTAAAACATTTGGACTCTATATGGCCATCCCAATTGCAAAAGTTGCAACGTCTATTTGTCTTCTTCCCTTTTTTTTTATTTGCCTTATTATTTTGATGATTTGATTTTTCAGTTTGTGGTTGAAATTGCTTAGGACCCTTATTTGGTTTAGGACCATATTTTTTAGGATACTGCTTCTTGGTATTCTTTTGATATGGTTGTTGTTGGGCTACTAAGGCTTTCTTAGAAGCGTTTCCAGCAGTGATAAGACCAAGGTGTAAATTTTTTTCATGTTCTCTTATCAAAGAATCACAAAAGGCATTAAAAGAGGGGTTCTTGTAGGTGGTTCCTGAAAAAATGATGGCTTCTCTAGTGGAATGGAAGGTGGAAACAAATACAGAGTATGTAGGGCCAAGCTTAGCAAGAATGGAATAGATGAGGCTACCATCGTCCTTTTTGATCGTACAACCTTCTAAAAGAATTCTAAGGGTCTTGAATTTGGACAAAAAATCTTCAATGGAGGATGTTAGGGTCCTATAAGTATAGGATTCATAATTTGGAATTGACTTATGTTAATCTTGTAAATATGTACATACCTTTCTTTCTGCAAGTTGTTTTCCCATATTTTGTAAATTAAAAATTAAAAAAATCAAAAAGAGGGTAAAAAGTCCTAAAAGAAAAATCAAAGGACTTAGAAAAAATATAGACCCCAAAAGAAAAAGAAATAAAACATGAAAGTGTGCAAGTCCAAATACCACTACTTTTTTACTTTTTTGCTGATGATTATGGCAGAGTGTCAATAAATGCCAAAATCCATGATGAGTTAAATTGTTTAAACCTAAGTTGCAGGAAATGCTGGCAAGGGGTCCATTTCTACAGAGAAATGATATGGAAACGCATACCGTACGGCTGAGAAATGTGTTTCCAGCCATACTGGTACGTTTCCCATACAGGAAATGGTACCAGTACGGCTGGAAACACGTTTCCCGGTCGTACTATGCCGTTTGCTGTTCTTTACAGCGCAAATCATGATTTTTTTTTATTAAGTCAATTAAATAATATTTGATTTGTTTTTAATAGGTTTTGGAGGCATCTAGAAGGGTTCTAAAGTTATAAAAAGAGGCTTAGCCTCATTCTCTCATCACACAAATTCAACAAGTCGATTCACTTGGTGAAGAGCGATTTTGGCGAGGAAGAAGGAGGAAGAGAGTAGTGCTTCAGCTTGGGTGTTTTCACCATTGAGAAAAGGAGATTTCAGCAGCAAGAGAAAGAGATTTGAGGAGCATATTTGGAGTGAGAAGTTTCTAGCTATGACATTCTTGGTTTTTGGATTAGTTGCAGCCATATTTCTCTTGTTTTTTCTGGCATTTTGGGGTAGCTTCAGCTGCAGAAAATTATTTTGGGTAAGAAGCATTCAATTTCTTTGTTTTTTCTCATTGTTTTGTCTATTTTTCAAGGGTTTATGCTACCAAAATTTTAATAAACGTTTTTTTATTTATAGATTAGTTTTTTTCTTTTTTTGCAGCAATGGCTTCTTCCATTCAAGGTTCAAGTGCAAACCCCAAGGCCAACCCAAGGGCTGAATATTATCCTCTTTGGAGGCATGTTGAGAATTTGCAAAGATGTGGAGGTGGTGGCTCATGGGAATGGCATTGTACTCTTTGAAATAATTGTTACAAGGGCTCTTACCCAAGAGTGAAGGCACATCTTTTGCATGGAGGAGGACAGGGGATTACAGGTTGCATGAAAACATTTGACCCTATAGCAAGGAGGGAATATCAAAGAGAGCAAGATCAGGCTGATGGAATCAAAAGAAAGCATGATGATTTTAGTCAAGCAGCTAAAAATCTAGCAAACAGTGAGCCAAGGATTGTAATTGAAGCAAGGAAGAGGAGAGGCAGTGGCACTCAACAACCAGAACAACCACCATCTAGAGGGGCATCTGGTACTGTTCAAGATAGCAGGATTGCTAAGCTGGTGAATGTGCAAGGAAGAGAAGAAGCTGATTCCAGAGTGGCTCGGTGCATCTATGCATGTGGTCTCCCATCCAATGTTGTTCGCTCCCCTTACTGGGAGGATATGACAAGGGCAGTTAACAAAGCTCCTCAAGGATACAAGGGGCCCAACTATGAGAAATTTAGAACTCAACTTCTAAAAAATGAGAAGGATCTTGTGGAGGATGTGCTATCACCAATTCGCTCTTCTTGGACTAGCTCTGGGGTTACCATAGTCTCAGATGGATGGACAGATACAAGGCGTAGACCATTGATAAACATCATTGCCACTTCACCAAAAAGAGAAATGTTTCTAAATGTTTCTAAATGTAGAAGACTGCTCGGGAGAGGTAAAATATGCACAATTCATTGTTGATGTCATTATCAAATCTATTGAATAGGTTGGTCCTAATAGGGTGGTGCAAGCTATCACGGGTAATGCACTGGTATGCAAAGCTGCAGGTTCGATTATTGAGGGGAGGTATGACCATATATTTTGGACACCCTGCATTTTTCACAATCTGAATCTGATCTTAGAGAAGATTGAAAATAAAGTTCCATGGATAAAGGAACTCACAGGGGAAGCAAGGGAAATTGTGAAATTCATCACCAACCACCACCAGTCTCAAGCAATATTCTGAGAGTACTCCAAATTGGATTTGTTAAAGGTTGTTGAGACAAGATATGCCTCAAAATTCATAATGTTGTGCCGCCTTGTTGAGGTTAAGCAAGCATTAGTGTCTATGTGGTGATTCAGCTTTGGGTTGACTGGAGACAGGCAGATTCAGAGCGGGGAACTGCAATGCATAGATTGTGCCTCGATGAGGATTGGTGGAGCAAGGTAGATTTCTTGATACTGTTCACAACCCCTACATTTGAGCTTCTTCGGCATGCTGACACCGACCAACCTTTCTTAGGAGAGGTATATGATGGCATGGATTCCATGGTTGAGAAAAATATGGAAATTATTTCACAGGAATCACCACAAATTTTGTTTGTAGATGGTCAGTTTGTCGAATTAATCAAGAGAATCATTGTTGACAGGTGGAACAATTTCAACACTCCATTGCATACTTTAGCACATGCCTTGAACCCAAAATTTTATGATGAGGAACTTATTGCTCAAAGTAATGGGAAGAGGAAGGCACCCCATAAGGATAGAGAGGTGGCTAATGGGGTGAAAAAAACCCTTATGAGAATTTTTCCAACTCATCTACACAGGGAGGTGAAGGAGGAATTTGTCAATTTTGCTGCAGGTATAGATGATTATTCAGATATATCATCTTTGGAGGAGAGAAGCACCATGAATCCAGTTAGGTGGTGGATTTGTCATGGAGCAAATGGTGTACATTTGCAAAACCTTTCCATTCACGTCCTTTCACAAGTGGCAAGCTCTTCATCAGCAGAAAGGAATTGGAGCACCTATGGTTTTATTCATTCTGTGAAGCGCAATAGGTTGGGCTCACAAAAGGCAGAGGATCTTGTTTATGTGCACTCCAACCTTCCCCTTGCATCTCGTAGGGGTCCAGAATATGGAAATGGTCCTTCTAAGGAGTGGGATGTGGAACCAGAAAATCCTGATTTGGATCTCTCTCTTGCTGCCTTGAATATTGAGGATCGGGATCATAGAAGTGGAATTGGCCAAACATCTTCTTCAACTACACCATCCACTGTTGAGCATGCTTCTGCTGCTATATTTTATGAGGATTCTGATAATGAGTATTAGACTTTAGTCTTTTGACTTTATTGTACTTGCAGCCTCATATATATAATAAAGGCTGATTTTGACATTTTGATTTATAATAAAGGTTGGTTTTTGAGGTTCTGATATTGCTATTTTCATTATGTGTCTATTATCAATGATCATTCATGAGTAAATGTGTTGTAACTTGTAAATTTTTAATAGTTTATGCTTTGAATTTATGATTTATCATATATGTTTTAAACTTGCATGATTTCACATAACATTTCTTAAATGTCCTAAATTATAATATAAATTTAAATTATATATATATATATATATATACACCGTGTTTCCCTGTTTCCAAAATTTGGGGAGGTCGCGTTTCGCTTCGCTTCCCGTTTCGGAAACTCGTTTCTGTTTCCCCGTTTCGTGCAACCTTGGTTTAAACTTGACTTGTCATGTTTTCAATTTCCATGTTGTAGAATAGAGAATAAAAGATTAGTCAGACAGTTTAATCCTGACTAATTTGTAGATAGGTAGAGAATAATGAGGAGCTCATCAGTTTAATCTGAGCCTTCAGATGAAATAAGGTAGAATTAGATAGTTTTTATGCTTTCAAAATAATAAAATGTTTCAAGGTAGCAAGCTCAAATGCACCTTCAAAATGGAAGAAAAAATGTTAGATTAAAGTTGGGTAGGTAGAAAGAAGTCGGAAAAAACATGTAAATACTCATCACTAGGCAAAAATCACTAATTTTCCATCCCCTATAGTTATTTTGCATTCTAGACTTTCAGTCAAAGGGGCTCAGAGCATTTCTCTAACTTCTGTTGGGACCGGACCCAAGGCTCAATGACTAAATAGTTAAAAGTGTTGAATTCCTATATTAATCCCCAATTATCATTATTTACCCTTCATTCACCCATTACAACTCAAATTTTAGGTAAGAACTCTTTTCTTACTTAATAATACATAATATCCCATTTGGTTAACTTCCCCCATTTCATAAGGCATATAAACCCTCAAAAAGCACTTTATCCTAAGTAAAAGTGGTAAAATCATGAAATGATGAACTTTGCTGTAAAGATTTTCACTTCACTTAGTCATATTAGTGTATTTCTTGAGTATTTCCATTTCCTTGTCATATTAATTTCTAACTTATTCTATTAACTCCCTAAGAGATACCTTATCCTATTAATATAACTCCTTTTATTTAAATATCCCCTAAAAACCCACTATTATAAGATTTTATGCCAAAGTAATTATCCACATGCTGAAATTAAATCCTAAAATATACTCCCATTGGCATAAAACTAATAATATATAAATATCCTACCCCACTATAGTTATTAAACCCCCCTGGTTTAATAAACTATATAATAAAAATAAAAAATGGCTTTTATATATATTTTATATGTTTAAAAACACAAAAAAATTTCCTCGCCTATCCATACTTTATCCTAAGTGCTGAACCATATAAATTATTTTTTATTAAGGCTTGAGAATTCAAACCCCCGCAGCCTTTGCAAACAACTCGTATCAAATCCCCGCATTACACAATTAACCCAAGGTAATATCGAGTTAAAACTAATGGTTCATTTCACGTTTCACATTTGTTTTCCCGTCCATTTACCCGATATGTATTAGCCTCATGCTATACATAATATTAACCCTAGTTAATTTCATAACCCACCTCACGCACCCCCATCCTACATATAAGCCTTTGTTATAAACCGTATATCATACCATAGCCCGCTTATATGTATAAACCCATAACATATATATAAAAGTTTGGTTATAATGAAAATTATGCAAAGGTTTTATATATCAACGCATATCATTTAAAACCCCGGACACACAACATTTCAACCGCAACTTCCAAATTGATCTCAGTCGTTCGCTCCAACCTCTCAAATCCAACGGCGGAGGATGCATTTCGCGCTCATAACATAAACGTCTTCCCAACGCCCAAATGAATGTGAAATGGGCAGTTTTACTGTTCAAGCCTCCTGCGACATGGCACAATTTCATTGCATCACGTTCGTTTGGAGAAAAACAGCTTACAACCCAAAGCCAACGCGAAAACCATTTCCTGTTTCTCATTTTGCAAATCAAAACAGCCTCCCGCCAATGATTAGAACCGCATTTAATATGTTTTCTAATGAATTATATCAAAGATTAAAACCTTTGGATATGTTATTTTACATAGTTATTTGCATATCCTGACTGTTAAACAAACTCCGCCCAAATGTATTTGAACCACTGCTGATAAATTTCCCATTCAAAGCCCATTTTGACCACATGTTTTCCTGTTTGAAGACCAGATAGGCTTTCTTGGCTCCACCAAATTGAACCAGAGCTCAAATTCAACTACAAAGAGTTGCAGAAACCCTTCCGACCATCAAAATACCTGTAGTTAAGGTATTTTTCATCAAATTTAACCTGCAATTTCTCAGTTTAAGCCTTCAGATAAACAAACTAAGCTTCAAATAGAAAAATTATCTCTATAATTTTCCCAAAAAAACCCAGAAACAGGGCAAACCCTCGCAATTTTTCCCCAGAAATTGTTGTTTTCAGAAAGCCTCTTTTAAAGCCAAATTCCTCAATTTAAAACCTCTGAAAGTTAATTCAAGGAGCAATAAGGAGTTTAAATTCTATAGATCTCCTGAAAACTCATTTTTACAATCTGAGTTATTCAAAAAACCCTAGTTTTCTGTCTTAAACCAGTTATACATGTCCCGGATTCCTAATTGAGCACTAAAACACCCACTGAGACTATCTTTACCTAGAAATTGCTAAATAACCTTCTGTTTTCAAGAATTTCAACTATTGCAAACAGTTTAAGCTTGCTTTAGTTATTTAAAATGACTAATAAATAGATGGCATCCAAATCTGGGGGTTCTAAGCCTATAAAACCTGGGGGATCCAAGCCTCCTAAGGCAGAAGCATCAAAATCCATTAAATCCACTCTTGCACTCACTGAAAAAACCACTGTGTCTGTCAATCCCCTTCAGCCACTAGTACCTACTGTAGAAACCATCCCCTTGACTGATATGGATTATAAAATTGCTAACCCTATGGTAGAATTCAATCTATTGGAGATTTAAAATTGGTGTTTTGATAAATTCCTAGATAAATATGAATTTCCTATTTGGGAGACTAATCTACCCAAATATGTATTTCCAATAACACACCCTGGCCAAGACCTTGTGAGATTGTGTCAAAAACACTATGTACCAGATCAGAGAGCAATTGTTAATGCTTATAGGGAGATTCTTTTTTCTATTACTACAGAGTCTGTCAATGAGATGTTACACTTACAGTTTTATCCTAAGGCAGTCCTTCTATCCATAGAAGCATTGACTCAGTTGTATTTAGGATTAGATTTTCCTAAGAGATTTATGATATTCCAGAACTTTATGCCTTCTCATGTGGACATTCCAAAGTTAAATCCTCCTTAATCCACTTCCAAATTTCCTGAAGGATCCAGGCATGTGATATCAATGATTTCTTTCATACTGGGATACTTCACAGATGGATTCACTAATGAATCCACTCTTGGTTTTTTATCCACCTTATCTCCAGGATAGCCTCCTACTATGATCTTTGACTATGCCAGATTTATAGCTGATAGTATCCACCATCAATTGACCAAACTACCCACTGAAGGGGTTTTTAGGTATTCATCATACTTATTTCACATGTTTTTTTTCTTCCAATCTGACAAGTTTCCAATTGCATTACAAAAATTGGACTTAGAGGGCCAGCCTCTATCCATTATATTCTGGACCACCTTACTGAGGAAAGAAAGTAGTGATTTCAGTTTTACAAACTTTTCAGATCTGTTCCTCCAACCAGCAATGAGTATATTATATAAAGCAGAGAAGCCTAGGATAAGTGAGGAAATGAAGAGAATATTGCAATTATCAGAACAGTGGAGAATGGGAGACTGGTATTTGTATGAAAAACACACAGAATTAAGGATTTTTGGATCAAATCTACTGCCTTACAAATTGCCTAAGTATTTGAGCATTAGAGTTTTTGCATTAGAATACCTAAGACAGGTTTTAAACTCTGATTCCATTAATTTCATGGCTTCTAAAAAGAAAACTCAATTCAAGTTGAAAAATCAGATTGGTCCTTTTATTGTAAATAACAGAGATGTTGAAAAGGAAATAGCCAAAATATTATCAGAGTTAAAATTTCAGGAAAGCTTCCCTTGGAACTATGACCCTCAAGGTATTCTCAGCAATATAAGGGTCAAATGAAAATTTCCTCCTTTCATACATGAGCCCAAGCCGGAAATTGAACAATTTTCAAATCAAACAAAATGGGTAGAAAAAGCTTTGACAGATACTACTACTAGTGCAAAGCCACAAGAAAAGATAGATACTACATAAACTATGGTAGTTGCAAAATAGACTGAAACATATACAAAAAGAGGCAGAGATGAAGGGACCTACATAGAAGAGACCACTACAGAGACTAAGTTCAAGCTTATTTACAACAAGAGGCCCAAGATCACTACTGTTGAAAAGGAAAAAGTGATTGAAATTGAAGATATAAATGAACTAGAAATAAACAATGATGAGGCTACAGTAATAGTAAATGAGACCCTTGCAAACATACAAAAAGATCAAACAGCAGGTGAACAAGATACTCATATGATTGAAAGACAAAAAAATATGGAGGCTTCTTCCTCACACACAACTGAGGAAAAAGACCTAGATATTAAAGAAAAATACAAGAAAATCAAACAAAATAATGAAGAGATCAAAAGTGAGATTTACTCTCAATTCTTAAAATAGAAGCGAGGGAATCAGAACAGGCTACTGACAGCCTTTGACTATGCAACAAATAAGATGATCATGTCCTTTTTACAACCAGCTACTTCAACTCCAAAAACAGTGGCAGATTACAAAAAGACAGAATTTGAAGTAGATACTGAAAACATCCATGAGCTAGACCAAATAGAATTCCACAGACATAGCTCTGAGATGTTATATTCTACTGTAGTAACAAAAGCAATGAGTTCTACAAAATTGCAAAATGCAGTCTTAAATATGCAGGACTAGATGAAGCTAGATAAGGCATCTCTCTATGCCAAAGATCTAAGAATTAAGGCCTTAGAAGACTTAGTTTTGCAGGTGGGATTTGATCCTTCTGATGTTCAAGTAGCTGAAATATTGATTAAAAAGAAAAATGAGGACATTTTTGCTTTGAGGAAACAATTGAAGCTTCCTCAAAGTGAGCACCCTCAAATTAAATAAATTCTTCAAGAACAGACAAAAAAGGAAGACATAATACAGTTGATTCTCAAACTAACTACTCAAATAAAAGAAATGGAAACTCAATTAGATCAACTTGTGAAGGAGAAAGAAACTAAAAAAGAAGTTGATGCTTCAATTATTCCTACAATTATACTAGTGGTTACCACAGCTGTGTCTTCCACTTTAGGAGAAAAATTAGCACCTAAAGAGCCACTGGCAACTGCAGTGCCAATGCATTCAGCTACTACATCAGCCATAGAGTCTTCTACAACACAAGTATAACAAACAGATGATGCAGGGCAGATAGTAAAAGCTATGGAGGAAATGTCATTGAAAACCAATGAGATAAATATATTAAAAAATATGATTTAGAGTCTTGAAGCATCCAACAAAACAACATTGATCACTGCTAAGAATCATGAGCAGAAGGCCATTAGACTTGAAGAACAAATGAAAAATTTACAAAAAGAGTTAACATTTACTGAACAGGTTTCTTATGTCAAAAATCATCTTTGAACCAATATTATTGAAGCCATACATTCTCAATGGCCTTCAATACAAGTCATATATGAGCAAAGATACTTACTTTCAGCAGCCCAAATTGAAATCCAAAAGACAAAAGATGAGTTAGCAGGTAAGCCAGCACAAGCTTTGAAGCTCATCACTTTCTTGAATAGTAAAAATAGAGCAGAGTTAGAAGAGTTACAGGTATAGGATAGAACAGAGACCATTCTACAAATCAAAAAGGTTATAAGAAATAAAAATCAGATGAACAATTTAGAGGAGAAATGTGATGCAATGAATATTTCTATAACCAAGTTTTTAGCAAAATACAAAGTTTTGAGACAATGTGACCTTCCAAATATTCATGTCTTCAATGACAAACTGATGCTCCAAAAAGATTATGATAAGAAGATAAGGGAGTTTGCAAAAGAACAGGTAAACAAGTCACTAGGACAAGGTACTCCTACAGGAAATGTCATCCTTCAATATTTTGAAGACTTGTTTTTTCTACAACATGAAATTAGACATCTTTTTGTTGTCAAGCCTACCTTTTCCAAGCATACAGATGCTGATGAGAACTTTAGAAAGCTCAAGAATGTGAAAATACCAAATGCAGAACAATGGTAGGCTTTTACAGATTTAATGTAGTAGTGAAAAGGCAAAACAGTGAAGAAAACTACATGAGAAACAATCAAACAGAAAATGAAACAAAAAAGACAATCAGCTCATTTTTACTGCAGAAATGCTTCTTTTTACAGCAGTAAAAAGTGAAAATATCAGTCAAAGTGTATCAGGGTTAAAGGAACAGCGTTAAACTGTATCAGAAGAAAGAGTATCAGTGAAGGCAGCTCAAACAAAGATATTTTCCAAACAACCAGCAAGCAGGACAACTAGCCAAAAAAAGCTCCTTGATTAGATAAAGTTGTTCTATATATTTTTGATAAGAGGACAGCTTGCTGATTTATTAAGTATATGTCCCTCTTATTTTGTAAAGATATTTTGTATTTCCTAAAGATATTCCTAGATCTCTCTAGGATATTTGTAAACAAAATTTTGTATAAATACTTCTGCATTAGAAGTATTATGTGTGGAATAAAATTGCTAAGATTACTATAGATTATTTGCTGATACATTGGAGGCTTATATGTGTTGATTTCAAAGTAGAAGACCGGACAAAGCTAATTGGGCATCATAATTCAAGATTCCTATGATAAGTTGAAGAGTAAAGTGCATATTTTCTTGTCATTGTTTCATTTCTTAGTTCCATGCAATTCATTATGTGTTTGATCTGTCTTAATGAGTAACTAGGAATATTGCTTCAGGATTAGCTTATTGCTCCCTGTTTTAACTAAGTTACCATTTAAATTTTTTCTACTAATTTTTGGTGTTAGGAATTCTTCATTGCTCCTACTCCCGTTTGACCCCTGCCTCCTTCCTCTATTGTCCAGATCAAAGGATCCTTCATTTTCCTTTATCCTGACTATACCATTTCATCAAACAACCTTTTCCCCAAAGCTCTGATGGTTATCTACCTTGCTCTGACTACATTTGCACCCTTTTGGCCTTGCCTTATAGTACTGCTTTTTAGATTTAGACTCCATAGCCCAATGGTCAAGTATATCTTCTCTCTAGCTTACCTTTAAGTGAATTTTTCCCACCAAACATTTTAAAACCAAAAACAATTGTTCTATCATAACTAGCCTAAAACATATATATCAAAAAACAAAGTTAAATATTAAAGAGAGAGCCCTCTCTAAAATTTAGGAAGGCTAGATCCTAGATTTCCAAAGTAGGTTTTTGGTTACCCCTAGTGTTCTTTGACTAAAAACTCAAATCCCACAACTTAAGAAATTACTAGGGTGATAACAGAGGAGAAATTATTGGGGTCCAAAGTAAGCAACTCATTTTCAAGCTGGTAGGCCCTGATTTGATTTTGAATGCCAAAAACATTTTTTAGCTTTTCCAGGGCTTCATCAGGGGTGTCAATGTCAAGGATATGAAATCAAAGATCTTGAGCAATGGACATTCGTATCAACGCTCATGCTTGATCTTGTTTATTTCCCATTTAGGAACTTTATCATCATCGGAAGGTTTAGTCTCTTGTCTTGTGGCTATTTTATAAAGCCCTTTACTTCTAAGAATATCTACCATATGAGGTAGCCATTGGAAATAATTGGTGTTGTTAAGAATAATCGGGCATACACTTTCCATTTTAAAAAACTGAAGCTAAGAAAAGCTGAAACTAACTGCTCCAATGGAAAGATCTCGAAAAAATAGGTCGATTAAAAAAAAACAGCTTGAAAAACAACTTCTGGATGAAGAAGTTATGCCTTTTTGAAAATAGCTGAGTTGCAGATGCCGAATAGTTACGAGAGCGGATTGAAAATTGATGAAGAATTTCAACTTTTAAAACAAAAATCCCGCCCCTTTAACAAAAAAAATTTACAAAAGAAGATTGAGAAAGAGATTTGAACCCAAGACCTCTATTCTCATAAACTAAATCCTCACAAAGTTAGATCGTAAAAGGATTTTGTTATTGTTTGAAAGGAGGAAGGGGGGGGGGGGGGGGGGGGGGTTACCGACAACTATCAATTTTATCACTATTTCTGATTTCCCGAGATCACACAAAGATGCGGGGAAAGAGCATACGTAGTAAAAAAAATTCCTTTTCCTATTTCTGGTTTGCCGAGATCGCACACAGCACACAACAAAGAGCATACACAGAGAAGAGGGTATAGCTCCAACAAATATAAATAAAAACTTAAAATTGAAAATAAACAAAAGAAACCAAAATAAGCAGAACTATTAACAAATATAACTGCAAAACAGATGCTTTATACTTCCAGATCTAAACTGACATAACTTGGGCAACCGGAAAATTTTTCGCATGAAACGAAAGGCATTCCTCACTGTAACAGATGCTCCAGACACAACAGACCAGTTATCCAGGCTTGAAAATGTTCATAAAAAGTAGATCTACTAAACAACATTCTCATGCAATCAAACCGGCTTCGGATTTTGATCAACAACGGATGCAGCCCTCAAAATAGCTTCGATACCATGTAGGAATTTACAGGGTAAGTTCCTTAGATCAAGAACCAAAGGTCACCGCTCACAAACATATCACAAATCAGTACACCGGTATAATCACGTGGTTAAAACCATCAAAGAGGGAAACATTCCACGACCTGAGCCAACGCGGCCACTTCAAGCAATTTATTAATATAAAAAGAAAAGTTACATATGTTTCTCTCATAAATGGTTACCGAACAAATGACCCTCCATGCTCTCTAAATAGAGATCATGGACCAATCGGGTGTTAAGCCACAGATCAAGTGTCGTTAATACTGATGAGAGACTGAACCATCGGATCACTACAAATCGTGACCGTCGAATTATAAGTTACAAATGTACATGGTAAAGAAACACACTATACCTAACCCTAAACTAGACTAAGTTATTCTTAACTATTTCCTGTGTCGGAATATCCTAACAATTCTAATTTTTCATTGTGTTTCTCCTTTTCTACAAGCTGATTCTTTAGAGTATCTATGGAAATTTTGTTTTCTTCCAAACATATTTTAAGCTGATTTATTTCTTCAAAAAAATCATTTCTTCTAGAGCATCCATAAAGGTATCCTTAGCCTCACTAGAATATTTTTCAAAATCCATGAGAAGTTTAACATCTTGATCAGATTCTCCTTCTTCACTATTTGAAATCCCATCACTATCTTCATGAGTATAAAAACTTTTTCTATTGATAAACCGATTCTTATTTTCTTTTTCCACTTCCTTTCCTTTAATATGATTTTCTTTATGGGGACACTTGGCAACATAATGACCAACTCTTCCACAAGAAAAAACATTTAAAAGGAAGCTTACCTCTGAACTTTCCAGTGCCAAGTTGTAGCTTCTTTACAAAATTTGCCTCTTCTTCTTCTGAAACATACCCTGATTCTTCCTTCTCTTGTACTTCTTTTCCTTTTGTAGCAGCTCTAAAGATAGCTTCTTTGACTTCAAATAGACCTCCTTTTCTCATTTCACAAGCAGTCAGAATACCATGAAGTTGGACAATAGTAAGAGTTTGTAGATCTTTCTTCTCTTCAATAGCAGACACTTTTGATTCAAATTTGGAAGTTAGAGATCTTAAAACCTTTTCTACCAGAGTAGTGTCAGTTATTGTTTCACCCAGATTTCTCATACGATTTACAATATCATCTAGATGTAAAAAGAAACTGGCAATGCTTTCCTCATTATGCATCCTAATATTTTCATATTGAATTCTGAGAGTTTGGAGTTTAGCACTTTTTACCTTGGTATCACCTTCATAGCTTAGAATTATTTTGTCCCATATCTCCTTTGTTGTATTCAACTGCATGACTTTGACAAATTTTGATTTAGTTAGACTTCCCAATAATGCATTGACCACTTTTTCATTAGTTTCATAGTTCTTTCTTGCAGTTTCATCTGTTGGAACTGATGTTGGATATTGATAACCTCCTTCAACTATAGCCCATACATCTGCTCCAAGAGACTAAAGATAGGATATTTTCCTTATCTTCAAGAAGATTAAATTGTTTCCGTTGAAGAGAGGAGGCCTGATAGATGCTGTCCCATCTTGATTTCTCATCGTATCTGATCTTCCTGCTAGCGATTAAGCTTCTTCAGAAGGACCCGCTCTAATACCAATTGTTGGGAAAAATACTGAGATGGGGGGTGTGAATCAGTATTTAGAGTTTACTGATAACTTTCAAATTTTCTTTGCAGAATACCATATGCGACTTTAATGAACCCAATTCGTGTATACATGCACATATACCAAAAGGAACTTGCGTATACTAATATGATTGTGTTGTTAGAAGACTTTCAGACACACTATTTAACTCAGCTTATCAGTTATGCATCTATTAGTTAAGCAGTAAATATGTGCAGTAACAGCAAGATAAAGTATCATAAGAGAATCACACATGAACACCAAGATTTTATGTGGAAACCCAATTTGGGAGAAAACCATCACTGTTGTTGTCTCTGTCTTCAATATTTATTCTATGAAAACTACTTACAATATTCTATTGATGTAGACTTATATCAGTACGCAGGCAACTACCTGCAGAAGGTTGTTACCTTCTCTCGTTCTCTAGTTGCTACTGGAAGGGAGCTACAACCTCCTTGCTTCTCATTTACCAGCCACTTTTGGAAGGGAGCTACAACCCCATGATTAGAATACCAGCTACTACCGGCAAGACGCTTCTACTTTCCTATTGAAGGCTTCAACCCTCAAGACCACTGCAGACCACGTTTCATCAATTTTCATACTGGATCCCACAACTTCAACTCAACTCATCATAAATATCATCAATCATAAACTTAACCCAAACTTCAATCAGAACAGTGAGAACACTGTTAACCAGAACACAGAAATAACCCACACTTCAGAATAAGTATGAAGAATCAAACTCAACCCTGAACATTCATCAAATTAAAATGCATACGCTACTTCACATCACTAAACTCGCATGTATACTCGTTTTCCTTCACACCAACTCGTGTATAGCTCTGTGAATACTATTTTTTAGAATGTAATCAGTCTCAGATCTAGATCTGAGGCTTTCAGTCAGATATCTTTTAGAAATGCAGATCCCTTCATCAGTTAGTCACCATTAACCATGTTTATTCTCTCATTTATCATATTTGTACTTAATCAACTTAGCAGAATATACAGTATTCAAACAACCTAGATCTACAAGAAGACGTCATTGACAAACAACAGAAATATAGCAGTAATAACCAAAAAAACCTCTAGAAAAGGCTTCAGAAAACCATAACTTCCATACGCACTTTTGTTAAGACAAATTCGCATATATACGTGTGTTCACCATGATGGACTAGCATATGTTAGTCATCAGTAATTTTTTCTTCTCATGGATGGCTAAATACTTATCCTAGACTTCTAGAAACAAAGTTCATGAACATTGTGAGTTCTAGAAATTTCACTGCCTTCATTATCCTTAGGATAAATTTTTCACTATTTCATCATCCCATCATGTCAAGGTCAGCTCACTACTCCCAAAGGACCCATCATGGGCTCATGCCACTCATTATCACTATGTTTTTCCACCTTTTGCCTCAGCCCTCTATTTTGTTTTGCCTAACTCCTCCATTGTCCATCTAGGGTTTTTAAGGGCATTTTTCTTGGTTTCATGACCCCCATGGATAAATAATCAACAAGGCTTGTATCCTAATGCTCTTACACCTCCTCCTATCCTTAATATACCTTCATAAACACTTCACATCACTCCTATCTCTCAAAATCATCATTTTTCTACAAAATCTAGTCTATTGCCACATTTTGACACTTTTTGAGACTAGGCCTGTGTTTTTCCCTTTTGGACCCATTCCCTTCACTAAATTCTTGAAATTCACATTCCCCTACTCTCTAACATCTATCCCTATCCCCAAAAATTTCCCCAAAAATTTAGACAACCCTTAACCCCTTCTTTCCCCTCCTTTTACAAGGCAATCCTAAATCCCCTACACCAAACCCTAATTTCCTCTTCCAACTAAGCTAGGGTTTGTTGTGGAAAAGAGGCATAGGAGCAAAGGATCCACATGATATGTCATATCAGCAAGCATAAATTCATACCAACTCATAAACATCATGCCTCCATCATTTTCCAAGAATTCATTCCAAGAGTCAAGCCATTTGTCACTCATAGGGCCAATTTTGCTTCAAACTATGTTTCTGACCAAACAAAGATGAATTTGACAAAAGTGAGAGATTTTTTTGTCAATAATAAGTCCAATAAGAAAAATTTCCTTCGTTTTTTACATAGGTATCATGGTTTGGGCGCAATGTCAAATATACAGGTGTTCTAGAAGAATTTATGCACTTCTGGAGTGACCTTGGGAAAATCGGTTTTTCTCCTAGCTGTAGTGTCAAAATGACTTTCTTAATGTGTCAAATCAAAACTATACTTGAATATATTTCCAATGAGCTATCATGAGCTCAATTTGGAGTTGCAGAAGGCCTCCAAAAGTTGTCTGCACCAGCACTCTGCATTCTTGCACCATCATTCAACACTTTTTGACCAGTCTTGGGAGAATCCACTTTTGACAGGTCAAATCAACTCCAATCAAAAAAACAAAAGGTATATTTGGAAATTATACATGATAATATTTCCAATGAGCTATCATGAACTCAATTTTGAGTTGCAGAAGGTCTCCAAATGTTGTTTGCACCAGCACTATGCATTCCTGCACCATCATTCTGCACGTTTTGACCAGTCCTGGGAGAATCCACTTTTTACAGGTCAAATTAACTCCAATCAGAGAAAAAAAGGTATATTTGGAACGTATACAAGATAATGTTTCCAATGAGCTATCATGAGCTCAATTTAGAGTTACGGAAGGCCTCCAAAAGTTGTCTGCACCAGAACTATGCATTGCAAAATCAAAATTGCAAAGGCTAAACTCAAGAAAGCCCTTGCCAAGATGCAGGCAATAAAAGAGGAAAAAGAGCAAGTAAACCTTGGAATATTGGCTCAATATTTTCTACAGGTCTCTCAAACCCCATGAGGGAGGCCTCCACCAATTTTGAGGCAATTTGGACAACTTTTTGTTTTTTTTTTTTTAAATTTTGAGGCCTCTATGCGCAGCACCCTTGGTGCTGTGCACACAGCTCATTCATCCTCAGCTTGAAAGCTTGGAATTTTTGGATTCCTCTCATCATCAGCAGTTTTCTCTCAAAATTTCAGACCATTTGGAGCAGTTTTGACCCCCCAAAAGGTCAAAAAACACCTAAATTTTGACCATTCTGCCTCATTTTCAGGCAAGGTGTTGAGCATAGAGCAGTGTTGGGATAATGGATTTTTGAACTGGAAAATGGCACTAATTCAGAAAAACAAAGGTATATCTGGAAATCCAACTTGAAAATATTTCCAACGAGCCATCAAGGAGCAAAATCTGACACCGAGAAGGAGGTCAAAACAAGACTGCAAGTACACCTATTTTATGATATTTTGGTGCTGCGCATACAGGACCAAAAGTGGCAAAAGTCAACAAAACACACTCATTTATTGAAAAATGAGTTTTTTAGTATTTTTGAGGCAAATCACTCTAGGATTAGGTGTTATAATTTATTACGCATTTATTTTTCTTGGATATTTATGCCTTGGGCCTTGCATGGTCACTTGGACATAAATTGTCATTTATGACTATTTTGGATATTTTAAAACCCTAATTAGGGTTTTAGCCCTATTTTTCTCCATAAATAGAGCATGAGGCTCTCATGTATTGGTTGGCATTTGGTGACTTATTCTGAAGTAATACATAGTCTATTGGAGGTTGAAAGCAATTTGATGTCTTGAAGCTTGTGACCCTGATTTGTTTGTTGATGGAGGAGGATTGGTTGCAGGATCTCTGAGCTTGGTTGATGGTGAAGTGCTTCTATTTTTTTATTGTTATTTCTTGTTTCATTATGTTTCCATATTTCTATGTTGCAGTATAACAAAGGATTTAGACTAAGAAATGTTTCTGAAGGCACCTTAGCTCTGTTTTTTCTTCACTGCCTTGATGTTTTCTTCTACTAGGACATGTTAGAGAATCTTTCATTGCTCTCTAGACCTCCTAAGCTTGTTTATTTCTTGAATGGTTTAATAAAGTAGGCTTCAAGCATGATTTATGGTTAGCTCTGCTTATTTGATGTCACTAAAACACTATTCCTGAAGTCTCTCTTTAAAGTACCATTACTTAGGTTTGTCAAAGAAGTTTTTTTTCAATCATACTCTTTGCGCTTGCTTAGTTAATTTTTTTAAAGATCTTCATAGCTATAATCTTAGATGTGTAGGAGTTCCCTCTTCTCTTATTGTAGTTATTTTTGTATCTTAAATGTTTTCTATCCTTGATGATGAAATCACCAGAAGTTAAATAAGTTTCTTGCCTTCTACATTTCATTGGAATGTTTGTCTTGAATGATTATCTGCTTTAGTTGAATCAAAGAGTTTAGGGTTTGCTCTGCCTTTGATTTCCTCTCTATGCTTATGATTCTTCCAAGTCCCTTTTGTTTAAATTATATGATAAAGGATTCTTGATTGCCCTTTGTTCAAATTTTTTTTCTCAAATTTGATGTCCATCTCATGATCCTTTAAACACTGAAGATCCACCAACCAAGCTATATTTTCCCTACAATACTCCTTAATCCATTAATGAACCTATCATGACTTTATTAGACTCTATTTCCCAATAACTTCAAGATTCCCTTGTTCTATATATTCTATCTAATCATCATACCCAACCAAAACAAAAAACAAACCCTAATACTTCATAACTAGCCTAAAAAAAAACCCTGAAAAGTTCACATCTCTTGCACAATATAGAGAGAGCCCTCTCTGAATCTAGGAAGGCTAGGTCCTTGGATTCCAAAGTCTGGTTTGATGTTACCCCTGTCCATTTGTATCTCAATCAATCTAGCAAATTACAGGGATCTAACAGCATATAGATCTGTAAATATGAATTTTGTAGAATGTATGAGATCTATAGGACTTACCCAAATTTCTTCACTTTACTTCAGCAAGCATGCGTCAAATCACCGATCTAATCATCTCTTCAATAAATCATGTAGGAACATAGGCATTTCAGATCTAGAGATCTTGATTCATCATTTTTATCCAAGGGTGCATCATAGATTCAGATTTATCATTTAAACAGAGTTCATCCCATGCAGATATACTTCAGAGAGAAGTATTAGTGACAACCCTTACATAGGCACACTTTGCACTATGATCTTCTTCTCCTTATATATATGTATCCTTTACCAATACCAAGATCCAAAACCACACAACATCCTATGGTATTCTTGGATGGAATCAAATAGACAACTCAACACTCAATATTGTGGGCTAATACCATGTTAATGCCCCTTGGTATCAAACTTTTTGGAGTGCAAAAGGCATACGCGACTTGGAACGTACTTATCCGCGTGTATACGTGACTTGGCCTTTACAAACCCACATATAGATCCTGCAATATCAAAATTATCCAATCTTCTGCTGGATATTATAGAATTCTTCTGATAGACTGCTGAGGTTCTCCAGAAAGACATATACTCCATCCTTTTCTAGAGAGTTTCTATCAAGGACAACATTACAATATATTAGGACATAGGAAACATATTGCCAACAGCCTGCACGGACGTTAATTCCTTGGTCATTTCTTTTTCATTTGATCACCAAGGTGTATATTGCAGTTAACGGGAGCTTGGTACACCCTCTTGCTTAGATTTCCTGAGTATTAATTTTGATCTTTCCACGACTCTCTAAAATTTGAAAAGATCATCGAGCACTTGTCCTTTCAAGCTCATCTAAAATGAAAGTGACTAGAGTCACCTTTTTTCCTTTTCCCGACTCTTAAAATATGAAAAGGAAAAATTGTGTTTCAGTGTCATAAAATTAATTACCCACGATCACACGCCCATTAAAGTTATTCTTGGATTGTTCATAAGTAATTCCTTAGTAATTGGTCTTGAAGCCTCAAATTGATCATCTCTTTTCTCTCCTGTTTTTGAGACAAAGTCATAGTGGCGGAACTACCAGTTTCGTCATCCTCTTCATTACCTCGTAGTGAAGAATCTCCTCCCGAAGTTTCTTTGGAGACACCTCAGTCTGTTGGGATTCTAGGGTACTGGAGTATCGTTATTTTGAGTGTTCAACCTCTTGCCACTCGATCTCCTCTTGAGGAACCATTTGATATCAATTGGAAACCTCCGGACACTTGGGCCTTTTTGAGGGAAGATCCCTCACAACTGCCTGCATCTCCATTAACATGTGCTTTACTTGCCACTGCTCATTGCCTTTTCACCAATAGCATGTCTTCATTCGACATGGATTCCACGAGTCCCATTAGTAGTGAAGAGACTTATGCTTCTACAGGAGAATATCAGTTCCCTTTGGAGAAATTTCTTTATGTCTCGGGTCATCCTTCCTCAAAACCTTCATCTCTCCCAGCTGGTTATCTTTATTTGAGTCAGTTGATTTCTGGTGCTACATCTTTGTATTAGATTCCGATATGGTCAAGTACGTCCATCCCATTCAACTCCCATCGCGTCGACGGTGGTTATGTTTGTCCCAATCCAGCCCAACATTTTTGTGGCTTCCTCCACACCATTCGCTAGTGTGATTTTGTCATTACCACCATCTTCTGTTGTTGCCGGGACACTTCCTATTGCTTCCATGATACCTGTTGGACCTGTCGTGAGTGGATCACAACCTCACGTATCGGGAGTCCATCAACCTATTGGTAGTGCACCTATCTCCTCTAATCCTATTACTCGAGGTTTGACATAAGACCAGTATATGATGGCCATTAAACAACAGAATTACTTCCCCCAGGGTTCTCAACAGGTTCAAGCTCCCATCAATCCTCCACATTACTACAATGTGCATGGAAATCACATCTATTACCATGGGCCTCCCCTGCAGGGTCCATTGTATGTTCAAACCCCTCAAATTTTGGTTTACCCTAACCAGTTCACATACCTCTAGGGACAACCCTATAGTCTGCAAGGACAACCCTCTCATCTACAGGGTCAACCTTCGGTTCAGCAGGGACAACCCTCTGGTCCTACCGGTCAACCTCATGTTCAACAGGGAGTGTCTTATGTTCCCCAGGGGCAAACCTATCCACCTCAGGGACAAACTTTTGTGCAAAAGAACCAGCCTTACATTCATCAAGGCCCAACTTTTGTATAGCAAGGTCAACCCTCCACTGATCAGTCGGGCCAACCTGGTCTTCAAGGGCAACCTGACTCATTTCAACCATCAGGTCAACCTGTACCCCAGGGGAAGCCTGGTGGATATCAACATCCAAGCCAACCTTCACCCTAGGGATAGCCTGCCCAACCTCAGTATCCAGGTCAACCTGCACCCTAAGGGAAACCTGTGCAGCCTCAGGGGCAATCTTTCATTCCTCAGGGCCAACCGATGGTTTCCCAAGGTCAACCTTCGATGGTACAAGGTCTGCCCCAAGGCACTTCTTACATTCCGCAACAAAATCCATATGTTTCTCAAACCGGACCTCAATGTTTCGCTCAGAATCAATATCCTGGTCCTCAACCGGTGTATGGGCATAATTATCAAAAATATAACCCCTATGGAAAAAATCCTCCAGGACAAAACATATGGGGTCAAAATTTCTCCCAACCTGGTTGGAATCCCAATATTGGTCTCTATCAAAGACCTGCAATGTCTTTCAATCCAAAATTTTCATTCCTTGCTACGTTGGAACTGCCCGATGTGTCAAAGTTAATGAATGATCCCATCCTTCATAATCCACATTGGCCCTCAGTTCCTACCAAGATCCCTGGTGATTGTCCCAAATTTGAAGGCAAGTCCGAAGAAGACCCCCAGGCACATGTTATGACATACCATCTATGGTGCTTCTCTAACTCTTGGGTTGATGATTCGATTCGTTTACGTATTTTCCAAAGGACTTTCACTGGTGCCACCACAAAGTGGTACATTGAACTCTCTCGTGGAATCTTTCAAGATTTCAACTCTCTTGCCATGGCATTTCTCACACACTTTCAGTTACTAGTTCGTTATGAAATTGGGATGCACCTCCTAAGATCCTTGAAGCAAGATCAAGCTACTCATATCTTCGATCATATTCATGAATGGAGGCAACGTCATCGTTTGATCAAGTTTGAAATCCCTAATCAACTACTGACTAATTGGTTCACTACCTCTTTTATTGGTCTGATTTCTAAGGACATCACTATGGGGGCATGTGTTACTGAGGAACAAGCCATCGCTCGTTCCCAGTACCTCGATCTCGTGTACTCTCAATATGGCACGTTGTATAAACTCTTTCCCGATGCTTCGCGACATGGAACTTCCAAAGCACCAGCGACACCATCCATCGACGATATCATTGGTTTTGTGTCTCAGACTTCTCGTAAGTCCTCTCCCATTCCTACGAAGAAAAAATCTACTTCTTCCACTAATATTGCTTCTCATCCACCTCCTAATCTTGGCAAGACCGCAGAAGTGGATGTTGTCCAGTCCACCACGGTGAATAAAGCTTCCAAAGGCAAAAATAAGGGTAAAGGTAAAGCCAAAGCCGATACCCTGAAATAGGATTCTTCTAAACCCAATGCTGATGATAGTTCGAAACATAAACCGAAGTACCCTTATCTGATATGTGATGATGAGCATTACACCAAGGATTGTCCATGACGGGCCGAGGTGAGTCGACTGCTCAAAGGAACTCAAGGCACTCCAGTTGTTCTTAAAGAACCATTCCCATCATAGAAAACTCATATGGTGGAGAAACCTCAGTTCTCCGCCCCTTTTGGCTCTTAGATTTTCATGATGAATGGTGTTTCACCCATATCTATTGCTACCAGATCGAAGGATTATACCAAACCACATCAGGCAGCAGGGAAAGAGATCGCAGATGGTCCCCCTCCCCCGCGTGCTTCTAGCCCTTTTCACATTGAAAGGCTCAGTCCTGAGCCCGTTGTGCAACCACCTTCTAAAGATGTACTCCATAATTCTTCCTATAGACTGAAAGCCCGTGTCACTCAACATTACAATATTGTTGAGGATTTGGCTCAGGTGCCATCCGCTATGTCTGCATTGGAAGTACTTCAAAGCTGTCCATCACAAAGGAAGGCTTTTCTATCTTCCATCAAAGGGGTTGACCCCGCCGATTCAAGCCTTATCACTTTTGATCTGGAAAATTTCGTTCCACGTCTCCCTCACCATCTTGCACTAATTATCCAAGTTGGGATTAATGGTAAGAATATCCATCGAGCGGTCGTGGACGAAGGTGAATCTACTTGCATCATGTACGTTTCATGCTGGAAAACCGTTGGTTCTCTAGCCCTTAATAAGTCTCCAAACGCTTTAGAAGCTTTTGACGAAAGGGAATCTCTCCCTCTTGGTGTTCTTGCCAACTACCCTATAACATTTGAAGGAAAAACAATTAATGTTGAGATTGAAGTCGTTGACACCAAAATCAATTATAATCTTCTCCTTGGTCGCAGTTGGACTCACTTTTGTGTTCTTTGATTTCTGCACGAAGGAAAGATCATCATTGTCGATCAGTTATCCTTTTTCACTTCCGCCTCCTCCGAGAGCAATGTTCCATTTTTAGATCGTATTCCTACGCCTTATGAGAGCATAGGGCCGGGAATTTTCAAAGATCCCGCCCTTATGGGTATTTTTTCTCTTCCTTCACCCAACACTACTCAGGTCAACATGATCTCCATGTCTTCTGATCCGTGGATCATCCCTTCACCTGAGCAGGTTGATTCATTTGGTGACGCGATGCCGTTAAGCCCAATAGAAATTGATTATTGTGAATTTATCTCGGCTTCGGCTCCTCCTCCCTCTGATCATACTCCTTTGAGTGTGTCTCTCGACACGTATTCTCAATCCCCTTGGCTTGACGCTTTGGATTCTCCTGATCCCTTGAATGAGATATTTCCCACTGATGAGGCCATCATGGAAACCATGTCTCTATGGGATCCTCCATGGGACAATCATCATCATCGTTACTCCTTTATGCCTAGCCTTGGGGAAATGTCTACTTGTCTTGAGAAATTTTCTTCCCAAGCTTCTTCCCATCTGCTTCAAATGTCCATCTTGACACATGAAGTTTTTGCAGAAGGTAACATGGGGAACATTACGCAAACGATGCCTATTGACATCTCCGTTAAACCGGGGGTTGTCTAGAACATCCACATTGGGGTGACCTATTCTCCTAATGAGATCGAGGTCTATACTAGTCTCTTCTGAGTATTTCGAGACGTTTTCTCTTGGTCCTACATAGAAATTCCCAGCATTGATCCGAGTATAGTCGTGCACGAGATCCCTACTTATCCTAATGTGAAGTCTGTTCGCCAATGTCTTTGTCCCGTGCACCCTAGAAAGGCAGCCACCATCAAGGGAGAAGTTGAGAAACTTCTCAAAGTTGGCTTCATTTATCCGATCCCCTTGACAGATTGGGTTTCTAACATCGTCCCTATGGATAAAAAGCAGGGTACTATTTGTGTTTGTGTGGATTACTGCGACATCAATCGTGCTTGTCCTAAGGATAACTATCCCACTCCTTTCATCGACCAGATCATTCACGAATATGCTGGGAGTGATATCTTTTGTTGGGTATGTGTTATATTATTTCCATGACTAAGCACGCGTGGGGGGGGGGGGGTAGTAAGAGGGGGGTGTTTGTTTCACTTGTACCGGGCGCAATTGGGGGGCTACGTGGGGGCGGGGAGTCTTCCTCGTCGGGTCCGAGGCGCGCCCTGCGAGGTACCCCTTGGTCCTTAATTTTCGGTGGATAGTCCGCGCCCATGGTTTTGTGCATGGTTTTGCACATGTTTTTGGGGTACGATGGTTTTCGGCCCCTAGTATTTTTGTAGATCCGATCAAGGGAACTACGGTTATTGGAGTGTAAAAACTCTGGTAAACTTGATAAATATGTATTATTAATGATGAAGATAAGAGATGATTACAATGAGGGATCGCCTAGGCTTTAAATATAGCCTCAAGGTGTCCCTTGGCGAAGAGGCATGATATTTGATCATGCCTTTTCAGTTAATAACCTAAGATAAATAAATCTAATTAATAAATAATAATAAAATATACATAACATTGCCCCTCTCTTAAGATGCTTTGTCCTCAAAGCATATGTAACGATGGACAATGTTGACGAACGCCTAGGTTTCTTGAGCGGCGGGCTCTTGCTTCCCACATTTTAAAAAGATCGTGGAGCATATTCTCGAGTTCAATCTTTTGTTGATTTGGATAGTGAAAATATCTGATATCGACAGGGTCGGATCCTGTCTTGACTTCTGGTGACTCTTCGTGGCTCCCTTTTGAAGATAACATTTCTAACTGCTGACATTGTACTGTAGATGTTGGCGCTCCTATTTGAGTCATCTTCGTCATCAGAGAGGAAGATACGACTTGATTTTCTGGGGCTTGGAATCCATACAACTTGTATTTCTTCCCTTTCCACTTAAAACTTATAAACTGCTTCTGATGGTTGGCAGAATAAGTACCTAGAGTTCGTAGCCATTGAATTCCTAAGACCACATCTACTCCTCGTAATGGAACGGTGTAGAACGGAGATTCTAAATGAAAGTCTTTAATTTGCAATTTGACTTTATGGCATTTTCCTACTTGTTCAATCTTCTTACCATCGACCACCATTACCTTCATATTAGGCATGGGAAAAGCAAAGAGGTTGAGTCTTTTGGCCATGGTTGAATCTAGAAAATTGTGCGTGTTGCCCGTGTCTATTAGAACCATTACATTGTTTTTCTTAATATGTCCTTTTAACCTTAGGGTTTGAGGTTGTAATATGCCTGTCATAGCTGATAATGACACTTGTGGAATAATTTCTCCATCCACTTCTGGAGAGAACCCTAAGTTGTCTTCTAATCCCTCTATACATGAATCAGTATTGTTAGCATCGTTAGTTGCTTCACAACTGTATAGATTCTTCGCTTTTCCATTAGCACATATGTGCTTAGGGTCCCAGTTTTCACCGCATCGTTTGCACTTGCCCTCTCGCATTCTTTGTTTTTCCAAACTAGATTTTTCTTCTTCACGAAGATGGACAGGGACATATTTTGTGTCATCTACATTTTCAGATTGAGGAAACCGTCATCTGAAATATACTTTTTCTGGTTTTGATAATCTTTCAAATTTCTTTTCAGCAGCTTTTGCTTTTTGCCTTGCTACTTCTACGGACGTAATTTCATGTAGTTCGATCTCTTCTTGTATGTGGATTTTAAGTCCTGAGATGTAAGACTAGATTAGACGAGACTCCGACAATCTGGGTACTCGTGTTGCCAAGGTCTCCCATTCTCGCGTGTACTCATCCACATCTCCTTTTTGGCGTAATTTGATAAACGTTGAAAAGAACTTTTCTTCTTTTATGCCTTGAAACCTTTTGAAGAACGCATCCTTAAATTTCCTCCAACTGATAGCGAGCGTCGTCTTTTTCCACCACATATACCAATTATATGCTTCTCCTTCCATTTTCATGGAAGCATGTTTAATTTTTTCATCATCACTAGTAATGTCATAAATTTCAAAATATTCTTCTGCCTTATTAAGCCAAGCAACGCTATTTTTTTCATTGCCATCAAATTTGGGTAGGTCGATCTTGGCTTTGCGCTGATATGCTAATGGTGGAACAAGAAGGGGATATTGATTAGCGAATGCATTCCAGAGCTGCTTATTTTGAAAATATGCATTACTATCTTCTTGATGATGTGGGGAATCGGTTTTTTCCTGATGCTCTTCTGAGTTCCCTGAATCTGCGGAATTGTTTTGTTGATTTGGTTCCCTGTTAGGAGATGTTGGGGATTGTGTCTGACTTAACTTATCTATCTTATCATTTAGCTTATTGAAAAGTTCTGTCATATTGTTCATTGCTTTTGTGGTCTCGTGATGATTTAGCCACATTTGTCTTTCTATGCGATTTGTCGTATCATGAACCTTTTTGATGTCGTTGGTATGTCCTGAAACTGTACCTTCCAGATTGACTAATCTTTTTCCGAATTCTTCGGAATTGTTATTGATTTGTTTCTCAAGATCTCCCAATTTCTTCTGGAATTCCGCCATCGACATTGACGAAGACATCGAGCGTGTATGAGGTGGGGAATATCTTTCTGCCAGTTTCTCTCCTCTTTTTTCTTTAAAATTAATTAATTAATTTTATTTTATTTTTTGGATTAATTAATTAATTAATATTTAATTAATTAATTAATTAATAATAATTTTTTTTTAAAACTATATAATTATTATATATATATAATTTTTAATTAAAAATTATATAATATATATAATTTAATTATATAATTATTATATATATATAATTATTATATGAAAATTATAATATATATATAAATAAATTATATAATTATAATATATATATATAATTATCAATTTGAATTATATATTTTATATTTTATATAATAAAAAAAATCGTATTTTTTTTTAAACGATGCTCGTTCCGTTTAAACGATGCCCTGTTTCATATAACTTTACAAATCGATTATTAATATATCGATGTCATTTAAAACGATACCATGTTCCGAATTAAAACGATACCCTGTTTCCGTTTAAAACGATACCCTATTTTATTTGCTGCAGTTTGATTGCTGGTGGATGTTATGATTTTTTTTAATATACCGATGAGTTGAAACGGCACACTGTTTTACGTATTACCCAACGTTTTTTATTTGTTGCAGAGTTATATTTATATATATATTCCACGTATGTCTCTGCGCTGGAAATCTGAAAACGTGAACAGAGATCGAAATTGGGTAATTGGCGAAAGATACAGCGAACCACGAGTGCAGGTGGATGAGTGCAGGTGGTGAACGCCCACAGTCAACGAGAGATACAGCGAACCACAATTTATATAATTTCAAAAAAATAAAACCTATATAAGCGTGGTCAACGAGCAAGGGTCACGATTTATTCTAACCTTCAATTTATTTATCTAAATCGACTGAATTTTTGAGTGGCACACCCCTGGACACAATGGTTCACGTCCAAAACCAAAGAAAAAAAACGCAGAGTGGAAGTATGGGGAAGGTAAGCCGTAAGGGAGAGAGGCGGATAGGTTGGAAAGGAAGAGCGGAGTTGTAATGGGAAATGGAGAAGGAGGGTAGCCGCTTGTGAGGTATGTGGGCTGTAAAAAAAAAAAAATTAAACAAATGCTGTCACCAGCACTGATAAAAAAAATCTGCAATCTGGAATTGCAGTTCTGGAATTCTATAATTCCTGGGTGATCACACAGATCTGAAGAGCGATGGCTCTGATACCAATGGAGTGTAAAAACTCTGGTAAACTTGATAAATATGTATTATTAATGATGAAGATAAGAGATGATTACAATGAGGGATCGCCTAGGCTTTAAATATAGCCTTAAGGTGTCCCTTGGCGAAGAGGCATGATCTTTGATCATGCCTTTTCAGTTAATAACCTAAGATAACTAAATCTAATTAATAAATAATAATAAAATATACATAACAGTTATGTTCTAATCTAGGGTTAATGGATTAGGGTTCATGTATGCTTCGGCATGTATATATATGTGTTGTAACACTAAAAGGAATATAATGAAAAATCAAGCTAGTCATCCCGATTTAGGATCCAGGGAAAAATCTCTGTTTTTATCTGTTTTATGTTTTATGCTCTCGCTATTGTTTATTTTCTGTTATAAGATTCATGTGTAGATAATTTTTGTTCAGGGTTAAAGCCTACATCTTTTCCCTTATGGATGGGTTCTCTGGTTACAACCAGATCAATATTCTACCAGCTGATCAACACAAGACCACCTTCATTTGTCCATGGGGCACCTTCGCATACAAGACACTTCCCTTTGGCCTTAATAATGTTGGTGCTACATTCCGACGATCAATGTCATACGCTTTCCATGATATTAAGCACATTGTTCAACCTTACCTATATGACCTTCCAGCACATTCTGCTAACCATAAGGACCACCCAGATCACCTACTTCAAATATTTCTTCACTGTAGACGCTACAAAATTCTGCTCAATCCGCATAAATGTGTCTTCTGCGTCAATTCTGGTAGACTCCTTGGGTTTATCGTTTATAAAGATGGAATTCGTCTCAACCCTATTAAGGTCGAAGCTATTTTTAATCTCCCCTCCCCTTCCTCTTTACATCAGTTGCAAAGTTTGCAAGGGAAAGCTAATTTCCTGCGTCGTTTTATACCGAGCTATGCTGAAGTAGCCAAAGGATTCACGTGATTGCTTAAACAAGGCATCCCGTTCCTCTGGGATGAGATTGCCAAAAAATATTTTGATGCACTAAATACATTGCTTATCAATGCTCCTCTTTTGCATCCAACCAATTATCATCGCGACTATTCCCTTTATTTGGCTGCCGCATTTAGCACTATTCCATGGTTCTGGTACAGGATGATGACGAAGGTGAAAACCACATCATTTATTATTTGAGCCACAATCTTCTCGATACTGAAACACATTACGCACATGTTGATAAATTGGAATTGGTTGTTTTTCAAGCCGTCCAACGTTTTTTCCATTATATTTTATTTCACACAGTAACCGTGATTTTTGATTGCAACCCCATGACCTATATATTAATGCAATAATTGTTGGGCGAAAATACTCAAAGTGGATAGTTATCCTCCAAGAGTTCGATTTGGAGTTCACTACCACCAAATCAAACAAGTCATTGGTTTTTTCCGATTTGATTTTCTCTTTACCTTCTGCCTCTGCTCCCTCTGGTTCTAAGGAACGTATTCCAAACGACATTGTTTTTCTGATTGGCACCCTCGATCCATGGTACGGTGATATCATCATTTATCTCCAGACTTCCACCTTTCGGTCTGAGTTGACGAAAGATGCTTGTCGATGTATCCGTCATCATTCACAACCTTATCGCATATTCGAAGATACTCTATACCACATCGAAGCTGATTCCATTCTCCGTCAGTGTTTGACCCTCGAGGAAGCTGAAAAATTCCTCAATGACTGCCATTCTATCGCATGTGGCAGTCACATGTCTAGGTATGCTACTACTCAAAAAATCCTTCGTTCTGGATATTTATGGCCTACCATTTTCAAATATTGTTTTCTTGTTGTCCATAAATGTCACGAGTGTCAGATTTACTAGCACAAGATGTGTGCGCCACCCGCTCACCTCCATCCTATCATTACCGTTAGTCCCTTTGCGAAGTGGGGCATCGATTTTATGATGTGTAACCCTCACTCCGCCGAGGGGGCATTCTTATATTATTGTAGCCATAGACTACTTCACTAAATGGGCCGAAGCAATGCCTACACTCACAGATGACAGTAAGACGGTTGCACAATTTCTTTTCAATCATATGATTACGAGGTTTGGTGTCCCTCAATCCATTGTCACTGATCATGGCTCTCATTTTTGCCATTATATGATGGTTGAGTTGACTTCTAAGTTGGGTCTGCGTCATGATAGCTCAACGTCGTACTACCCTTAGGCCAATGGCCAGGTTGAAGCCGTAAACAAGGTTTTAGTCACCATGCTTCAATGTACGATTGGGATGCACAAGTCCAATTGGAATCTCATGTTGTTTTCAACTCTCTAGGCTTACCGAACCTTGGTGAAGGATGCAACCATATGCACCCCATTCCAACTGGTTCACGGTCTGGAAGCTACCCTTCTGATTGAATGTGAAATCCCTTCTCTCAAGATAGTTGTTGAATTACTGCCTAATACCTTGCCGGAGGAAGAACGTCTTCTATATTTGGAGAGGCTTGATGAAACTCTCCGCTTTGCTCCTCTATTCATAGAAGCACAGAAAAATCGAGTCAAAGCTCACTTTGATTAGACGGTTTCCCCTCATACCTTTGTAGAAGGATACTTAGTTCTCTTGTATGACCAAGTTCATGATAAGTTGGGGGCAGGAAAATTCGAACCCATGTGGAATGGGCCCTACATTGTTAAGCGTGTTTTGCATAACGGAGCCTATGAGCTAATTAAATATGAAGGCTATCCATTGAATCGGCCCAGAAATGGGTTGTACCTCAAAAGATATTATACATGAGCCTCTCGTGCATGTCCTTTTGTACATAAGTGTGCTTTTCATTTTTGTACATTTTTTGGCTTGGTATGCTTTGCGAGAAATTTTTCGTACTTATCACGTCGTTGCTTATTGTGCAGATGTCCATCACTCCTTATGTTGGTTTCTCTGATGGTGCCTCCCGCTGTACCTGAAATATGTCCTCTGCGGCCTGGGTGATTTATGATCCTAACGGTGATTTGGTAGACCTTCAAGGTATTTTTCTAGGTTTAACAACCAACAATGTCGCTAAATACAGTGTCGTTATTGAACTCTTAACCGAAGCCATTTCTCTCGACATTCATGAATTAATTGTGAACCTAGACTCTCTGCTTGTTGTTCTCCAACTCAATGGGCATTACTCTGTTAGAAACCCTCAGATTTTAAGGTTGTATTTTCATGTTCGTTTATTAGCAAGGAATTTTTATTATATCACATATCAACATATTCCTAGAAGAATGAATACGTTAACTAATGTAGTAGCCAATATTGTATTAGATAGACATTTGCACAGTTTGTAAAAGCACAGTTTGTAAAAGCATCATCATCACATAGTAATATTTAGAAAGGAAAATAAGCATATATATATATATATATATATATATATATATATATATCGATTTTTTGCATCCACGTGCATCATAAGTTCAAAAAATATGTGTTTTGGTTACATCCCAAGACATCATGTCTCTCAAAAAAATATGTGGAAATAAAACCTAGGCATCTAATCAGCATGGTGCTCATGATAGCATATCACTACACGCAGGACCCACCTCAGTAATCAGTGGATGCGGTTAGACACCCCTGCAGTGTGCCTTTGATACGCACAAGGAACATCCTCGAATATCACGTAATCTGGGATCCCGCTTGTGAGTCCCTCCAAGTTGTGCGCGATCTCTTCTTCCTCACTTCCCTCACCTTGAGGGGCTGCCTCGAAATCATGTGGGACCCTCCATGCTATGGGGGACATCCCTGCAGGTCTATCTGGGCCAACATCTACAATGCATGGATAAATATCAGAACATATATATATATATATATCATAATACTCGTCAAAATCAAAAAATGATTTTTTACCTAAAGCCTCAACCCAATCTTCTCCTTCTGGGAGTGGAAGGTATGGATCACCCATGAAATCGGTGCCGGTGTACAGCCAGTCCTCTACAACGATGAGCTGTCGAGACATATGTTGACCACCTCCTGATCGAGGCATCAACTCCGCCCAACGGACCATCCGTGGCTCTCGTGCTAGTGGTGTAGGTACTATCACCTCCTGGCGTTAGAATATCGACAATCATTCTAGGATGAATGGTGTTAATATGGATCTGTATCCAAATTTTTTCAGCTTACCATTCTTTCACTTTGTTAATTGGCACTTCAAGTTGATTTTTATGGCTTCTGCCCAATTGTAAATGGTTGGAGCCATGCAATCCACGACCAGTTGAAGTTGTGTCTTTGTAGCTTCGTGAGGAGCCTGAGATCTAGCAGCCTGAGTTATAGTGTGCGACATTACCCGTAGTGTCAAGTCAGGTATTGTTTGAATATCCACCTTGCCACTCTTTGATCCTTTCTTTGCTCCTGGGCAGACTCTGTCTATTAGCATGCCCATGCTCTCACCAAGGGATCGGGTACCTGTCAGGATTAGTTTCGCTCCCCTCCATGACAATCCAGTGATGAAATAAATGTCGGAGACTTCTATCTCCAACTCTTGGTCATGAATCAGAAATATTTCTTGATCAGTGTCCCACACACTAATCAAATACTGTAATAGTTCCAGCTGAGCTCATAGACACAATGTTAGGAAGAATTTCAAGAGCCCATAATTTCTCAGGGCATCCATACATGCATTTTTTCCATGGCGTGTTCATCTTCCTCCCCGTGTTCTCGTTCTTTGCACTCTACGACCATTTTGGGTATTGATTTCCCTGCAAAACCATAATTGAGGCTCCCATTAGCCACAATATTGACACTTGAATCATTTAAATTGGGCATTTTAAAAGAAATTTTGTGTGTTTATTGGTCGCGGTAATTAACATTGCTGTTTTACAAACAATGGCATTGATTTTCGCCTCCCCTTTGAAATTCTATGGGGTTGGGCCCAACTCTGTGCCCGGAACTCGTGTCGACCGCCGTGACCAACTCATGACAAAGCTTCCCCCAAAATGCATCAAAAACTAAAATGAAAGAAATGAAAAATGGTTTAAAATGTAGGAGAAAATGAGAGCTCTTACCTAGAGAAAGAAAATTTGTGAATGACCTCCTAAATTTACTATTGTCAACTCCACAAGTTCACAGTTAAAAATGGTAAAAATGCTCACAAGAAAGTGAAAAGGTGAACGTAAATTGTTTTTACTATTTCCATCATTTTATAACCTTTTCGAAACCCTAATTATGTTTTCAAGCTTATTTTTCGATTATTTTATTGTTTTATCTCGAAAAGTGGGTTTTACATTTGTTTCTTGTGCAGCAACAGGTCCTAGATGATGACGACGATGAAGTGACGAGTTGTGTTTTATTAATTTTTCAGACTCGGTAAAAACACGAAAAAGTCACCCCCTAGAGTTATCTTTCAACTCTTTTCTAACTCTCAAAAAATGAAAAGATTGTCAAGACTCTTGTCGTTTTGAACTTATTAAAGGTTGCGAAACGTCATCTGCCTAGTATACTTTTACCCCTTTTTCGGGTTGGGACAGATTATTTACAAAAAAGGAATACCTTAGTTCGACAAGGCTAAGAGGTTCTCTCAGATATTGTTTTCTGCCTTTTCGAATCTGCGAGACTACCTACGAAAAGGGACCTGCTGGAGTTTTATTTTCCGCTTCTTTTTGAACTCTCTAAACATGAAAAGACATTGATTTCTTCCTTTGTCAAACTCGTTAAAACTAAATGACATCGGAAATCATCAACATGAAATTATAAAGTTCCTCCTTCCTAGGGCTCGTAAAATGTACTAGGATGGATTTGTCCGAAAAACAAAATTATATGACAAGCATATGTTATCCCCTTCAAGCTTGTTTCCAAAAAATAATTGGGGTACTTTCGTAAAATGGTGGGGGAAAATGGAACCAGTTCTCAGTTGTGTTGGCAGTATGTCACTCTTGAACATGACACTTGTCTGCAATTCGTGTCGAGTTGGGGACATCCCACATTCATCATTCTGCCTCCATGGGTTTGGGTTATCTATTTTGACCTCTCATCTTCTCTTTTCCACGTCGCCGTGACCTTAGATCCCTCGATGTCAAATACCACCAAATTCCAGAGTCGTGTCGCCAATATGTTCAAGAGAAGTTTCTTCTGCAGTTTTCAACCCATGATCCTTTGTTCAGTCCTGCTTTGTCTCGTGTCGATGATGTGGGAAACATTATGGACCTCCTTCGACCGATCACTTCCTGTCGACTTCATCTCATTATCCAAGACTCTGATCTAGTGACTCCCTTCTGGTACGTTAGAGCTTGCATGCCTCAATGGCAAGTTCTTCGCATTCGACGACAAGTTCCCATTATTGACCTTTGATCAAGTGATTTCGCAGATGTTCGACTCTAGCTCATTGTTCATATTCCGTGGATTGTACTAGTTGTACCTTGAGAACCATTTTCATTATTGGTGGTTTCTCTTGTGCATTTTAACAGCTTTCATGGTAATCAGGTGATTTGCTTGCATGTTCCACTTCAGCTCATTCATTCATATGCTCAAATTTTTACTTGTTCGGGTCGAGATGAAGAGCAAGACCCTGAGTTTTGTTTGATGAAATCCAGGTTGCGGAACGATTTGGTTTATCATGACTATATGTATGACCCTTCTGATTGGATGGTTGTGACCATACCTGAGTCTATTTGATGATCCTTTTCACTGGATGGTTGTGTCCATACCTTGGGTCCTATGATATGTACTCTATTATGGATGGCTATGACCATACCACATATTCATGTATCAGAGATATCAGTTGTGCTTGTTCTTGTAGGTCTTCTGACGACGGTGTTTTGATTTGGGCATGTTCTCATAAAGCATTTCACCCCTCCCTCTCTCTCGAACTTCATGCTTTAGGGGGCATCTGTTATACAGAATTTTGTCACCGTCCTTGCAATCCCCATCCCACACATTGGAGGACCATTTCAGTGACCTCTGTGTATTGTCATAGATTGTCATTAATGTCATTACATCCCTTAGCATGTCAAGATCATAATCTTTTTTGATCATTCCTCAAGTAGAGCTTCAAAAACATATGATTTTGGGTTGACGCTAGTAGGCAGTTATGACCTCACGCCCATGAAGAAATTAACACTAGGCCCCGCACCCTTTGGCGCTCTATCCCAGAAGGGCACCCGCACCAAGCTGCTTTTGGAAAGTTTTTTAAAATAGAAACGAAGCTTCCATGCTTAACAGCGTCGTGAGTGGAGTCATCATGGTTTTTTCGACTGAAGCAAGTCGAGTTTCTCCCCTTGGCTTGTTAGTTCCTACAAATGTGCAACCCCCCAAAGGGATAGACCTCTCCTCTATATTATGTGGAATCCCAAACCTCCTCCTCCTCTCCTATAAATTATTCCTCCTCACATTGATTCAGCTAGCTGAACAGTCATTAGTATAGCTGGTGTGTTGAAGAAAGTAGAGAAGAACCCATTGTTGAGAGAGAGTTTAAGCCTATTGCCTCATTGAGTCGAATGCCGAACAAATGCTTGATACGTGCCCAACTGAACCCATCGAAGGAGATCTGCAACATCAAGGCATAAGGTTGTAAACTTCTTTTTCATATATCAATAATGCATGACTCGTTTCTGGTTACAACTTTGTTTCCATTTATATGCAAAGTGTTTAGCTCTCCTTGACTAGCTGAATAGTTGTAGATGAATGTATATGCTTGTATGTTGTCATCGCTTGTTCAATATTTGTGCAGACGCGTGAACATCATCAGCAACATGGAGTGCAAGGTGTGAAAGACAAATATCGAAGGATCGCTTTCGCGTGCCACGACAAAAGCGTTGGACCGAGGTAGGATATTTGTTCCAATCCATATTTCATTTATAACCTAGGAATTCAAGAATCCAACATGTTCCCTTATTTCTAGACCCACCCTAGGGCTAAAGGGATTGCCTCTGTCCGCAGAGGGGATTTTCCTTCTCAACAGGAATGCAAGGAAGAGGGAATTTTGAAAATTAATGGAGATTTATTGGAGGAAGAATCAGTACATGTAGTTTGCAATGGAGCACTTGTATTCTTGGGAAATTTTCCACGATTCATTCCACCATGATGATGAGATATCCCACCATGAGAGAGTCTTCGAGGAAATTTCTTCAGAAGATGTCCAATGCGATGAAAAAGGATGCATCAGAAAGGAATACACCAGTATTCGAGTCATTTTCGATGAACTGACTATCCCCATTCCAAATCAATCTGACTTGGAAGGCTACCAGAGAAACCCAATTCCACCAAAATCCATGCTACTCTTTTATCTTTGTCCTGAAGGGACTTTGGATCCACATAGATAAATTGACTAATAACATTACCAATCTCAGCCAAAGCTCTATGCATCCATTAATCCAATGGTGAATCGGGGAGCTTAACCCAAAAAAAAAATTTCTTGGGCATATCATGAATCGAGTTGAATCCCATATCCCAATTGTGCAAATGTAAGAAACTCCACTCCCTGGCCCACATAACTTTTTTAATCCACTCCAGATCGTCCTGGTGAAGGAAATGAAAACTAAACCAGTCATTCATAAGTATGTTAGCTTTAGATGGGTAACCCAATATCAACTCCCATTTCTTTCGCACCCATTCCTCCATATCCATCTCTGAGAGGTCTATAAAATACCATCTACCAACAAGCGTCTGCTTATGTAAACTAGATACTCTATCCCACATAACATTATAGCCGAAACTAAGTAATTTGGTCTACGACGCAAGATTGATATCCCAACGATGAGGTGGTTTCCCTAACCAATCTACACCATTGCGGAATGAGATCCCATTATCCTGAGGGACTGCAAGTAAGAAATCAGGGGGGCATGCAGTAAATGTTCGAGAGGTCAAACAAGTCGGAGCCACCTGTGGTACATCGGGAATTCTGTCGTGGAGAAGAGACCATTCAACATCTAAGGTGGGTTTGTTAAAAGCCTCATGGGAATAAATGTAAGCATCCAAAGACGATAAAAAATCAACCAGGTCCATGTCCGAATGAGGGAAGGGCCAGAGGCAGAAAATGCATAACGAAAATAGGGATCGACCAAGTCAGAAAGTATGATGAAAGTTAAAAATATAACTATTACTAGACAAAAACCAAAAAAAAAAATAGATAAAAAATAAAATATTGAAGTAATTGTGAAGGAAATATATATATATATATATATATATATATATATATATATATATATATTATAAAAAAAAGGGATAGTATTTGCACAACTTCTTGTTTGTTGTGATGAAATGCATATTTGTTGTCCTACCATGGAGTTACATAGTCTTTTTGCCAAAATATGTGTAGATAAAAGCTGGTGGGATAGTGAGTCAACGGTAATACTTTTAAGTAGGGGTAGGTAGGAATGTTGTGGCACTTGTGATAAAGGAGAACGATGCCAATGAGCTATACTCATGACACATGGCATGGATTTTTTGAGTGCAAATAATGTTGGAAGGTTGGGTTAATGTATGGATCAACAAAGCTAGAGATGTAGCCAGGGAGTGGTCATATGGATGAGAAAATAGAAATAGAGATGGAGCCAATGATTTGATGTTTAGTGAAGGACTCGGCTTGTGATGAGTGCACAGATTGTTTCATACACTTAAAATCACTAAACACAAAAAAAACAGGTAGTGTCTAAAAACACCTTTGGATGTATTGCACTAGTCACAGGGATCAATTCACTTGGAGTTTTTCCACCTTTAAATAGGTTACATTAGAGATGAATACCATGGACAAAACCATGGGTTTTGATAAACTTGGTGCTCCAAACTAGCTAGTAACTTGACCGAGTCAAATTTAACCAAGAAACCCTAATAGATAAAGAATAATATTAAAATTAAATAATACATTTTTTACTTATTAATTTTAATAATAAAAATTTACCTGAACCACCCTAATAGATAAAGAATAATATTAAAACCAGCCTAGATCCATCTTAAATTTGGATCTAGCAAGTGCCAAGAGGGATCAAATCTCTTGAGATGCAAACCTCTTTAAGAGATTTGATCCCTCTTGGCCCTTGGTAGATCCAAATTTAAGATGGATCTAGATTGGTTTAATTTCCCCTTTAAATGGGTTATATTCCACATGAATACCATGGGTCATTTTTATTTTTATTATTATTTGATTTTTATAGGGTTATTTTTATTTTTATTTTCACGGTGTTAAAATGTTTACATCAAATTAAATTAATCTCTTTATTTATTTTTATGTAATTTGACTTAGTCAAAATGTTAAACAGCACATTACAATTAACGAATTATTTTTTTATTTATTATTTTTAATAATAATTGTTTTTCTTATTTAGTTATTTTAAAGTTTAACATTTTTTAGATAAGTTTTTTCTCACAACCATTATTTCATTCTTTTATTCTTTACCATTTTACACTTTTATTACCTTTAACTACTCTATATTTTTTTCAACAATTATACTCCCTCTTCTCTATATTTATTTCATTGTATTTGTTTTTAAATATTATAGTTTTTCATGTTGTTGATAATGGGTGGAGTGTCCAATTGAAATGTTGGACATTTCAAAACTACAAACACAATTTATTATCAAAAACTTTTATAACAACTATAATTTATATAAGTAAAACTTTCAAACTATTAGACTATTAAATTTTTATATATCATTGATGTTTGATATATCTGAAAGGTATAATGACTCCATCACTGCACTAATGGAAATTCAAATAAATAAACTAACAATTGCAACTAATGTAAATTAAATATCACCAAAATGAAAACATATGTAATAATCTTTATATTGCGTCATACAATTACATAATCTACTTATGTTTGGGGATCATCTATGCATATTTAATAGAACAATAGGAAAATAAGTGTTCACCTTAATTATAGCACTAAGGGAAATTCAAAGAAAATAAACTTACAAATGCTACCAATGTAAATTAAATATCACTTAAATGAAAACATATGTAATAATCCTTATATTGTATCCTACAATTACATATTCTACTTTTTCATAAGGAAAAAACGTTGGTTTATATTATTTACAATTCATTTTCCAATTAATGTGCTTCCATGATTCCATACAATTTTTTCAACCTAGGCCCAAAATTCACAATAGTAAGAGATACAAATATAATAACAAATCAACATAGACCCTTGAAGGAAATTAAAAGCATCAAAGAAATCCCCCATATAACATTTTAATCGGAAATAAAGTGTCATTCTAATCGCTGATAAGAATTTATCTTCCGCCGCTTCTATATTCAATTCGCAGCTGTTTAACTTCACATCTGCCTTAAATTCGTCATTTTGTTGTCTCTTCATTCCTTTCCAATTAATTCTGCTGTCTGCAAACTTATATGGGCAGTTGGAAATTAAATTCCAACACTCCCCCTTAATTTCAACTGCTGGGTTTTCCTGCATACCCAGGCATTTCCTGAATTTATTAAAATTTTTCTGAGCTAATGGTTTTGTGAGGATATCAGCAAATTGATCCTTTGTTCTGCAATGCTGCAAAACAATCTCACCATTGCTAACCAATTCACGTATGAAATGAAACTTGGTGTCTATGTGCTTTGTCCTTTTATGAAAAACAGAATTTTTAGATAAAGCTATCGCTGAGCTATTATCACAGTAAATCACTGTCCATTTTATATGTTCTTGGCATAAACTTTTCAACATTATTCTCATCCAAACTGCTTGACACACTGTTGCTGTAGCTGCCACATATTCCGCTTCTGTTGTAGACAACGCTACAATGGGTTGTTTCTTAGAAGCCCATGAATGGCTCCTGAACCCATGTGAAAAACATAACTAGAAGTACTTTTCCAGTCATCAATACTTCCAGCCCAACACTGTTAGTATAACCAACTAAATCTGAACATTCTGAAGCAGTATACAAAATACCAAAGCTTTTTGTACCTTTAACATACCTCAGAATTCTTTTTGCTGCTTGCCAATGTGCATCCTTTGGCTTTTCCATGAATCTGGAAATCAAACTAACAGCATGCATTATGTTCGGCCTAGTTGCAGTCAAATACATGAGGCTGCCAACTATGCTCTTGTACAAGCTAGGATCAAAATCCTTGTTGTTGTCCTCTCTGCTAAGTTTTAATCCCATCACTGTGGGAGTGATCGCTGCTTTTCTTTCTTGCATGTTAAATCTTTCAAGTACCTCATTAACATACTTTGCCTGTGAGATGAAAATCCCACTTTCATCTTGTTCTACTTCTATTCCTAAGAAGTATCTCAACAAACCCATATCAGTCATTTCAAATTCTTCATTCATGACTGTTTTAAAATTTTCAATAAGGTAATCATCATTACCTGTGAAAATAACATCATTAACATATAAAACTACAATCAACATTTTTCCATCTTTTTATTTGATGTAGAGGGTGGATTCTCCCTCACACTTTTCAAATCCATTCTCCAATAGATAGGAATCTATCCTACTATACCACGCTCTTGGCACTTGCTTTAGCCCATAAAGAGCTTTCTTCAACTTACATACTTTGTGTTCTTGGCCTTTCTTTTCATAGCCGAGAGGTTGTTCAATGTAAACCTCTTCCATTAACACTTTGTTTAGGAATGTTGACTTCACGTCCATTTGGTAAAATTTATACTTGTTTTGTGCTGCTATGGACAACACTGCTCTCATGGTTTCCATTCTAGCAACCGGTGCGAAAGTTTCCTCATAATCTATCCCATGCTTCTGTTTATATCCTTTGACAACAAGCCTTGCCTTGTGTCTCTCTATTTTTCCGTCAGCATTACTCTTAGTCTTGTAGACCCATTTAACTCCAATGACATCTTTACCTTTTGGGAGTTCAACCAAATCCCAAGTTTTGTTTTTTTCTATGGCATTAATCTCCTCATCCATAGCTTCTATCCATTTCTTATCTTTAATAGCATCCTCAAAATGAATAGGGTCATCAACATGACAATATAAAGAAAACAAAGAATTGATACTTTCATTTGTTGCCCCTTGTTCATAAATGTCTTTCAAATTTCTGAACTTCTTACCTCTTTCATTAGATGTACAAATGCTTGAAGAAGCACTTGAATTTCCTCCTTGTGGTGTGCTTGGAGAAGCACTTTCATTTCTCCTCAAGGGTTTGTTGTGTTGCTCTTGTGTTGGTGCTACTGTTTGGGGATGTATTTCAGCCAACTCATCATCATTTTCATCATGAGATAAACAGTGTTTAACATTCACTTTTTTCTCTATGCTTCCATCCCAAGCTTCCTCTTCAATGAACTGAACATCTCTGCTCACAATAAACTTCTTGGTTGATGGGTTGTATAACCTATAAGCCTTGGATTCCTCACTGTATCCAATGAAAATACATTTCTCCCCCTTGCTGTCCAACTTCTTCCTTCGCTGATCCGGAATGTGTGCATAAGCCACACATCCGAAAACTTTCATATGTGTGACACCTTGCTTTGTGCCACTCCATGCCTCTTCTGACACTTTGTTCATAACTGCTTTTGTAGGGCATCTATTTAGAATGTACGCTGCACAATGTACAGCTTCAGCCCAATAATCATTAGGCAAATGCTTTGCCTTTAACATACTTCTTGCCATGTCCATTATGGTTCTATTCTTCCTTTTGGCTACTCCATTTTGCTGCGGAGTATATCTAGTTGTAAAATACTTATGAATAACATTTTCTCTACAAAAATGTAGAAAATATTTAGATATATACTCACCTCATTTTTCAGTCCTTAAGACTTTGATATGCAGCCCACTCTGGTTCTCAACAAGTGCTTTGAAATTGCAAAATTTTTCAAACACTTCACTTTTGTTTTTCAAAAACTAAACCCAAGTTTTTCTTGTAAAATCATTTATGAATGTTAACACATAGTGGCTACTTGCAAGTGATGGAGTTTTCATTGGTCCACATAAATCTGAGTGGACAATCTCTAAGGGTGCCTTTGCCCTTATGCTTTTCCCGAAAGGAAAAATTTCTCTGTGTTGTTTCCCCAAGATACAACCTTCACAAAGGCTGTTTGGTTTCTCTATCAATGGTAAACCACTTACCATTCCTTTTCTGTTCAACAAATTAAGAACTCCAAAGTTGAGATGTCCAAATCTCAAGTGCCATAACCAATTATCATCCTTTGGTTCGCTTTGGAAAGTCTCTTATGCCACTGCTGCTTTCTTTTCTTCATTTTTCAGATCTGCTCTCATTCTAAGAGGGAACATCATGTTCCTTGTCATCTTCATTTCAGCAATACATTGTTTGCTGGGTGGTTTGTCCATGATGGTACAAACATCATCCTCAAATAAAACATTATACCCCTTATGGACAAGTTGTCCAATACTTAAGAGGTTACACTTCATTCCTGGAACATAATAAACATCTGCTATGGTTTTCTTTGCACCTTTCCTTGTTAAGACATTTACATATCCTTTTCCCATAACAAAAACTTTGCTATCAGTTCCTAGTGTGACTTATGACTTCACACTCTCATCTAACATAGAAAAAATTGCTATATTTTCTGTCATATGGTTACTGCAACCAGAGTCTAGAAACCATAAATCCTCATTCTTTTCTTCAGCCATATTACAAGCTAAAAACAAATTATTTTGGCTGATATTTTCCTTAGTGAAATTTGCACTAGTTCTACTTACAATATCTTGTTGCTTCTTTCTACATTCATTAGCATAATGACCATATTTTTTACAATGGTAACATTGGACATTGGACTTATCATACCTTTGTCCTTGAGCATTCTGCTGACCATTCTGCTGGCTACTGCCTTGGCCGTGGCTGTGATTTTGACTGTTGCACCTTCCATGTGAATGTGAAGGGTTGTCCCTTCCACCTCTGTTTTGGCTTCTGCCTCTTCCTCTCTTATTTCCTCTGCCTTTCCCTCTTCCTCTTCCGAAAGACATCTGGGTCTTAAAGGCATGCTCAAAAGATGAGTTTTCACTCCTACCCAATCTCTGTTCATGGGTCATCAGTGATGCATGTAGCTCATCCACTGAAAAATTTGTGAGATCCTTAGTCTCCTCTATGGTGGTGACAATCACATCAAATCTTGAGGGTAAAATTCTCAAGAGTTTTTCAAAAATCCTCTTGTCTTCAAGAGTCTCTCCATGAGATCTTATTTGTGTGACCATTCCAATCACATGAGTGAAGAATGAGTCAATAGTATCTGACTCTTTCATATAGAGAGTCTCAAAGTCTCTCCTCAGCAACTGAAGTTTTGCTGTCTTCACTTTTTCCATGCCTTGATAGGCTGTCATAAGATTTTTCCATGCTTCTTTAGATCTCTTAGCTGCTGCTATCCTTGGAAACACACTCTCATGCACTGCTTGATACAAAAATAAAAGAGCTTTGGAGTATTTCTTCTTATTTCTCTTCAGCATCTCTCTTTCTGCCTGAGTTAACATATTAAACTCATGTTCATCTGCTGGCTCTTCAAAGCCTTCCTCAACAAATTCCCATAAGTCTTGGGAGACAAATAATGCTCTCATAGTTATTGACCAGTAAGTCATAATTTTTCCCATTAAACATTGGGAGATGGATATTTCGCATACCCATACCAGTGCTGGCTCCGGCCATTTTGCACTCTTAACTATGATTCAAAAACACTTGACTGTGTATTTAAAATAACTGATTGTTCTGCAAAAGTAACACAAAAACTATATAGAGAAATACCTTTGGATTCCTTTGGCTGAGTCCTCACACTGCTGGAGAAGCTGCTGCAACAAAGAACTCCTTTCCTTCAGCTTCTTTGACCTTCAAATAGCCTGGACTAGCTCCGATACCATGTTGGAATATTTGAGAATTCCAAAACAACAAATGGAGAATAAAAATCCCCTCTTTAACACAAAGAGAATATTAAAATTGCATTCACAGTGACAGAGTTTCCACATAAAAAAAAACTTCTATTCCATAAAAAAAAAAAACTGATACAGATTCTTCCTCAATACAGAGGGATTACAAAAATAGTTTGTTTGCTGCAAACACAGTGCAAAACTATCACTCTCTCATTCACAAAATAATACTCTGTCTCTCTCACAAATATCACTGTTGTGTATATTCTCTGTTTTCCCACACTGCTGTGCATACACCTCTATTCTATGTAATAATAAAACAATACAACTTGCCTCACAGGCTTTTTTTCCTTTTATATAAAACATTACATAATATATATATTATAAATATCATATATTTATAATATATATTTAACCAAAGTTAAAACTTAAACTTACTACGGTAACAAAACATTTACCGAGCGTGAAACATTTAAAGCTCATTGCCGTGAATATAAAACAACTTAAATAAAAAAATATCATAATGTTTAAACATTATTCTCCCTTTTATGCATTTCGGGGGCTTTGTGGAGTTCATCCTCCCCAGCTCTCATACCTCTGAGAAATGTCTTTGTGAGTGTATAGTGTGGGCCCAGCTGAGTATGACATCAGCTGATCCGTGGGTCTCCACTCCTCCAACTGCTCGAGCTATGCTGCCCCTCCAAAATATTGCCGCCTCAACAATGAATTTGTTTGGTGGGATTTTAATGCCGTTGCTGCTGCTGATAATAATTTATCTTCCGTCGCTTCTGCATTCAATTCGCAATTGTTTAACTTCACATCTGCCTTAACTTCGCCATTCTGTTGTCTCTTCATTCCTTTCCAATTAATTCGGTTGTCTGCAAACTTATACGGGTAGTTGGAAATTAAATTCCAACAGTAACATGACCTATGTGAATATGAATATGCCTCCAAGTGATAGCTACCGATGTGCCCAGCAATTGAGCTTGTTCCATAAAAAAATTTAGTAGTCAATGCCAACCCACATTCCTGTAGTTGTTCGGCTTGATTCTAAAGGTTAGTTAAGTAAAACAAACACACAATGGTTGATAGAAGGAATTAAAAATTTAAGAGATTTTATTGATCTCATCTTGATCTCTAGTCGAATGTAATATATAGGATTTCTCCTCGTTTGAAATCATACCTGAGGCCGCATCCTAATGGATAAATATGTCATGAAGTACCATCCATTGGGTCCTAGAAACCATGCCAAAGGTGAGAATTTCATCTACAAAAAAACTATGAGTGATTCACATTCCTCTGCCCTTATGAATGTCGTTGAATTGACTCATTGATCTGGCTACATTTATCTTGAGACTGAAGCAATCCATCACCAGGATAAATAACAAGGGAAATAGGGAAAAACCATGTCGCAACCCCCTCCAATATTTGAAAAAATTCGAAGGGCAGTCGTTGACCAGAATAGAAAAGTGTACATTTGACACACATGCCATAATCCATTCGATATTTCAAACAGTGAGACCAATATTCGTAAGTATGAGGCACAAGAATTCCCAATCAACACAATCATATGCCTTCCTTAGGTCAACTTTCACAATCAAATCCTACAATTTTTTGGTGTAAATTGTATGTATCATTTCCTGTGTTATGGCCATTGCGTCATGGATCAATCGGTTTCGCAGGAAACTGAACTATTCTCAAGAAGTGTACTTCGAGAGAGCACCCTTTAGGCGATTTGAAATAATATTGGAGATAAGCTTATATACCATATTACAAAGGGAAAATGAACAAAAATAAAATAATGTATCAAGGGTAGAAAATTTCGAAATAAGGGCGATAAAATTGGAATTTGTGGATCTCGAGACATAGGCAGTTGTTTGAGACTCTGCAACCAAGTGCAATAGGTCCAATTCCAACAACTCAAAGAAGTGTAAGAAAAATTTTATGGTCTAGCCATCCAGACCCAGGCATTTGTCTCGAACAAAGGACTTCAGCACCCACAATATTTCCTCAATAGTGAGAGGGTGATATAGTGCTTCATTTTGAGCCTCTTTGAACATGAGAGGATAGTCCCATGTACACCAAATTTGATCATCGGTGTTCACATCCCTGCGTGTTTGGTATAAATGCTCAAAATAATGGATCGCTTTCAATTGAATATATTTAGTAGAGAACACCGTATCTTCGTTCTGGTCTTGTATCTGCCAGATTGTATTCACATTCTTCCCTAAATTTTCATATTTGTGAAAAAAATAAGTGTTATTTTTGCCTTCTCGGAGCCAGATTTCTCTGCTTTTCAATCTCCTAGTAGATTCTTGTATGTGCAAAATTTGTATCTTCATGTTTTCCAATTCCTTGAGCCTCCCCAACAAGTGGCCCGAAGGGTCCCCCTATTCCATAGAAAGGATGACATATGCAATGTCTTGCATGATATTATGGAGTTCAAGAGTAAGAGCCTTCTTTTTTTCCCTTTTTAAAACTCTGACTTGGCTCTTAAGAGCGTGTAATTTATCTAAGAAATACTACATCAGGGAAATATGTGTCTCTCTCTCATATGAATTCCAGAAATTTTGAAACATCCCATTAAATTTCTCATCTTCCAACCATGATCTATTGAATTTGAATGGAATGCCCAAGAAAACCGATTCTCGCCTCCACTGTAAAACAATAGGCAGGTGATATGAAATATGATACCTCACCACCCATGTTTTCAAGTTTCCCAATATTTCCATAAGGCTTTCATTCTCACAGAATATATCTAGTCTTTTCTCTATCTATATAGCTCCCCCCCCCCCCCCCCACAAACGACCATTGAACCAGGTATGGGACAATGGGAGGGGTTGAATGTCCACAAGATGATTGGAACCAAAGAGTATCTATAGACTATCATCTAAAGGATTTCCACGACACCTAGCCCCCCAACATTCCACCCTAGACAGGGTTGCATTGTAATCTCCATCCATTATCAATGAACCAATATTTAGGACATCATAGTCCTCCATTTGCTTCCAGAATGTGGCCCTCTCTTTATAAGGATCATATAAATTTAGAAAATTAATTCTACCTTGAACTCCCCAAATATGACCAGTCAGAAGTATACCAACAAAAAAATTAAATGTGAATAGAGTGGTGCCTCTGGAGTCCTAAAGTGTATCCAAACCACCCAAGAGCCCACATGAGTCCACGTCCACCATATTCCAGTTAGGAAAAAAATTACGAAAGTAAGAGAAAACCTTATCCAAGATAGCCATCGTTTCTCGCAACAAAATAATGAAAGGGTGGATGGTACCAAACATGTGTGTAAGGGATAATAATCTTGATTGGTCCCCTAAACCATGCAAGTTCAGAGAAAGAAAATTCATGTAGGTGGCTCCAAAATGGACACTACAACTCCAAGGGCCCGAGAATAAGCATCAGCAATGTGTATGTCATGAAGATCAGAAAAATCATAGAAATAGATGGATTTCACAAATGAACTAGGCTTCTGGTGGCGATAACCCCTACCCCCCTTTATGTGAGTAGTGATATTGTGAGTAGAGTTAGGACTAATAATCAACGAAGAATTATGAGGAGGGCCTATGTGAATAGATAAAGCTTCCAAATCCATGGTTGGGTTAACCATAAGGAAATATGTATCACTGCCAACAAAGTTATGAGGGGAGGTGTCTAGGGTTGATCCAATAGGAGAAAGGGGAGAGGTAATATGAATAGGTGAGATCTTGGAGTCAGGGGGTGGTGGATTAAAATGTAAAGGGGAAGTGTAAAGCCGCCAAAATTTTGTAGGAATCTGAGAGGAGTGAGGGATAGAGTTTGAATCTGGGGAAGCGTGGGGGGGAAGAAGGGTAGAAGGAGGGGAGAGGGGAGAGGAAAATGGGAAATATAATCAGAAGGGGGAATGATAATGCTCAACATCGACCCAATTGAGGGATCTATAATCCCATGACGAGTCGAAATTGCACCAGTAGAAAAGCGAGGGGAGGTGGAAGGCGGGGAAGAGGGAATATTGAAAATTAATGGAGATTTATTGGAGGAAGACTCGGTACATGTAGTCTGCAATGGAGCACTTGTATTCTTGGGAAATTTTCCACGATTCAGTCCACCACGATGATGAGATGTCCCACCATGAGAGAGTCTTCGAGGAAATTTCTTCAGAAGATGTCCAATGCGATGACAATGGACGCATCAGAAAGGAATACACCAGTCTTTGAGTCATTGTCGATGAACCAACTATACCCATGCCAAATCAATATGACTTGGAAGGCTACCGGAGAAACCCAATTCCACCAAAATCCTCACTACCTTTTTATCTTTGGCCCCAAGTCACTTTGGATCCACATAGTTAAATTGACCAATAACATTACCAATCTTAGCCAAAACTCTATGCATCCAATATTCCAAGGGTAAACCGGGGATCTTAACCCAAAAAAAAATTGTTCTTGGGCGTATCATGAATTGGGTTGAATCCCGAATCCCAATTGTGAAAATGTAAGAAACTCCACTCCCTAACCCACATAATTTTTTTAATCCACTCCAGATCATCCTGGTGAAGGAAATGAAAACTAAACCAATCATTCATAAGTATGTTAGCTTTATATGGGTAGCCCAAGATCAATTCTCATTTCTTTCACACCAATTCTTGCATATCCATCTCCGAGAGGTCTATAAAATACCATCTACCAACAAGCGCCCACTTCTGTAAACTGGCTACTTTATCCCACATAACATTAGAGCCAAAACTGAGTAATTTGGTCTCTGACATGGGATTGATATCCAAAGACGAGTTGGTTTCCAAAACTAATCTAAACCATTGCAGAATGAAGTCTCAGTATCCTGAGGGACTACAAGTGAGAAACCATGCAGACATGCAATAAAGGATTGAGAGGTTGGACGATCCAGAGTCACCTATGGTACATCGAGATTTTTGTCATGGAGAATAGAACATTCAACATCTAAGGTGGGTTTGTTAAAATCCTCATGGGAAGAAATTCTAGGATCCAAAGACGATAAAGAATCAGCGAGGTCCATGTCCGAAAGAGGGAAGGACCAGAGGCATAAAATGCAGAACAGAAATAGGGATCGACCAGGTCAGAAAGTATGATGAATGGGAGGAAAGGGTAAAACACGGGGACCCAGAAAGGGAATATAGAATTTTATACCACAAGAGTAGTAATCAAGGGTAAAAGGACAAGTGTAACATCACCAAGGGCACACAAAATGAAGGAATACAGGACGACAATCTGAAAACGATCAAACGAACCACCCACATTAATTTCGCATGCCTAATAAAGTACACCAAATCCCCACAGAGAAAAAGCCTAGAGATAAAGTCTGCCACTTTCCAAAAATGGACAAAGTATAAAAAGAGGAATGCAATAAATTGATATCAAATTACACACACCACAAGAGATCTGTCAAATTGGAGATCTAAAACCAACATTGCTCAAAAGAATAAATTAATTTGAACCACCACTAGAAGGGGGGAAGATGCGACTAGCAGAATTAATGGTTCACTAACTCATGTAGGACTCCCAATGTAAAAACAGAAAACTGCCACCCTCAAGGCATTGGGCTTCAAAAACGTTCAGATGTAAATCAAAGAAAGTGATTCAACATTGAATGATCGAGTCAAGTGTTGGAAATTTTCAAATTCACCTGAGAAATAAAGACACTCATCGGAGAAACCACTAACGAGGAGATCCACCATCCCAAGAACATTGAATCCCGGAGCTCTTGTAGCTCCAAACCAGGGAAGAAGAAACAATGAAAACAATATAGATCCACCCCCGTGAACCATACCTAGTGGCGCCAGACACCGATGAGACTATATCAATTGGAATAAATGAAGATTCCCAAATCCCCCATGGAAACTAACAACAACAATAGCAACGACACCCCAAAACCTTCCACCATCTATGATAACACTTGAAACTGATGTCTTTAAATGGGCATGAAAGATTAAAATATGCCAACCATTTCCGCCATAGGAGACACAATTTCATCTGGTCATGAGTTACCCCAGAGTCAATATCAAAATCGGATCTAAATGCTCTACGTATGCCTTCCCAGGCGAACATGTGGATGCTTCCGGGGAGTCCACCAGTGTGCAAAAATAATCAAATAGAGGATGTAAATTGCGCGTATAAATAACATAACAATATGAATAATATTTGGCACTAGACTTTGAAACATACTAGTGAAAATGGGACTGGTCGGTACCCTCTAGGAGCAAAGAGAAAAATACCTTAGAGTTGGAAAGCCATTACCATTTGTGACCTCCAATCCATCAAACAAATAAAAAACACCATAGGTCACAAATGCAACTTTGTATTTTTTTGCAGCCCTGCCAAGAAATAAAATGTCAATGTATTGTCCTCAAATACTCAACCAGAAGGCTAGCGTCAACCATAAAAACTTCACATACTCCCAGTATATGTTAAATAAAAACCATGACAAACTTACAACATATACGCAACACCCTCAAACCCAAGTTAAAAATATTTCACTTAACACTCTACCATTTAGTACTTATGTATGGGGATCATCATGTGCATCATTAATAGAATAATAGGACAATAAGTAGATATGTTCACCTTAATTATAGTATTTATAGTCTATGATCATCTAGTGCATCCTTGTAGGATTTCCAAATGGAAGATTGGTTGTACTTTTACAATTTGCAATGGAAATTCAAAGTTGATTTGACATAAAAGAGTGAAAACTTTAGAAATTATATAACATATGCATGTATATATCCAGATTCTCCTGATCTAACAATATTTATCTTCTTGCTAAATACAAAATTCTTCCACTGTTAATATTTTGCGGAAATTTAAACTCAATTTCAAAACACATGAAGCAATAAAAGAAATTGCACATAATGCAGTTGTTTAGCGGGAAAGCCTGAAGCTAAAAACCCCAACTATCATATATTATGTATCATGGAGATCATGTAACAATCTCATACAAATCTTTGTACATTAAGATCTCAGTACAATACAATCGTTACACACTATCATGAAGAAATCTGCAAATCCATGCACTGATTTCTTACCTCCCAATAGCCTGCTTCCACTACACAATCCCTATTGAAGAAGAACCCTGAATGAATTCAAAATGGCCTTGCCTTGACTGTGCAATCCTCATTGGCAACTCCAATGTGTGTCAGATGCATTGAATGCATCACTATAGTCACAACAAATATTCCATCTCGCCCTTTCACCTACCCCTCCACTGGGTCTCCACTGGAACTTACATGCACTGTAGTTAACTGTTGTATTTGTTCAGTTGATTAGTGAGTTATTATTTTTGAATTAATTAACTAATTAATTCACTTAACTCTCATTAGTGTATCTTTCAATTAGACTAGATACAACTAGCTCAACTGAGTTTAACTCCATTAACTGAGTTAAACTGAATAACAACTCCATGAACTACTCTTCCAACTCTGTCATAACTTTTCCACTTCAGTTCTAACTGAGTCCTCCATGCATGAACTACCAGTAAACCCTAGGAATTGCGTAATTCCTTCAGCCCACTGATTTTCCAAATCTGTATACTGAAATAAAGTACTCCAAGAGAATAAGTTGATATTTAGAGTCTGATTATTATTAAGGGCTAATAATAATTGACATGCATCTATTTTTAGATCGACGATCTATAAATAGACTTCGCCCAATATTATAAAAATAGAATTTCATCTATTTTTCCAACTTGAAAAACCATCCACAAATAGCATCCTCCAACTTATAGAATATGATTGCCATGTCTAAAAATAGACATACACCTAAAAATAGCCTATGGGCCCACTTAGTGAAGGTGATTGATTTTCACTAAGCTTCATCATCTTGTTGAATCTCAACACTCCCTCTCAATAAGATAGGATTATCCTTCACCCTGATCCTGCCTCTATGGTATTCGAATTTGCTCCTGTTGAGCGCCTTCGTCAGAATAATCCTGATCTTCCGTAGGAATGTACTGAAGCAACATGATCTTCCGCTGCACACAATCTCTAATATGATGATATCGGATATCAATATGTTTAGATCTATCATGAAACACAGGATTAGTTGAGAGTTTAACGCAACTTTGATTATCACAAAGTATCACTGTAGGATCTAAATGAAAACCGAAAAAACTGACCAGGATCTTCCTCATCTAGATAGCCTCACATGCAGCTTGACTTGCTGCCATGTATTATGCTTCCACTGAACTGAGTGCTACGGATCTTTGTTTCCTGTTGTACCAAGAAACTATCGTGGATCCGATACTGAAAATCCCTCCTGATGTGCTCTTTCTGTCCGTTGGGCTGCCTGCCCAATCTACATCCGTGAAGCCATGCAAATTCACCTCATTCATCTGTCTGTACCATAAGCCATACTCAGATGTGCCCCTGAGATATCTCAGGACATGCTTGTCTGCCTTCCAAAAGAGCTTGGTAGGCTTAACCATCTCTTGTGAAAGTTGGTTCACCGCATAGCATATTTCTGGTCTTTTATTAACTAAATACATGAGCTAACCCACCAACTGTCGATAAACAATGGCATCCACTACCTCTGCCGATGTAGCATCCTCTTTCCTCGAATTTCCTGGAAGAGGAGTGTCTATAGGCTTGAAGCCTTGCATGTGAAACTTCTCCAGTATCTCCCGGGCATACTTGCCTTGAGACACAAATAGTTCACCTTCCCGCTACCATATTTCCAATCCAAGGAAATAATGAAGGAGTCCCAAATCCTTCATCTCAAACTCCTTTGCAAGATCTGCCTTGCATGAGTGTATCAACTGCTCATCACTCGTTAGTATTAAATCATCAACATAAAGAACAATGATTAAAGCCTTACCCTCCACCACAATTTGGTACAGGTTTACATTCCCCTCACTCTTTGTGAAACCAAGTCCTGTGAAATAGCTGTCGATCTAAGTGTACCAATCACAAGGTGCTTGTTTCAGCGCATACAACGCTCTTTTGAGCCTGCACACATGCGACTCGTTGCTGAAGATTTTGAATCCTTCAGGCTGCTCAATGCACACTTCTTCCTCAATGATCCCATTAAGGAACGCAGTCTTCACATCCATCTGATGAATGTGCCAACCCATCTGCACTGAGAGAGCAAGGATGGTCCTTATGGAATAATACTGTGCGACAGGTGCAAAGGTTTCTTCATAATCAATCCCCTTGATCTGTGAGAAGCCCCGGGCAACAAATATTTCCTTATACTTCTCGACGCTCCCATCATCAGCTTGCTTTACCTTGTAGATCCATCTCGATCCTACAACTGATTTACCCACTGGCCTTGGAACAATCTCCCAAGCACTGTTTCTGACAATGCAGTCATACCCCTCCGCCATGGCATCTACCCATGTGGGCTCCTGCACTGCTTCTTCAAAAGAATATGGATTTGTCACGACACACTTGCCCATAAGAGCCATGTAGCCAGTAAATCGATCAAGTGACTGTCTCTGTCTGCGCCGTGATGTAGGGACTCCTACATTCTGTGCCCCATCAAGCTTCAGTCTCTCAGCTTCTGTGGTACACTTTCTACTAGTTTTGATGTTTGGTTCTACATGAGTGGACTCCTCCACTCCATGAATCTCCTCCTGTGGCTGATCCACATCTAGAGGCTCATCTTTGGGAACAAGTAGCTCCTCGTCTGCATGCAAGTGTAGCTCCCTCTCAAGCGACAACTTCATGGCTTTCACCTCATTGAATTTTATATCCATCGCACCACAGTCATCCAACTATCTGGAAAATACACATGATAATTATGGGGTGTTTCTGTCTACCCCACAAATATCCCAACTTCTGCAGTTGGCTCCAGCTTCTTCCTGGTGTCCTTTGTCACATGAGTGTAAGCAGATGAGCCAAAAATATTCAAATGAGAAATATCAGGCTTCTTACCAGTAAAAGCTTCTTCAGGTGTACTCATGCCAAGTACTCTATGAGAACAACGGTTTTGCACATAAACCGCAGTGTTGCATGCTTTCGCCCACAAGTGCATCGGTAGGCCCTGGTCATGCAACATAGCTCGTGCAGCACCCACGATTGTTCTGTTCTTTCTCTCCACAACCCCATTCTTCTATGGGTTATGAGGCACTATGAGTTCTCTTCGAATTACTTCTTTGCTACAGAAGTATTTGAATTCGCCCAAGATATATTCACCACCATTATCGCTCTGCAGAGCCTTCACTTGCTTCCCCGACTCCTTCTCCACCAATGCTTTAAACTCACAGAAATTTGAGAATGTTTCACTCTTCTTCTGCATGAAGAAGATCCAGCATCTACGAGAATATTCATCAACAAAAATAACATAATACATGTGTTTTGCTATTGAAGCAACCAAGAAAGGTCCACACACGTCTGTGTGAATTCTCTCCAAGATCACCGAAGCACGGTTCTCCTTCTCATGAAAGGTGGTCTTCAAAAACTTACCCATAGTACATCCCTTGCACTGATCTGACTGCGCAAGAGTACCCTTGGAAGTCCAGTAGAAATCTACTGCAAAATCTTCAAGGTGCCATGGTGAAGATGGCCCACTCTCCTGTGCCATAATTCGCCCTCATCCCGACTCACCACTTCTTCTGATTTTCTCATCATTTCAGCGCAACCAACTACCTCCGGCTTGTAGAGATTCTTAACTTGAATCCCTATCCTCTTGGTTTGACCTGTTGTTTTATGTTACAGGAAATTTTTTCCATCACTAAAAACAACGTCATAACCTCTGTCTTCCAACATCGCGACCGAGACCAAGTTCTTCTTCAGTCCTGGAACATGCATAACATATTTCAACAGAAATGGTTTACCTGACTCCCTCTCAAAGGAAATGGTCCCAATGTTGGTCGCACTGTATCTACCATCGTCACCCATCTCTATATGCATTTGGAGATATTTCTCCTCCAGATCACTAAACAACTCCTTGTCTCTCGTCATATGGAAAGATGCACCACTATCAAGATACCACACCGATCCCATTGCACTTGAAACCAAACATGCGATCAAAGAGAAATAAAGTTAAATTTGTGAGGCTAAGGCCTCACCTACTGTAGCTCCAACAACCTTCTTGTTCTTCTTTTTCTGTGGGCAGTTAGTGGCGAAATGCCCATGTTTGTGACAGTGAAAACACTTCATCTTGGATAAATCATGTTTCTTGCCTTTAGCTTCGGATTTGGAGTGGAATTTCTTCCCTTTCCCTTTCCTTTCTTTTGAAACCAAAGCGCAATTCTCTTCATCTTCATTCTTCGATGAAGAGCCATCCCTAGTAGTCTGCCTTATCTCCTCCTGCACAAGATCCAACCAACGTCTCTCCCAATCCGGCAGTTTCCCCGTCCATTGACAAAGTGCTGATAATTGTGCCAACTCTTCGGTAATCCAAGGAGAGCCAAGCTCACCAAGCCATCATCTGCAACTGTAATCCCCACACTTCCCAGCTCATCCCTGCATTGGAAAAACTTCATGAGATATTTAGGAATATTGTCACCCTTCTCCATTTTTATTTTTTTGATCTTATCCTTCAGCGCCAACTTCCTATGGTCGATGCTTCTTTGGAAAAGATTTGTCAAACCCTTCCACATTACAAATGGAGTGGCTTTCCCATGAAGGCTTGACACAATATGGTCTTTCACACCTTCCAACAGAATCCTTCTTGTCTTTGCTACCTTCTTTTTCCATGTTTCAAGTACTGCAGCATCGCTAGAAGTAGGCTTAGGAACATCGTTATTGATGAACTCCTTTAGTCCATTATCTTCAAGCACCGCCTCCATCCTATCCTTCCAGAATATGTAATTCGAGCTGCCCTCAAGGGCATACTCCAATCGCAACCCATTGAAAGACATTTCAATGAATACTCAACTGTCGCACCAAGAAATTTATACAACAAATTCGAATTGTCCACCAGCACAAACTCAAAAATTCTTCACAATTGCAATCTTCAAGAATTAACACTGCTTCGACACCATGTATAAATTATATAGCATATGCATGTATATATCTAGATTCTCCTTATCTAACAATATTTATCTTCTTTCTAAATACAGAATCCTTCCATTGTTAATCTTTTGCGGAAATTTAAAACTCAATTGCAAAACACATGAAGCAATAAAAACAATCGCACATAACACAGTTGTTTAACGGGAAAGCCTAAAGCTAAAAACCCCAACTATCATATATTATGTATCATGGAGATCATGTAACAATCTCATACAAAGCTTAGTACATCAAGATCTTAGTACAATACAATCGTCACACACTATCATGAAGAAATCTGCAAATCCATGCACTGATTTCTTGCCTCCTGATAGCCTGCCTCCACTGCGCAATCCCTGCTGAAGAAGGCCCCTAAATGAACTCGAATCGGCCTTGCCTTGACTGTGAAATCGTCATTGGCAACTCCAATGTGTGTCAGATGCATTGAATGCATCACTATAGTCACAACAGATAGTCCATCTCACCCTTTCACCTACCTCTCCACTGGGTCTCCACTGGAACTGAAATGCACTGTAGTTAACTGTTGTATTTGTTCAGTTGATTAGTGAGTTATTATTTGTGAATTAATTAACTAATTAATTCACTTGACTCTCACTAGTGTATCTTTCAGTTAGACTAGATAAAACTAGCTCAACTGAGTTTAACTCCATTAACTAAGTTAAACTGAATAACAACTCCATGAACTACTCTTCCAACTCTGTGATAATTTTTCCACTTCAGTTCTAATTGAGTCCTCCATGCATGAACCACCAGTAAACCCTAGGAATTGCGTAATTCCTTCAGCCCACTGATTTTCCAAATCTATATACTGAAATAAAGTGTTCCAAGATAATAAGTTGATATTTAGACTCTGATTATTATTAAGGGCTAATAATAATCGACATGCATCTATTTTTAGATCGACGATCTATAAATAGACTTCGCCCAATATTCTAAAAATGGAATTTCATCTATTTTTCCAACTTGACCAACCATCCACAAATAGCATCCTGCAACTTATAGAATATGATCGCCATGTCTAAAAATAGACATACACATAAAAATAGCCTCTGATACCAAATTAAAACAAATGAACAACACAGAATTGTGAGACAAAGCTCACTGAATAATTGATTTCAACTTCACGATTACATTACATTTATATAGCAGAGTGCACTCACCTAATCTCCTGAATTGGAGGAAACAAACCTAAATAGATGGAACCAAATTCTAAATAAAAGCTCTCGTTCAACAACTCAAAACTAAATCTATTTCTGCATTAATCTAGATTATTCTCACATCCTCCCTTAATGGAGAAATGAATTTTCTACAATACCTAATTTACTTCTAAAACTTTCAAATTTGATTTTACCAAGAGGCTTAGTAAATATATCATCCATATTATCCTTGGTATTATAGAATACTAATTCAATTTCATTTGACTCAATTTTCTCATGTACAAAGTGGTATTGCAGCTCAACGTGTTTTGTTCTGGCATGGTATATTGGATTATGTGCTAATTTGATAGCACTTTGATTATCACAATTGATGCATGTTGAACCACTTTGTGCCTCTTCAAGATCTGCAAGAGTTCTCCACAACCAAACAGCTTCACAGGTAGCATTGGTCAAAGCTTTGTACTCAAATTATGTTGATGATAAAGAAACAGTTGGTTGTTTCTTACTACTCCAAGATACGACCCCTGATCCTATGTGAAATGCATAGCCAAAGGTAGATCGTCTGTCATCAGGATTTCTTGCTGTTGAAGAGGTTAATCCCCTCTGCGGATAGAGGCGATCCCTACTAGCCCAGATCGGGTCTAGCAACAATCAAACACGCTACAGTGTAGGTTCCTAATTGCAAATAAACCGACTTGCGATGAAGGCTTACCTGGAATCTAACGCTGTCGTTTGTAGAAGAGGTGGTGCTCCCGTTCCTCTGCCCTGGCAGATCACAATCCTCACGATCTTCGTGATCGGACACCTACACATGCAAGAAACAACACAAATGCAAGCATAAAATCCAATATATACAACTATATGTCAGTCGAAGAGGACATAGCTCATGAACATAATCAAGAAAAAGAGTGGAACCATAACCAATAGTCACTTATCATTAATGAGTCAAAAGAAGAATACAACCATAGCTTCAACGCAGCACTCTCCTTTGGCGGGTCATCAGCAAAACATGTCTCGATAAAGCCTGTCAAGGATGGGACAAGCCTCTCTCTCCGGATACTTGACAATAGTCTCCCGCTTTGGATTTGGCCTTAAGGGGAATCACATACTCTTGCTAAGGATGTGAAAGCCTGGAACTTGGGAATGAGATTAGCTTGCCATGGAGAAGAGCAAGCTTTTATAGAAGGAGGAAGGGGAGTTGGGATCCCCTATAATTATGGGGTTGGCCCTATCATCAAGGAAGCTTCCATGAGAGGTGGCAAACCACTTCCTCTCTATGGAAATCCATAGCCAAACCTCCCAACTCAAGATAGATATCAGTCCAGGGATTTGTTAGGACGAAACTTCCGCCTTTTATTTTTTAAAAACACCTCTCAAATTATCGTTAGGGGAGTATCTGACAGAGGACCAATCAAGGGCCTTTGGAAGTATTTTCCCCATTAGCGGTACCATCCACTAACCATGTTTAAATGCAAAAAAAGAGCCATTTCTGTGGTTTTCCACAAGGAGATGTCTTCTTGGGCAATGATAGCTCATGTTCGTAGGGATGTTATGAAAGTATTTTCAAGCCATGTTATTGCTCACAGGGTCAGCAAATTGTCTCCAATGTGTGGGAAGATGAATGGGGACAGACAAATTATCAGAAAATCGTATGCCCCCTAAAGCATGAGGCCCAAGAGAGAGAGGGGTGAAATGCTTTACGAGAACGTGTCCAACTGAAAACTTCGTCGTCGGAAAACTTGCGCGAAGAAATACAACTGATATCTCAGATACATGATATATATGTGGTATGGGCGCAGCCATCCATAACAGAGTATACAATAATCCAGATCCAAGGCATGGACGCAGCCATCCAGTGAGGATCAATGAATAGACTCAGGTATGGTCGCATCCATCCAATCAGTGAGTCATGTATAATAATCCACAAAATCACATCCTGGATTATAACAGACACAATCCAGGGTCTTGCGCTCCATCTCAACCCGAACGAAGTACAAGTTCGAGCATGCGAATATGTGAGCTGAAGTCGAAGATGCAAGAACATCGTTTGATTACCAGCCGATGATGAAAGTTGTTAACAGACGCGAGAGGTACCACCAATAATGACGATGGCCCTCAAGGTACTATAGGTACAATATACGGCATGTGAATCAATGAGATGGCGTCGAACACCCGTAGAATCACTCGATCGGAGGCCGATAGTGAAAACCTCACATCGAATGCAACGAACCTGCCATTGAGGCATGCAGGCTCCAAGGCACCAAAAGGGAGTCTCTAGATCAGCTTCTCAGATAATGAGCTTGAGTCGACAGGAAGTGACCTTGATCAAAGGTGGGCCATAGTGTTTCCCACATCATCGACACGAGACAGAGGAACATAATGTCTTTGTGAATCAGGACCAGATGAGAATTAGAGGAAGGTTGATACTTGCAGAGGTCAACTTCTCTTGAACATATGAACGGCACGACAGTGGACTTGGCAGTATTTGACAGCAAAATATCAGAGGTCATAGTGACGAGGCAAAGAGCAGATGAGAGGTCAAAATGGATCACCCAAACCCACGGAGGCAAGTGAAAAAACGAGATGAGATGTCCCCAACCCGACACGAATGCAGACAAGTGCCATGTTCAAGAGAAAAATATTGCCGACACGACAATGATGTTGGTTCCATTTTCCCCACCATTTCAGTGAGTACCTCTTTATTTTTATACAATCTTGAAGAGGATACCATATTCTTGTCATATAAATCCGTCCTTCAGACGAATCCATCCTAGTACATTTAACGAGCCCTGGGAAGGAGAAACTCGAATAACGTCATGATTGAAAATTTCCGATGTCATTTAGGTTTAACGAGTTTGAAAAAGGAAGAGCTCAGCGTCTTTTCATGTTTAGAGAGTTTGAAAAGACAGCGGAAAAGTAGACTCCAATAGTCCCTTTTCGTAAATAGTTCCTCAGATCCGAAAAGGTAGAAAACTATGTCTGAGAAAACCTCCTAGTCGCAATAGGCCAGGGTATTCCTTTTTCATAAATAATCCATCCCAGCCCGAAAAATGGGTAAACGTATATTGGGTAGATTTCGATTCGTGTCCACTTTAACGAGATCGAAACGACAAGGAACTCGGCAATATTTTCATGTTTAGAGAGTCAGAAAAGAGCTGAAAGATGACTCCTCCTAGAGGAACGAGTGGTATAAAGGGTAGCTACTGGTTCCGGTGATGGTGGAACTGCTCAAAAAAAATAAAGGTCAAGAGGCTGGCTAACAAGACCACTCATCGCAGTGGTTCCTCAGGAACAGGTAAAACAACCAAGTGAAGGCATATGATCGGCCAAGCAGATAGTGACAATGGAGTGAGAAAACCAAGGCTCATCTGGTAAAAACAGGCTGATAAAATGACCATCACAAGAGGTAAAATGGGCAAGGTTTCATTTTTACACAAGCTTGAAATCAGGAAACTCTGCTTGAAGTTGGTTTCATTTTTACACAAGCTTGAAACAAAGATAAACTATGCTTGAAACCGGTTTCATTTTTACACAAGCTTGAAACGGAAATAAACTATGCTTGAAAAAGTAAGCATGCCCCCTAGCATGGTAACTCAATTCGAGGTACATGCCCCCCAAGCTTCAGTCCACATGAAAGGCAGATGGAGTGAAGGTTCAAGTTACGAGAGTAAGGAAAAGACTCGACTAGTATTTTACGAGAACTTATCAAAGACTCGAATTGAACAGGAAAGTGTTTCATTGTTTTAACGAGGTTGACACATTAAAAGAACTATCCTCAGACACCCTTGTTTCATTTTTGAAGGAGCTTGACACAAGACAAGGAACCATGCTCCAGCAGACCTTGTTTCATTTGTTAAGGAGCTTGACACAAGAAAATGAACTGTGCTCCGACAACCTTGTTTCATTTTTTAAGGAGCTTGACACAAGACAAGGAACTCTGCTCCGACAACCTTGTTTCATTTTTTAAGGAGCTTGACACAAAAAAAGGAACTCTGCTCCAAAGGACCTCATCATAATGAACAAGAAGTCATCGCTTCCAAGATTTGCCCGTCTGATGGAAGGAAAACATCTGGGAAGTCAGGACCTAATGCCCCCAACAGCTGATGCACAATGGCACTATCACTGGGTACAGGCACGGGGTAGGTAGCCACATAGTTGACCTGCGGTGGGGCGGATACAATGGGTGGATAAAAACCAGGAAGGGATGATGGTGGGCCAGCTGCCACATCACGACCAAAGAACGAAAGCTGATCAATGGTCATGATCCGTCCTTCATGTGGAAAACAGACCACACGAAAAAGGGAGGAGACAAGCGCTCCCATGGCATAGGTGTAATCGCGCCCCAAGAGCAGATTGAAATCCAAGGGGCCTGGAAAAACCATCGCGTCCATATGGACAGTTTTACCTCCCAAAGTAACAGGTAGCCTTGGAAGGATCCCTAACGGTTGACTCGTTCTTCTGTTAAATGCCAACAGATTCTATGTAACAGGCGCAAGCGGCAGCGAGCCAAAAGCTTGCCAAGTAGTTGAGGATAGAACACTAACAGACGCGCCTTCGTCTATAATGGTGTTGGGTACGACCAGACCAAAAGCCTGTACTTTGATATCGAAAGGCACATAAGACGGAAGGCGATATCCTGCAAATTGACTCCAATCGAAGGAAGCGACCAAACTACTTGGAGGGGTTACCATTGAACCAAGATGGTCTTCCCCTGGTGTTACGGAATGGGTTACCATCGAACCAAGATGGTCTTCCCCTGGTGTTATGGAAGAAGAAGGAGCATCCTCCACGACCTCCATCTCGAAGGTGGGAGGGGTATCCTCCGAGACCTCCATCACGGGAGGCGGAGGAGCAACTTCTTGAGGTATAGGGGCAGGAGAATATTTCTCCAAGTCAAAGGAATCTGAAGAAACAAGAAGAACCTGAGGGATGTGGGGTCCACTCTCAACGGACAAGACCTGGTGCACTGTATATGGGGCCAGTTCAACCGATCCCACGACCAATGGTTGGTCGGGAATGGATTCCTGAATTTGAATTTCCGGGGGAGCGGGATCGACCAAGGATGACTCTTGACCAATTGTAGGATCAGCTAGTGGAGGACTCAAAAAAATCTGTTTATAACCAGCCAGGAGGCGTGGTGTAGAAACAGTTGAGTTGTCCAAAACTTGCTTGGCTTCATCCATATATGGACAAAGGTGAATGGCATGGTGACCTTCACACAACTTACAGGGATTGGTAATCTTACCCTGCTTCTTAGGAGCTTTACCAGCACCAGTTGAAGATGTGCCCCCAACCTGACTCCCAGAAGCCAAGGGCAATGGCGGGCAACCATTGGACCATACTTCAAGCACCTTGGGAATGCCAGGGCAATCTCGAAGAAGATGGTCTCTCGTGCACAACATGTAAGGGAACTTGACTTTCCGTGGAGGGTTGGAAGGTTTATCAAGAGGAGACTCCTTAGGCGCAATAGCCGCAGAGTTAGCCTCTCCTTTATCGGACTTCTTCTTCTTTGTCTTTTTCTTCTTCTTCTTAGCCACCTGGTTACTAGAATCTAGACTTTCACCAGGCAAAGTAGAAGAGGGGGATGCAGAAATAGGCGAAGAAGGGGAGAGGTCCACCTTGGAATCAACATGATGTTGTTCAGGCGAAGGAACTGATTGAACAGTAGGCGGGACGTTCGGGACCACAGAGGTTGAAAACAACCAAACAGGCAACCCAACAGTTAACCCAAGAAGGGACAACGTTGCCATATAAGGAGCACCAACATTCCCAAAAGGAGGCAAATGACCAGGATTCCCATCGGAGAGGATTCCTTGGTTGGTGAACTCTGGAAAAGTTGCCATCAACAACTCAAAACCGCACACGGGCTAAAAACCAAGGGACACAATCAATCGACCAACAAGTAAATTCTAACAAGGCGTGTGATCGTGGGTGATTAATTTTTTACCACATTGAAAAATAAGAAACTTCACCATTTCATGTTTTAAGAGTCGAGAAACGGTCGAAAAGGTGACTCTATCTCTTTCAGATTTGACACAAGCGTGAAAGGACAAGCGCTTGGTGATCCTTTTAAATTTAGGGAGTCAGAAAAGATCAAATTACTACTCAGGAATACTAGGCAAAAGGGTGTACCAAATAACCGTGAACTTCAATATACACCTTGGTTCTGTTAGCCATCAGTATTTTTTACATGTTAGTGATGACTATATCTATAGCTGAGTTTTCTAGAAGCTGATTTCCTTATGTCAATTTTTCATCTAGAAAACCCTCCTAAAAAATTTTTTCGCCTTTCTACTTTTCAGTCCACCCATGTCAAAATCAAAACCTCATTATCACTATCCTATCTAGCTTCAGCCGTATTGGTTTGCCCATCAGCTTTAAAATAAAAATCCAAGTCTGTTTCAAAAGTCTCCCCTATGTTAGGAAGTGGCGCTTTAAGAAATTTTACCCTTGGCAATCATCAAAAAGCCAAAAAGCCTCCATCTGCTACAGACCAACCATGACTGACCTCCCACTCTGCAAATGAAATTGACAAACAGCTCTAAGTCACGCCACTCACACACCCCTAGGTCTCAGCACTGCATAAACCACAGTCTCACGCTAATTATTAGGTGTTTCACAGTGTTTTATGGATTCTACAAAGGCAGGAAATATAACCTCATCTCAGAAGAAATTGCTTGAATCTAAATTAAGAAGAATAGCTGCTTCTAAATGTAACATGAGCCTGAGATATATCTGCAAACAGAGAGTCACTCATCAAGACTTTGCAGCTTCCTTCCAGCATGAAAATCACAGTAAGAAAAAGACACCACTGTCACAGCAGACTAGTAAAGTGTCATGGCCAAGAACCTCCTTCATTTACAAGCAGAGGGTTAGGGCGCCTCCTTCATCTACAAGCAGAGGGCGCTGGCCAATATTGACTTTAAGGATGGCAAAAGCCCAGGTTTTCTTGTTACTGAACAGTGAAACATAGACTCTAGATTTTCTGAGTGTAAGTGATAATCATAGCAGGCCTAGAATCTGAAGTATGCAAATTAAAAGGGAAACAGAGTTCTGATCCTGTAAAGGAAATCATTTGAAATTTTCAAATCATATGAATTAGGGAGACACATCATTAGCAAAAAACATTTCCAATCATAAGCAGCCTGCTGTTCCACAAAGACCAAATTGAAGAGATGCTGACAAATCATGTCATTATCACAGGCAGAAGAAAAGGTGTTTGGTTTTTCAAAAGGTGCTAACCTCCCTACTCACAAAGATTATCTTTCAAATAGTTTGTCACAAGTTGACCAAGGCAAATAGTGACTTTTCAGTTCCCCTCAGCAAAGGGTAGTACAGTGAGACAGTGACACCTTGACTAGGGTTTTTCTGAAGCACAGTAGTGATCACAGGCAGAGGTAAAAGTATTAATGTTTTCAAGTTTGCTTGCTTACCATCATATCCAAGAAAAACCTTTGTCAGGCAGGCTTATCAAACAATCTTCAGATACTCTGCCAAGTGAAAGGCCTCCTTCTTTCATGAGCAGATGGCCAAGGCATTGAATGTTTTTAAAGACTAATTGGTAAAAGATGCAGTGGAAAGAGACAAAGAAGGAAAACAAAAGTATTTACACAAGCAACAGATGATGTTTATGTTTCAAAAGATATTGGTTTTCTTACTCATAAGAAAATGTCATACAGTCTCAGACAGGAGACTTTTTACTATTAATCAAAGCGCTGGTGCAAACCCAGCTGTTGCAAGCTGCACCTCACCACAAAGACAGAGTTTTTCTTCAGATACAGTAGGTTGGTATTTCCAGTTTGTCATTAGGAAGAAGATGTCTATGAAAGCTTTGATATCTGTGAAATAGGCCAAAAATTTGTCCACATCTTATATAATTGCATTTTCTATACAAAGACAGGAAATGTTTAGGATCTGAAGTTTAAAAACCCTAGGGCAGCATGCAAAGCTAATCAAACCAAAAGTGTCAAGCAGTGGACAGATCTGACCCTTGGAATGATTCTGTTACAAAAAATATCAATGCACTGATCAAAGGAAATGATAACTGTGTTTCGAAGAGACCTGTTCCTCTTGGTTCATAAAAGTTCCCCTTTCAGATATACATCACAAATGATGGGAGGCATTTCAGGTTTTGTTCCCAAAAAGACATACAAGTTTATGAATAGGCAAAGGAGTTTGTTTTAATAGACTGTCATTGTTTAGATGATTTGAGACAAACACAGTTTTTCATTATTCCAAAAGACAGAGATATCATAGATAATACACCTACAGGCAGGGAAGTATTTTGAAAAAGAGGCGCCTTTCTCAAATCAGAGGGCCATGATTAAGTCCAAATAGGGTCAGCAAATGTGGCATCTACAATAGAAAAAGGGTTGAAGAAACTTTTGAAGAAAAACAACTGTCAAAGCATGGTGACAATATAAACCCTATCCTTTCAAAAACAAAGCAGTCTTCAAGTTTTTTTTAAACAAATTTTGAAGTGGGGTTTACATAATGAATATCAACATCAAGGATTGACAAAGTGGTAGAGAATGGTCTATATGTCATCCGGACATTATTCAAAGTTTGAATTTCGGTGTTAAAATTGTCACCAAAGAAACAAAACAAACAGGATTTATCCTTTTGACCAGTGATGGGACAGTCAGATTTTGAACACCCAAATTGATTCCAAATGAAAAAATTCAAATTTTTATGGAAATTAGACTTCCATAGCTTTCCGATGAGCCATCTCGCGCCCAATTCCGACACTGGGAAGGCATTCAAAAATGACCTACAAACAGCTTGATGCATTTCTGCACCAGGATTCACCAGTTTTGACCAGTGTTGGTAAAATCAATTTTTGAAGGATCACATGGACACCAAATGAAAAAATTCAAGTTGTTCTAGAAATTAGACTTCCACAGCTTTCCAACGAGCTATCTCGTGCCCAATTCTGACACCGGGAAGGCCTTCAAAATGGACTGCAAACTTGCGCGACACTCCTGGAAAAGTGCGCGATGCGCCTGTGCACAAAATTTACAAAGGAATGCACTGCTGCGCGACGGGCCTGTAGCAGCCCGCGGCACTCCTGTAGCATCAGTCAAAAAATTACCTAAAAACCTTCCAAAACTCTTTCCAGAGCTGCTCAACCAGTCAAGCAAATATTTCCATCGAAGTTTTGAGGTATTCTAGGTGCATCATTGGTATTTTTGAATTTCTAAAAAGATGTTGAAAGTTGTGTTTTTCAAAGGACTAAGTGTTGATGAAAGGGTGAAGGTCTTGATAGGGGTGTCAAAGTGATTTTTCAAAATGTTATTGACAAAGGTTGTCACAGTGGGAGACTGGTAGGAGTGATTCATTGGTTTCAAAAAACCTAACAAACTACCCTCAAAAACAATGATGAAAGGTAGAATCACTGTTTAAAGGCAGAAAACCTAGTATTTGAACAAATGAGACAATGGTCTATTGTCAAACAGCAGTAACCATGGTATAAGGTTTTTGTCATTTCATAGGTGTCCTATGTGTGTTAAAAAAAAAGAGGCAAAAAATCAGTGTTTTCTCCTTCACTCTATCAAGCAGACTTTAAATGAGTAAAGCAGTTTAATCAGTTTGAAGGTGTTGTTATTTGACTGTGGGTGAAGAATAAGTGAATACTATCTTGATTAGAAGGGTGTTTGCTTACTACAGGGCTGTTTATGTTCTCACACCAAAAAACATAGAGAGCTGGGTAACCTTACCCAAACACAGTGACTCTTTGACTGTATGTGTCTTTTGTTGACTGTGCACTTATTGTTAGAATTTCTTGTTGATCGGCATACAAAAGGAGAAAGGCAGTGTTTCAAGAGCAGCAAGAACAAAAACTTGAGATTGGTTCTTTTGCAGGGAGTAAAGCAGTATATGGGCCTCACTTCAACACTTTAGGTCATATTACTTATGCCATGAGGGCTCCTTTGACATCATCAAGATTTACTCAAGCTAGTTTCAGGGAGGGGTATGGCCAGAGTATGAAGCAGAAAATGCAATATGCATTCTCAGCAACAAAACAATGTCCAAGCCAACAGCACCCTATGATTAAAAGTTGTTTTGAAAAGGGGGTAAGTTTAGGTAGGGGCACTAGGTTAAATACAGGTAAAACAGATCAGTTGCCTACAGGAAAAGGTTTGAATACTTCCATAATCATATTCTTGAAACAAGGGTACCTGGGTATCCTTCATCACATATAAATTGTGCCAATATAGAAAAACGCAGCAAATTATTGTTGCCAACTTCGATGAAGCAGTTCCAATCCTCTGTACACGATCAAGGCCAACCTCCGATTTTGCAAAATCTTGATCCAGCACACAAGTTCAAACATCCTCACAAGGCTGATCTTTCACATAGGGGGGTGCTGAAATGTTCCCAAATTCCCCAAGATCCTACTCAAGACTCTCATTCAAGGGAGAAAATCATTGAGAGACAAAGATTTGATCTGTTGATTTTGCAAAATTGGTAAGAGGACACTCATCATTGTTTTCCAAATTACTAAAAACAAAACAGAGTGTGTGTAGAGGATATTTGACAAATATGAAAGAGTCTTTGAAAACAATGATCTCAAGGAGCACCATGTCCATCAAAGCCAAGAGAAGCAGTGATCTCACAAAGAAAGATGTTAATTGGGAAAGGTGTTTTTATCATTTTAAAGGGTGTTTTGTTCAGTCTTTTAAAAATAACAGTGACTTCATAAAAACAGCATTAAGGAGGGTTAAGGTGTTGTTTAAAAATTAGGGCTTGCAGTAACTATGATTGCCCAGCAGTGAGCATAGCCAAATGATGGGTTCCTATTGATGATTCAAAAACCTCACCAACCGCCCTCCAAACAGCATTAAAAGGTGCAGAACAGTGCCCAAGGAGAGGAACACAGTATCTAAAATAAACAAAACAGTGGGTTTAATTCCATGAAAGTGATCACTATATAAGTGTTGTTGATTCAAAAAACATCTTTGTGGGTTAAAAAGGGGCAAATAACCACTGTTGACTCTTTTGTTCTATAAAGTTGACTTCAGTAAGTAGAGCTACCATTGCATTTGGAGGTTGTTCTTGTTTGACTGTGAGTAAGAAATATTGGACACAAGGAGTAGTGTTTTAGGTTTGGGACTCGGGGTTTCCATGGTCTTGTTTGCCCAAACCTTTACATAGTAAAACTGGTGGATTTTCATTTCTGTCAAAGGACCATATAAGCTGTCCTCAAAACAATGTTAAAGGGTAAAAACAGAAAGGAACCACTGCTACCTCTTTGACCTTAAAACAAGATGCAGTATGTAAAGCTGTCACTACCATTTGGAGATGTGTGTCAAAATATGTGTGAGGGAAAAGAAAAGAAAAACAGTGTGTTGATTGTGAGGATTTGTTGCTATTGAATGCTACAGGACTGTTCATGCTTGTACCAAAACCAAAGGGCAAGGTGACCTTACCACAAAACTCAGAAGATCATTTGGCTGTGCATGTATTTTTGAATTGACTGTGTGCTTATTCTTAGGATTGTTTGTTGGTTGGCATACAAAGAGAAAGGGGCAGCCTTATGAAATAGAGCAGCATGAGGAGGAACATCAGACATATGATGAGGGTAAAACCGAGCAACAAGAGTAGCCACAGCATGTTACACCTCAGCCTCAGAAACCTCCCCAAGGACAGCAATTTCAAGAAGAAAAAGGAAAAATGACACCTTTAGGCTTGGAGTTTTGGCCCGAGTTTCTAGACATGTTTCTAAAAAGCCTTGAGGGACTTGCTCACCAAAATTGAGCAATTTTTGACATGTTCTTGTTTTTCGACATTTTTGGGCCAAATTGCATAAAATCTTGGGCGCCGCCATTTCAGTTTGAAGCATCCTCAAATCTTGAAGATGATGTCATTAGATGCCATAATTTCGTGGGCAGGTCCTCAACGATTTTCAGAGCATTTGGAGATCATTCGCCCCCTCAAAATGGCGAAAAATGCCCTCTTTTTGCACATTCTGCCCGCCATATCAGCAGTCTGCTATTTCCTGGTTTTTTACACACATGTACAGTTTTGGAGGACTTCCAGGCATCAGATTGAGATGATTTTAGTTGCGTCAGAAATTAGACACAGAGAGATTTCCAACGAGCTATCATGAGCCTTTTTTCGACATCAGGAAGGCTGCCAATTGCCTCCAGCAAGTCAGGGGCCCTTTTTCAGACATAAATATGAAGTATTTTTGTAATTTTTGAACCTCAAAAATCTGCTTTTCCCAAATGTGCGTTTAGCTATTTTTACACTTGGGAAATGATGTAAAGTCAATATAATTTCCGTTTTTAGCAGTTTTTTAGATATTTTATGGGATATTTTGTGCCTTGGGCTTTGCAAAGCCTCAAGGACAAGTTTAGATATTTTGACTTGGCCAATGGGATAGCTAGTTGCTCCATGAGGTTTTCCTCACTCAAGCCTATTTTATTCCACAAGGCTTCATTGTAAACAAGAGGCTGAACTTGAGAGAAGAATCAATATATTGGTCATATGAGCTTTGAAGAACATATTTGTATTATGATTTTTGGACTGCCTCTTGGATGCTTTTGATGAATGATGAAGGATTGGTGATGGATTCCATGACATGGTAGAATGGTATAGTGTTTCTTGCTATGTTTTTTGTCTTCTAGTTTTCATCCATAATACACGCTTCTTGCTGCTATAGATCAGTAGAGATTAGTTTTGAGATATGCCCATGGAGGCACCTCAAAATTCCTGAATCTTCATAGCTTGATGTTTTCTTCTTCCTTAGTTATACTAAAGAATTCTTAACTGCTCTTTAGTAACTTAAGATACTGTTTGCTAAGTTTTATTTACAAGTTCTATGCATGTTGAATAGGATGTATGGTGTGCCCTGCCTACCTATAAGCTGTCCATAGTTCTGTCCATAAAACTTTCTCTTTGACTGATTAGTTGATCATCTTGTTGAACCAAGGAGGCCTAGTCCCGATCTAGCCCTTTGCCTAAAACTATGAAAGCTTGTTTTTCAAAGTGCCCAATAACTTAGAGACTGTGTTTAGGCGTTCCAGCATAGTATTTTGAGTTGTTAGTCAGTCTTATGTGTTTTCCCCAAAGTCTGATAGCCTTTTCCCAAAGTTAGAAGGTCTTATACTTCTATGCATGGCTGGAATGTTTGATTTATATGTATTAATTAGCTCATAGTTACATTTAGCATGATTAATGGCTTGCTATAACATGTTTATGTCTGCTATCAACTAGTTACACTTGAAATCCCTTGTCTTTCACAAGCTTGATGTCCATTTACTCCATTCTGCCCAAAGATCCCTTCTACCGTGAATCAAATCGACCCTACAGCAACCTTGCATCATCATCTCATAGCTTCCTTGACCTGTTTGACCCCATAGCCCAATTGATCTGACTTCTTGTTATCCATTTTTACATCTTTGATCAGTTTTATCCCTCACAAACTTAAAAACCAAAAATCAAAAAACTCATTTCATAACTAGCCTTATATCAGAACACCATAAGCGAACACATCAATATATTTTACATTTATAGAGAGAGCCCTCTCTGAGTCCAGGAAGGCTAGGTCCTCGGGCTCCAAAGCTTGGTTTGATGTTACATCGTCATTTGGCTCGCCAATCGGCCAAATCACGGGACCCTAACAGGTTCCAATAATGAAGGAGAAATCAACCAAGGACTTTCCGTACGTGTAGGCAATCTCCCCGAATGTTGTGTCCGGTGTATCACGGGTATAGGGCGGCAGACTCGGCTTCCTATGGATAAAGGATTGAAACCTAGTGGGGTCTCCCTTTATATATGCGACGGTACGGGGAGCACAAGTTCGTACTAGTGCTGTCTAAATCCAAGAGGCAAATGACAGCTACTAGGTTTTAAGACGCCGGAACATGTCTCTAGCCTAGACCTCTAAATGTGTTTCGTTAGATTTCAATGCTGCCTTAGTTTAAATTGAGTAAATTTTAAAGTTTATCTTCAATTATGTTTGAATTTTCAGGCCCTAACGAATGTGATGTCTAAAAAATATCCTAAATGCAAAACTACATGCCACAGTATATCATTTCGTTCGATGAAAGCTAGCTACAGAAGAGTTAAGAGCTTTTTACACAAACAAAATGATCGGAATACAATCAGTGATATCTCTAATGTAGCTAATGAAACTAAAAAACTTTTCTTTCAAAATCACTAATTACTAATAACGCCGAAAAGATTTTAATTTGCACTAATCAATCAAAAGCAAAAGAGATTTTTTTATTTTCAATGTTTAAGAGCTAGATGCACTAAACAAACCGAAAAAAAATGAGAAGCAATTTGAGAAATGATAATAAGAGAGCAAAAACAAGCAGATTTCACTCAATGGCACAAACAATCAGATCTCAAATCGACCAAAATTCTCTCAAAACCAAAAAAAGTCCCAAAGACACTAATGAGCCATGTAATCTAGGCCCAAAATGAAGCAAAGCGAAATTCGAATGAAAACGAAATCAGTCACTCAAAAAGTGCAATAAAATGATAGACAACTGTCAAACGAATGCAAGGAAGCAATCCCAAAGTCGACTGAACGAAAAAAAACCAAAAAACTCCCAAGGGAGGCTCGACTCACAAAAGCACCTAGATACCCTAGGGCTCGAATACAAAATCGAAAGAAATAAGCAAACAACCAAAGGATGGAGGTTACAATCAATCAAAATAGGCTCCAGTGCACTCAAACAGCCGAAAAAACAAGATAAAAATCACAAGTCAGTCCCAGAAAGCATAAAACACAGCAAACCCTAATAGCTCACAGGATTGGCGTGACTGTGAGCTTGAAATTAGCGCCAGAAAGGCAATGGCGTGGGTGATACACAAGCAACCTACGCCAATGGGCACGACTGTCACACTGAAAAGCGCGCCAGCCGAGTTTACTATGGGAAAATGAAAAACAAGCAATCTCAGACACAGACAAGTGATGACAAGGCTAAAACAAAGCCAAACAAACAAAAAAAACCAGTCCAAAGAGCTGACCAAGAGAGCAAGGCCAAGAAATTGACCGAAAAGAGAAGACAATACTCCAATTTGTTCAGTCCGTAAACTAAACCAAAGATGGACTGAAGCAACGTTGATCTACTCCGCTAATGCAGAGCAAAAGCATTTCGAAGGCTATCTGGTTGTGCTTCAGGCTCCGTCTATAGCTTACAAATCAAACAACAAGCTGATTCCCCAGTGGAGTCGTCAAATTTTTGAATAGGTTAATCCCCTCTACGGATAGAGGCGGTCCCTACTAGCCCAGATCGGGTCTAGCAACAATCAAACACACTACAGTGCAGGTTCCTAATTGCAAATAAACCGACTTGCGATGAAGGCTTACCTGGAATCTAACGCTGTCGTTTGTAGAAGAGGTGGTGCTCCCGTTCCTCTGCACTAGCAGATCACAATCCTCACGATCTCCGTGATCGGACACCTACACATGCAAGAAACAACACAAACGCAAGCATAAAATCTAGTATATATAACTATATGTCAGTCGAAGAGGACATAACTCATGAACATAATCAAGAACAAGAGTGGAACCATAACCAATATTCGCTTATCATTAATGAGTCAAAAGAAGAATACAACCATAGCTTCGACACAGCACTCCCCTTTGGCAGGTCGTCAGCAAAACATGTCTCGATAAAGCCTGTCAAGGATGGGACAAGCCTCTCTCTCTGGATACTTGAAAATAGTCTCCTTGCTTGGATTTGGCCTTAAGGGAATCAAGAAGGCTCTTGCAGCATAAGGATGTGAAAGCTCTTGGGAACTTGGGAACTTGAAGACTAGCTTGCCATGGAGATGGGCAAGCTTTTATAGATGGAGGAAGAGGAGTTGGGATCCCTATAATCATGGGGTTGGCCCTATCATCAAGGAAGCTTCCATGAGAGGTGGCAAACCACTTCCTCTCTATGGAAATCCGTAGCCAAACCTCCCAACTTAAGATAGATATCAATTCCTGGATTAGTTAGGACGAAAATTCTGCCATTTATTTTTAAAAAACACCTCTCAAATTGGTTGACGCGAGTGTGACTCTGGGACAGAGCGCCAACTGGCACGGCCTCTTTGAATTATTTTCCCCATTAGCGCGGGTACTGAACTGACTAACCGCGCCAATGCAAAAAGGGCCATTTTCAAGGTTTTCCACAAGGAGATGTCTTCAGGGCAATGATAACTCATGTTCAGAGGGATGTTATGAAAGTATTTTCAAGCCATGTTATTGCTCACAGGTCACAAAATGAGCCCTCCAATGTGCGGGATGGGGATTGCAGGGACAGTGACAAATTACTGTGTAACACCTGCCCAATCTGAATCAAAAAAACCTGTCAATGCAACATCAGATTCATCATTATACATAATACCTAAATTCACTGTCCCTTTTAAGTATCAGAGAACTTTTTTTGCAACATTCCAGTGATTTCCTGAAGGCTTAGCCATGAATTGACTAAGGATACTGACTAAGTATGCAATGTCTAGTCTGGTAGTGGTGAGATAGTTCAGACTTCCCACCAACTGACGATATAATGTTCCGTCTGCCTCTTTAGTTCCATCTTCTCTGTACAACTTTGCATTCTGTTCTAAGGGAGTTGACATAGCTTTGCAATCACTCATATTGAAATTTTTAAGAATTTCCTTTGTATATTTGCTTTGAGTGATCAATGTTTTACCAGGCTCTCTCCATACCTCAATTCCTAAACAGTAATGCAATTCATCCAAATATTTCATTTCAAATTCCTGTGACAACTGAACTTTAATTTCTTCAATTAACTTGTAAGCACTGCCTGTGATAATGAGATCATCCACATACAAAGATATTAAAGCAATATTTCCTTCTTCATCTTTCTTAACATACAAGTTAGGATAATTTTTGCTTTTCACAAACCCATTCTGAAGAAAGAAGGTATCAATCTTTACATACCATGATCTCGGCGTCTGTTTCAAACCATATAAGGCTTTTCTTAACCTGCAAACTAGATGCTCCTGTCCCTGTTTGACAAACCCTTCAGGTTGAACCAAATAAACTTCTTCCTTTAAATCACCATTCAGAAAAGCAGATTTGACATCCAATTGATGTATATTCCAATTATGTTTTGTAGCTAAGGCAATCATTAATCTAATTGTATTCAATTTAGCTATTGGTGCAAAAGTATCTTCATAATCAATTCCCTTCTGTTGAGCATATCCTTTTGCAACTAATCTTGCCTTAAATTTATCAATGCTACCATCTGCTTTAAATTTAGATTTATACAACCATTTGCTTCCAATTGGAACTTTGTTTTCAGGGAGTTCCACTAATTCCCATGTTTGATTTTTCATAAGAGAAGCATATTCATCATTCATAGCATTTCTCCATTGTTCATGTTCTTTAGCTTGTTCATAATCAACTGGTTCTACAACATTCATGATATTAGACATCAAGGCATAATCTCTATACCTTGCAGGAAGCTGGGTTTGTCGGGTTGACCTTCTTGGTGCTACAATACCTGTTGGAGTTCCAGCCATGATTCTTCGGCTTTGAGGTGAATCTTCCTCTCGTGATGAATCACTGCTGCTGGATGTGCTCATGTTGCTCTCACTCTGATCTTGAACCTATACCTGTACCTGTTCCTGAACCTGTTTAACCAAAGTATCAAGTTTGACATGATCATCATTAGATATATGCCATGCATCATTCTTTGTATCACTTTTATCATTCTACTCATGAAACACCACATCTCGACTTGCAAACAGTTTATGTGAACTTGGATCAAACAATTTATATGCTTTCTGATCCGTACAATACCCAATAAAAACACACTTGACTGACTTTGCATCAAGCTTTCTTCTGTTAACCTTAGGAATATGCACAAAGGAAATACATCCAAAGACTCTTAAATGATTTACATCAGGTTTATAACCATGAAGATGTTGAAAATGCAACAAGATGATGGAGCTTAGTGAAAAGAAGTCGCCTTCACTGAGTGGGCCCGCAGGCTATTTTTGGCGCAAAGTCAATTTTTAGACTATGTCTATTTTTAGACATATGGATCATGGTCTATGAGTTGTAGGATGCTATTTATGGATGATTGGTCGAGTTGGTAAAAATAGATGGACCCATATTTTTAGACATTGGGCGGTTTCTATTTTTAGACTGCCGGGCTAAAAATAGAATAGTCAAATACTATTAACCCTTAATAATATTTAGACTATAAACATTATCTTATCCTCTTGTAGCACTTCAGTTTGATGCTTGGATGTGACACATGCAGCTGACAGAAGGAAATACGCTTTTCCTAAGGGTTAGTTGAGCTATTGCATGGTTGACTTCAGTTACAACTCATGTGGCAGAGTTTGGTGGAGTTGATGAGACAGTTGGTGGAGTTGTGTTCGGTTTAACTTAGTTGAACTAGTTGTATTTAGTCTAATTGAAAAATACACTAGTGATGAGTGGTGTGAATTAATTATTAATTAATTCACTAATTATTAACTCATAAATCAACTAAATAACACATCAGTTAACTGCAATGCATGGACAGTTCAGTGGAGACCAGTGTTAAAGGTGGGTGAAAGGGTGAGTGTGACTATCAGTTGTGACTATACATGTGCATGAGATTTGCACACACATTGATGGAGATTGCCAATGAGGATTGCGCAGTAAAGGCAGGCAGACTTGTGGAGGAGATTTGAACCTGTGACTTGTTCATCTTCTGTGCTAGTTTTGTGTGTAGCATTGAGATAGTGCTGAGAACTGTGAGAGCTTTGTGCTATGTATTGTTACATGTTCTCTATCATTATAATATACAGATAGTTGGGGTTTTTTAGCTATTGCTTTCCCCATTACATCCTGTGTTGATATGTGTGCTTGATTATGTTTTAATGAGCGCATGCGACTACTTTCTATTTCCGCATATTGATGATAAATTGTAGAAGAGGTTATGTATTATGCATGAAGCTTAAATAGTGTGTAATCAAGATAATCTCGGTGAATAATTCAGCAATTATTCAAATTTCTACATGGTATCGGAGCAAGAATTGATCATCGGATCTATTACAGTGATTAAAATTTATTTCGGTAGACAGAGTCTGTAAGCGGGCCAGGTAGCCTCTGGATCCATCCTTTCTCTGAAAGGTGATATATCCAGTAAATTCCCCTACAGTCGATCTCTGTGCTAGAAATATTTTGTTCTCACATTAGATCGGAAGCGGTTGAGTTTTGAGCTGGTGGAATTCAAATTTGCAGCAGAATTTGGAATTCGAATTTGCAGCAGTTTTCTTGGTGTCGAAGTCAAAATGTCTTTCAACAGATTGCAACTGGAATATGCCCTTGAGGGCAGTTCAAATTATGTTGCATGGAAGGAAAAAATGGAGGCGGTATTAGATGATAATAGGCTGAAGGAGTTCATAGAGGCTGAGGTCCCAAAGCCTACTGATGCTGCTCAAGTTGAGGCTTGGCAAAAGAAGATGGCGAAATGTCGAAGGATTCTGTTGGAGGGCGTGAAGGATCACATTGTATCCAGCATGCATGGAAAATATTCTCCATATTTGATGTGGAAAGCGTTGACAGATTTATTCCAAAGCAAGAGCAACCAGAGAAAGTTGGCGCTCAAGGATAAACTTAGACATATAAAGATGGAGAAAGGCGACAGTATGCCCAAGTACCTCACGAAGTTCATCCAATGCAGGGATGAGCTGGGAAGTGTGGGGGTGACTGTAGATGATGAGGAATTGGTGAGCTTGGCTCTCCTTGGTCTTTCGAAGAGTTGGCATGCCTATCAGGATTCTGTCAATGGTCGGGAGAAATTTCCAAGATGGGAGCGACTTTGGTCGGATCTTGTGCAAGAAGAGATAAGGCGGAATACCAAGGATGGATCTTCATCAAAGGCATCTGATGAAGAAAATTGTGCTTTGGCTGCCAAAGAAAAGAAGGGGAAGAGCAAGAAAGCTTCTCATTCCGGTGCGAAAGGCAAGAATCAAGACATGTCCAAGGTGAAGTGCTTTCACTATCACCAGCACGGACATTATGCCACAAATTGTCCGCAAAAGAAGAAAAATAAGCAGGCTGCTGGATCTGCAGCTGGAGAGGCCTTAGCCTCGTAGTTTGAGCTGGATTTTTCGTTGATCGCATGCTTGGTCTCAAGTGTGATGGGATCAATATGGTTCTTGGACAGTGGTGCATCTTTTCACATGACTGGAGATCGAGATCTGTTTTCAGATCTGGATGAGAAATATCTTGGAGTGCACATCGAGATGGGCGATGATGGTAGATACAGTGCGACCGGTATCGGTACCATTTCCTTTGAGAGGGAGTCCGGTAAACCCTTCGTATTGAAGGAAGTGATGCATGTTCTAGGATTGAAGAAGAATCTGATCTCTGTGGCGATGTTAGAAGACAGATGATGAAGTTGTCTTCTTTTGGGCCGATGAAAGGCTTTCTCTTCCGCAAGAAGAGCAACGAGAATGGTTGCAAAGACTAGTTCAGGGCCAAGAATATTTGATGGGTAAGTAGATGGCTGCGCAGCAATGGCATGCAAGGCGGAAGGAGTGGTGAGCCGGGATGATGGCGAGTTGTGGCACCGGAGATTGGGCCACCTTCACCATGGAGCTTTGAAGATATTGCAGCAGATTTCTACTGGGCTTCCTAAGGGCACTCTTGTGCAGTCATATCAGTGCAAGGGGTGTACCTTAGGAAAATTTGTGAAATCCACCTTTCACGAGAAGGATAGTCGCGCCACGACGATCCTTGAGAGAATCCACACAGACATGTGTGGACCTTTCTCAGTAGCTTCGACAGCAAAGCACAAGTACTATGTGATCTTTGTTGATGATTTTTCCTGAAAGTTCTCGATCTCTTCATGCAGTAAGAAGACAGATATCAGCTTTGAGTTCAAGGCGCCGTTGAGAAGGAATATATGAAGCATGTAGTTGCTCTTAGGAGTGACAATGGTGGTGAATTCATCTCTCGGAATCATGACTTGCAAGAGGAATTTGAGAGAGCTCAGCAGCAACTTATAAAATGCTATTAAAATAGAATGTAGTAATGCCGAAGGTTAAGAACAAGAACGATTTAAAAGGCCGACGCATGCATGTTGCATGATCAGGGCCTACCCCTTCACTTGTGGGCGGAGGCATGCAATACTGCAGTATATGTGCAGAACCGTTGTCCTCACAAGATACTTGGCATGAGTACATCGGAGGAGGCATTTTCTGGTAAGAGGCCTGATATTTCCTATTTGAGGATTTTTGGTTCACCTGTCTACATGCATGTGACGAAGGATGCCAAGAAGAAGCTGGATCCGACCGCAAATATTGGAATATTTGTGGGGTACACAGATACACCCCACAACTATCGTGTGTATTTTTCAGATAGTCGCAAGACTGTTGTGCGACGGGATATCAAATTTCAGGAGGAGAAAGCCATGAAGTGTTCGCTTGAGAGGGAGCCACACTTGCATGCATATGAGGAGCTATTAGTTCCTAAGGATGAGTCTCAGGATGTGGATCAGCCACAAGATGAGGTTCATGGAGTGGAAGAGACCACTCATGCAGCGCCAACCATCAGAGGGCGGAAGCGCACTACAGAAGCTGAGCGACTGGCTCAATATGCAGAGAAGGTTGTAGGACCACCTACAACACAGCGCAGACAGAGACAGTCACCAGACCGGTACACTGGATACATGGCTCTTGTGAGCAAATGTGTCATGACAGAGCTATCCTCTTTCGAGGAAGCTGTGGAGGACCCCGCATGGGTAGATGCCATGGTGGAAGAGTATGATTCGATTGTCAGAAACAGTGCATGGGAGATTGTCCCAAGGCTGGAAGGGAAATCAGTGGTGGTTTCGAGATGGATCTACAAATTGAAGCAGGTAGCTGACGGGAGTGTGGAGAAGTACAAGGCAAGATTTGTTGCCCGAGGCTTCTCACAAATAGAGGGGATCGATTATGAGGAGACCTTTGCACCTGTCGCAAGGTATTCTTCCATACAGACGATCCTAGCTCTCTCAGCGCAGATGGGGTGGCACATCCATCAGATGGATGTGAAGACTGCGTTCCTCAATGGAGTCACTGAGGAGGAGGTGTACATAGAGCAGCCTCAAGGTTTCGAGATCTTCAAGAAGTGAGTCACATGTGTGCGCACTCAAGAGAGCACCGTATAATGAATACACCTCGTGCTTGGTACACATGGATAGACAGTTATTTCACCAGACTTGGATTCTCTAAGAGTGAGGTGGATCCTAACCTATACCAGATTGTGGTGGAGGGTAAGTTGCTGATCATTGTACTTTATGTAGATGATTTGATTTTGACAGGTGACGAACTGTTGATACACTCATGCAAGGCTGATCTTGCAAAGGAGTTTGAGATTTTTGACTACTCCTTCATTATTTCTGACGAAATTGGTAATACAGTTGATGGACTCGCTTGTTGCAGGCATGCCCGGGAGATACTGGAGAAGTTCAACATGCATGGCCGCAAGCCTGTTGATACTCCTCTTCCTGGTGGATGGAGGAAGGAGGATGCTACTTCAGCGGAGGTAGTGGATGCCACTGTTTATCGACAGTTGGTGGGGTCGCTTATGTATCCGGTCAATACACAACCCAACATATGCTATGCTATTAACCAGCCTTTCGTGTTACAGGTATGTTCTTCTTACCAAGTTCTTCTGAAGAATAGCTAATGTATTGCGTTATCTTAGAGGCACATCGGGATATGGCTTGTCGTACAAACAGGAGGATGAGGTGATTCTTTGTGGCTTCACGGATGCAGATTGGGCAGGGAGCCCAACGGACAAAAAGAGCACATCTGGAGGGATCTTCAGTATCAGGTTGACAGCAGTTTCTTGGTACAGCAGGAAGCAGAGATCCGTGGCACTCAGTTCAGCAGAGGCTCAGTATATGGCAACAAGCTTGGCTGCATGCGAGGCCATATGGATGAGGAAGATCCTGGTTGGGTTGTTCGGGTCACACTTGGAGCCTACTATGATTTATTGTGATAACTAGAGTTGCATTAAACTCTCGGATAATCCAGTATTTCATGATAGATCCAAACACATCGACATCAGGTTCCATCATATCAGAGATTGTGTGCAGCGGAGAATCATGTTACTTTCATATATTCCCACGAAGGATCAGGATGCTGATATCTTGACGAAGGCGCTCACCAGGAGCAAATTCGAATACCACAGAGGTAGGATAGGGGTTGCAGATAATCCATATCTTGTTGAGAGGGAGTGTTGAAAATGAAACAAGATGATGGATCTTAGTGAAAATAAGTCGCCTTCACTAAGTGGGCCCGCAGGCTATTTTTGGCGCAAAGTCTATTTTTAGACTATATCTATTTTTAGACATATGCATCATGGTCTATGAGTTGCAGGATGCTATTTATGGATGATTGGTCGAGTTGGTAAAAATAGATGGACCTCTATTTTTAGACATTGGGCGGTTTCTATTTTTAGACTGTCGGGCTAAAAATAGAACAGTCAAATATTATTAACCCTTAATAATATTTAGACTATAAGCATTATCTTATCCTCTTGGAGCACTTCAGTTTGATGCTTGGATGTGGCACATGCAGCTGACAGAAGGAAATACGCTTTTCCTAAGGGTTAGTTGAGCTATTGCATGGTTTAATTCAGTTAGAACTCATGTGGCAGAGTTTGGTGGAGTTGATGAGACAGTTGGTGGAGTTGTGTTCTGTTTAACTTAGTTGAACTAGTTGTATTTAGTCTAACTAAAAAATAAACTAGTGATGAGTGGTGTGAATTAATTATTAATTAATTCACTAATTATTAACTCATAAATCAACTAAATAACACATCAGTTAACTGCAATGCATGGACAGTTCAGTGGAGACCATTGTTAGAGGTGGGTGAAAGGGTGAGTCTACTATCAGTTGTGACTATTGGCTGTGCATGAGATTTGCACACACATTGATGGAGATTTCCAATGAGGATTGCGCAGTTGGAGCTAGTGGGATTCGAACTTGGATCTCATCATTAATAAACTTGGATTGCGCAGTAGAGGCAGGCAGACTTGTGGAGGAGATTTGAACCTGTGACTAGTTCACTTTCCATACTAGTTTTGTGTGTAGCATTGAGATAGTGTTGAGAGCTGTGAGAGCTTTGTGCTATGTATTGTTACATGTTCTCTATCATTATAATATACAGATAGTTGGGGGTTTTTAGCTATTTCTTTCCCCATTACATATTGTGTTGATATGTGTGCTTGATTATGTTTTAATGAGCGCATGCGACTGCTTTCTATTTCCGCATATTGATGATCAATTGTAGAAGACGTTATGTATTATGCATGAAGCTTAAATAGTGTGTAATCAGGATAATCTCAGTGAATAATTCAGCTATTATTAAAATTTCTACGGAAGAATCTCAAAAGGAGTTTGAAAAACTAATTGCTTAGTGGGACATCGATTCTTCAAATAAACAGCAGTATTAATGGCTTCTGCCCAGAAACCATCAGAAATATTTTTACCTTGAAGAATATTGCGAGCACATTCCACCAAGGTTCTATTCCATCGCTCAGCAACACCATTTTGCTAAGGGGTATGAGGTACTGTGAACTGTTGTTGGATCCCATTAGATTTACAATAGCTGTTAAATGCGCTTGACTTATATTCACCCCCTTGATCAGATCTGAGTATTTTAATGTACTTACCTGTTTGTTTTTCAATCATAGTTTGAAACTCTTTAAAATACTCAAATATATCACTTTTCCTTCGAATGAAATAGACCTGGGTATACCTAGATCTATCATCAACAAAAATAACAAAGTAGGAAGCACCACCAAGAGACCTAGTTTGCATAGGTCCACAGACATCAGTGTGAATTAATTCAAGTTTATCATATTATCATTTCTCAGTATGAACAGGAAACTCTTCTCTATGCTGCTTACCAAGTGCACAAGCTTCACATGGTAAATGTTCACACTTCATAACAGGAATACCTTCAACCATTGATTTTCTTTGCAACAACGATAAATCATTGTAATTTAGGTGCCCATACCTGTGATGCCATAACTCTGTTGTTGATGTCTCTTTGGATGTCAATGCAACATGACGCTTCATCGTCACATCCAATTTATATAATCCTCCAACCCTAGTACCTGTAGAAACAACCCTGTAGTGGTCCTGAACATCTTTCACAATACACCCCAATTTACCAAATTCCACTTTTAAATGATTATCAGTGATAGTGGAAACAGATATCAAATTATTTTTGAGAGCAGGTACATACATCACATCATGAATTTGTCTCATTTTTCCATTAGGTAAGTACACATTTATTATGCCATAGCCTTGGACTTTAAGTGACCTGTCATCTCCTAGGTAAATGTGTGTGCCATCAGTTTTCTCATAATATTTATCATACCATTCTTTATTACAAGTCATATGTGCCGATGCACCAGAATCTATGAACCAAGCATTCTCATCATCAGTTTCAGCAGACAATGCAGCATCAGAAAGAAACAACTTAAGATTTTTAAATCCATCAGTAACTGAAGTGTCTATGTTTATGAAATTTCCATTATGCCTTCTATGTCTTTGATTTGATTCATGATTCTTTCTTCTATAGCAATCTTTAGCTAGATGTCTAGGTTTTCCACAATAATCACATTCAATGTTTCTCTTAACATAAGAATCAGAAGGTGTCATACCTTTCTGCTTTTCTTGAAAACGGCCTCTATTCCTGTCCCATGGTCTCCCTCGGAATGATCTTTTACCTCTTGCAGTCAAAGCCAAATCAGAACCATTTGACTCCAGTTCAAAAAAATTCATTCTCTCTTCTTCTTGAAGAAGAATTCCAGCCAATTCATCAAATGTAGGAGGCGTTGGTCTAGCTGAGAGTGCTGAAATAAAGACTTTATAGTCTTGGACTAAACCCTTCAAAGCAACAGTGACCAAATCACTACTAGACACTTTTTCACCAATATCACCAAGCTTATCACTTAAGTCTTTAATTCTGGAAACAAATTTGCTAATGCTTTCATTGGCTTCCATTTTGATAGATAGCAGCTTTGTTTTTAAAAATAAAATATGGTTTGCATTAGTAGTTTCATACAAACCTTTGAGAGTGTCCCATGTCACCTTTGAAGATTGACAGTCCCGAATGTGAGGAATAATATTGTCCTTCACTGACATGCGTAGCAGCACTTTTGCTTTCATTTCTCACTTATCCCAATCTAGAATTGCAGCAGCAACATTAGGCTTGGGCTCGTCACCTTTGACAATCGTCCAGAGATTGTATGCTTCGAGAACTGTGACCAGCTTAAACTTCAAATTTACATAATTTTCACCATCAAGTTTTGTAGATTCATTTAAATATGAATCAGCAAGAGGATTAGCCATTATTGTCAACAACAATCTCTGATAAAAAACTAAAAAACAACACAAGAATTTCTAACTTTCGCTTGGAGAAAAGCGAAAGTTGTTGGGCTGTCTAATGGGCCTCGTCAACACAGAAAAAACGAAACACGTTGAGCATTAAAGTGTGAATATAATATGTGATTAAAATGAAGATGGAAGATGGCCCCTGCGCTTTTGAAATGCCGGTGGATAACAAAGTTTAAATCTTAAGATGAAAGCTTTGATATAAAACTTTCTATGAAAAAGCTTGACAAATACGACATTAAAGTGTGAATATAATATGTGATTAAAATGAAGATGGAAGACGGCCCCTGCGCTTTTCAAATGTCGGTGGATAATAAAGTTTAAATCTTAAGATGAAAGCTTTGATATAAAACTTGCTATGACAAAGCTTGAAAAATACGCATGAAAATTTCACCTGCTCATCGAATTGAAAAAATATGATTTGAATTCAGCGATCTATCATATCACAGCAAAATGTCGTCGCTGCAATCATTGTTGTCTTTCTGCGTGAGGCAGAACTCACGAATTGCCCAACTTTCGTTGTTCCTCAATGGAAGCTCACGAATTGCACTAATGTGAAAGCGCACACGGACACTGTGCTGAATCACTCATGGGTGTGTTGTGCAGTTCTGTCAAGCGTTGATTCTCAACTAGAACCAGTGCAGTGATGTTCTGTCTCAGGAGGTTGATCGCACAGCAACCAAGCAGATTTCACTCAGCGATCACAGTGAGGATGGTTCAGCAAAACTCTGCGTTTGAAGACTTTCCGTCCGTCCGCAAAGAGGAGAGAGCAGCAGCAGATCCGCTGCAATGAACTGGTGTGCCAATCTTCGGGTTTCAAAAGCGGAATGTAAGCCAAAGCTTACTCCAATACCCAACACTTGCAGACGTTGGCACAGATTGGAGACAACTTATTTCGCTCTGATACCAAATTAAAACAAATGAACAACACAGAATTGTGAGACAAAGCCCACTGAATAATTGATTTCAACTTCACGATTACATTACATTTATATAGCAGAGTGCACTCACCTAATCTCCTGAATTGGAGGAAACAAACCTAAATAGATGGAACCAAATTCTAAATAAAAGCTCTCGTTCAACAACTCAAAACTAAATCTATTTCTGCATTAATCTAGATTATTCTCACATTATTAAGGGCTAATAATAATCGACATGCATCTATTTTTAGATCGATAATCTATAAATAGACTTCGCCCAATATTCTAAAAATAGAATTTCATCTATTTTTCCAACTTGACCAACCATCCACAAATAGCATCCTGCAACTTATAGAATATGATCGCCATGTCTAAAAATAGACATACACATAAAAATAGCCTGCGGGCCCACTTAGTGAAGGTGATTGATTTTCAATAAGCTTCATCGCCTTGTTGAATCTCAACAAAAACTATGTGTTAATTAAAATATAAATATGAATGGAGATATATTGGGGATATTGTTTTAAGATTATAATGTTAGAAGCAAATTAATTAAGGATATATTTTATTTTTATTTTTAATTATTTACAAAAAAATTTATGAAAAGTTATTGTTGTATTACATTGATGAGAATTTTCATCTTCAAATTTTAATTTAAAATTATTTGTATTATTAGAAGTTTGAAAAATGAATAAATCAAGGTGAAATTTTATTTTTTTATTTAAGGGAAAATTAAATCTACTAAAAATATTAAGTTGTCCACTTATAAGTCACTTCATCTTATAGTCTCAAATTATCAAAAGTTTGAAAAGTGATTAATCCGAAAGACATATATATATATATATATATATATATATATAACATAATGTTATAATATAGAACTCTATAATTATTTAACATGTATAACATAAAATTATTTAACATAACACACACATATATATAACATAGCATGTAACATACAACTTGAGTGGGCCTAATGGTTAAGAGCATGTGTTTCTTCCTAAGAGGTCACAGGTTCAAAACCAGAGGGGTAAAGTATGTATGCCTTTGTATACTTAGCAGTCAAATCCTTGCGCGGAGGTAGGTCTCTTGTCCACAAACAAGGGGGTCTCATACACCAATTTGGTGTCTAGCTTGGTCGTAGCCTTAAAATTGGATAATAATAATAATAATAACTATAATTATTTCATAACTATGTAACTATATAATTATTTAGATATAACTATATATATCTAACTATATTATGAGATTATAGCATATCACATAACTAAATATATTATGGTTCTATATATATTGTTTATAACATAACATAAAATTTTATATAGTTATTTAACATAATATAACTTTTTATTTAACATTTAAAACATAACATAAAATTAGTTAACATAACATAATTCTATAATTATTTAACATAACATATATATAAGGGCCTCGAGTATGCCTTAAAACTACTTCTGCTTGGCTAAGAGCTTGTCTTCCTTAGACATAAGGAAATAGGTTATCATCCCAAGACCCAAAGGCATCTGGCATGAGTGAAATCCTGCCCCCTTATGGACCACCAGCGGGTTATTTCATGTGCCATGGTTTTCCTTGAATAATGGTGATCAGTCAACCTGCATTCACCAATAGCAGTTAGAGATTATTGTCCTCACTGTTGGTTTGACACCTGAGTTATGATAGGTTTTCCCACAGTGTAAACACACACACACACACGCATATATAGCATAGCATATAACATAACTATAACTACAATTCATATATATAACATAACATAACATGTAGCTATAACTAGATAACTCATAACATAATTATATAACTAGATATATAATTTAACTATTATACTATAATATCAAATATATATATATATCAACAATGCATCATTGATAGATAAATTAAATCCATCATGAAAAGTGCATTTGGTATAGTAAATAAAAGCATTTAGACTTAAGTTTCTAATTTGTACCATATTGTTTCATTATGTAGTGCATTGTACAAGAAACATTGTCTTCATGTGCTTGCACCTAGTACATGTCATGTGTCAAAGTCAAACATTAAGAGCATAAAGTCTATTGTAGTATTTTATTAGCATGAAATTTTATTAGTTTTGTAAATAGCTTTATTTTAGTTTTTTACATATATATTTACATATTTATGCACTATGAATAAAATGGATTATTTAGAAACCAGAAAAAGTATGAGGGTTGATTTGATCACTTCTTCCAATTGTGTTTACATGGAACTCAATGTACTTTGGTTGGTAAATGATCAAAAAATAGACTCTAAAGTTTAGGACTTCAGGTTATATTATTCTCCTGATTTTAGAAATGGTTTTTTTGTCAACATTTTTTTCTTGGATTAGTTTATATGTATTATATGTATTATATGTAATATGTTGAGGCATCCCATATACATGGATCGCAATAGAGATAAAGAATATCCTTGTCAATTCACTGACTCGCCTTGCATTGTCTTTGATGTTGGATAGCATGACTAGGTTGATCGAGACATACCAGAGGTCAGGCACACATAGCCACATATTACAATTCATACATAGGGTCAAGAGGCATGAAGTTAGAGGCCCATATTCTTGGGAGGTGGTGAAAGAGGCCAGCAAGGACATTGATGTTCATGGGGAGTTGTTTGAAATCCCTTCAGATCATCGTGCTAGACATAAAGGTCCAATCCCACTGAAATATTTTACTAATGTTCATGCAGCCCCTTTCATGTATGATAGATTCCTTAGATCCTGGGGCAATTTCCCTAACCATGACCAGGTCGCATTTTATTTTGCTAAGAACATATATGCAGAGTTTGTGTTACATATGAGGTCGAATTACACTGATACCGAATCTCATTTTTATTGTACTAGCATGGGATGTACTTATGAGCACAAGGTGGCTCATAGGGACCCTGGGCATGTACCACCACCTCCAAGACTATTTCCACTACTGTCTCGGAGCTTGATATTACCTAGAGAGCTAAAGGAGTTATCACAACTCAGTGGCGAGACGCAGAATACTATTGCAGATATCGTGCGGGCGTCATTGGATAGTGCGCATACTGCATTGCATGGAGAGATTATGAGATCACCACCACTAACTCATGACCCACCAGTTCCCTTATATGATGATGCATTCCTTGCGAGTTTACCCTTTGATCAGCTTTTGACACATACATGTATGTATCATGATGCCATTCGTGAGACTAAGAGGGTGCATGGCTTGCGTAACAAGGACCAAGTACCATTAGGGGAATTTTGAGGTCTAAAATGGGCCTCCTAAGGAAATTATAAAATAACAGTGGAAATAATAAAATAAGATTTGATTACATCATCAAATTTTAGGGTAAAAAGAAAAAAACTACTTTTTAAACTCGTATTTTCAACTTATCTCCCAAATTTTTTACTCAAATTTCAAGCGGGAGTACTCGTTGGATGAAAAATTCAATTCCTCATCCAAGGAGTACCCATGTTGCAAACTTTCAATGTATCCTTCTACATGAAAAATGAGATATACACGAAAAACGTGATTGCAATCAAGTTTTTCCATGTATTTCTTATTTTTCATGTAGCGGGGTCCATCAAAAGTATGAAACATGGGTACTCCATGGATAAGGAATTAAATTTTGCATCCAACGAGAATTCCCACTCGAAATTTGAGTAAAACATTTGGGAGATAAGTTGAAAATAAGAGTTGAAAAATTGGTTTTATTATTTTATTATTTTTAATATTTTTACCCTTTTACTTAAAAAATGGTGAATCATCCCCCATGGTTGACATCATCATCTTGAATCCTATTGGTTCTTATAAAGTTTATTTTGGTTGTACATTTTTCTTAGGAGGCCCATTTTAGACCTCAAAAATCCCCTAATGATATATATACAAAACTTTTGACTCTTATTGTCAAATTATGCATAATTATTTATATTAAAATTATAGTTCGTATTAGATTGCATAATTCATATTAATAAGTTCTTGATAACATTTAGACACATCCTAGTTACATGGATGAGCTTACGAGGTCATCTGAGGGGGCAGTTGATCACCCAGGGCATCCTCTGATCTGAAATTATACAGGAACGCAACATAATACAAATATAACCGTAAATACAGAGATGCAGTAGAAATGAAACTTCATTTCAATAATATCAAATAACTGAAATATGCCTACAAACAGATGGAAATAAACTAGCTCGGGCGATGGCAACTTATCGCTGAGAAGAGATGTGGTGGCTACATGCCTTTTAAATGTGTTACGATGAGGCGCAAAGGCCTATTTATTATTAAGAAACAATGGAAAACTCTAAACATCCAAAAACCTAACCCTAGGAGATGAATCACCAAAATTGTGGGCGTCATTGGGGTAAATTGGTACACCAACTTCCCGGGGTCATAACTTTGGAATATGATCTTTGTTTGATGTGCATAATGCCTCGTTAGAAATATCTATCTGATAAATAAAAATTTCAACCATAAAAATGAGTCAAAAACTCATGTTTTCCCATTTTTCAAAAAAAATGTCATTTAGAGCCTCAAAAAGGCTCAAGAAGTTCAGGACGCGAATACCTGCCAAAAATAGTAAATTGTGCTACAATTAAGGAAAATGAAAAACTGAAAGAAACAATGGTCAAGATCCAAGTGGAATAGGAATAGGGACACCAATATCCACCTGTATCAGTCCTCAACCCTTAGGAAGCAATGGTCCCCATTGCGTTGAGGGCCTCCATGAGATGGGGAAACTTCTGTTGAATTTGGTCCCTGGTGAGCCACTTGCCTTGGTGTAGGAGTTGGCCAGCATTGACAACCCCATACAGTTGAATATTCTTCTCGAGAGTGTTCTTGATTTGCGTGTCCATGATCCGATCAGTTGTGGCATGTTCCATCCAGTCTAGGTTTAGCTCTGTTGGTGTGAGTTGTTCTGCAATGTCTGATGTGTCTAGTAATGGTGGAAAGTATGGTCGAAGGCGGTCCACATTGAACACTGGGTACAGGCCAAGGAATGGTGGAATGATGAGCTCGAAAGAATTGTCCCCTACAACCTTGGTGATGGTGTATGGCCCATATTGGACAGATTGAAGCTTACAGTGGGGCCCATAGAGGCGCTCCTTCTACAAATGTAGCCAAACTTTAGCGCCCAACTAGAACTTGTGTGGCACCTGATGTTGATCATGTTTCCGCTTGTACTTAGCATTGGCTTTGTCCAATATTTCATGGACCTGTTGGTAGATGTGTTGGATTCGCTCAATGAAGTTGTTAGCCCCGTCGGTTTCAGACTAGGCATGGGCTGAAGTTGCATGAGTAGCTGCAAATGGTATGACCACATCAATGGGACATAGTGGTTGGAATCCCAACCCCACATGAAATGGATTGTGGCCAATTGAGCTATGGAGAGCTTTTTTGTAGCTGTGTTGGACACAGCGGAGGCTTTTGGCCCATGTGCAATAATTCTTTGAGGTGTACATGCGCATAATGTGTACGATCATCATGTTGATGACCTCTGTTTGGCCATCAGTTTGAGGGTGGAAATTTCTGGACTTAGTGAGCTTGGTATCTAGCATCAACCGGAGACTTGACCAAAATATACTTAGGAACTTGTTGTCCTGATCTGAGATAATGGACTATGGGATCCCAAAGTATACCCACACTCGTTCAAATAAGAGCTTAGAAGTGGCATCTGTTGTGATAATCTTCTTGCAGGCCGCTAGAATGGCCATCTTAAAGAATATGTCAATGACCACGAGAACACAATTTTTTCCATGCTTAGTCAAAGGGAGGCCCAACATGTAATCCATGGAGATGGATTCCCAAGGTCAATTGGGAGTAGGCAGAGGAGTATATATGTCTTGCTTCTTCATGGTTGTTTTGTAAATGGCACAAGTAGTGCAGGATCTGATGTACTTCCCAACATCTCGTTGAAGGTTCAGCCAATAAAAATTCTTTTGTAGCATTGGAACTATTTTCTCTACTCCAAAGTGTCCAACAACCTGATTGCAATATGTCTCCCAAATCGTCTTGGAAATCTTGCTTGAAGGAACACAAAGGTGTCCTAGGTGATATAAAAATGCATCCTCGAGGTGACAATTTGTAACTTTCCTACCTTCCAATACTTTCTGGTATGTGTTGCCAAATTATAGATCGCTCTTGTACATATTTGGCCACTCTGAAGTCTCGTGCCCACAAGAGTCAAGCACAGTGGTCAGTGCCATGACCGACGGTTGGTTGAGGCAGTCTGCAACATTATTGGTGTTTCTCTTCTTGTACTTAATATTCAATTGGAACAGTTGGAGGTATGTGGACCATTTTTTATGGCGATAATTTTGAAACATCACTTGTTCTTGAATGAACTGCAAGGGTCGGTGTTCTATGTGGATGATTTTTTTCTTCCCTAGAATGTAATGCTTCCATCGTCTGCAGGCCTGCACAATGGAATGTATCTCTTTGTCATAGGTGAGAATTTCGTATTATGTCTAAAAGTGTCTCACTATGATATGCCATTGGATTCCCCTGTTGAGTAAGAGTTTCACCAATAACATATTTGGAAGCATTTGTCTCAATATAAAATGGTTACTGCAGGTCAAGTAATGTGAGCATTGGTGTAGATTTTGGAGGACTTATAGAATATGGAGTAGGTTCTCTTCCCAACTCTGGCTAAATATCAATATGTCATCCAAATACACCACCAAGAATGAGTTGGTGAAGAGTCACAAGATGTCTTCCATCAACCTCACCAAGTTTGCAGGGAATTCGTCAACCCAAAAGGCATGAAGGAAGTCTTCCACACAACGGAGGGTTCGCCTTGGTACCTGATGATGCTCGGACTTCAAGTCTATATTGCTGAAATATTTGGCCCCCTTGATCTGGTCCAAAAGGTCATCAATATTTTGGATTAGATACTTATTCCGTATAGTGATCTTATTATGCACCCGATATTTAATACAAAGTCTCCAAGTCTCGTGATTTTTCTGTACCAATGCAATCGGACTCCCATAGGGTGATGAATTTGGCCTGATGTGCCCTTTCTGCAACAACTCGTAAATCTGGCTCTTGATTTCATCCTTCTCCAAAATTGAGTGTCGATAGATTGGTCCATTGGGAAGCGATGCACTTGGGGTCATATCAATGGAGTGCTTGAACTGACAGTGTAGAGGTACCCCTATGGGTTATATGAATATGTCCCTATACTCCTCCATGACCTTGTCCATTTGTTGGTGTCGTGCGGAGGAGCCATGTTTGGAGGTCATGGCTACAATCTTATTCTTTCCCTAAGGGCGAGTCATAAGGAAAAAAAAATTCCCAATCTAGTAAATGAGCTTACTGCATTGCTTCATAGTGATTAAATAGATGGCAATACGCAGTTCCACCTCTAGTATCATGTACAAATTATTTCCCAAAGTAATAATAGCAGTGTAAGGCATAGACTCATACATAGCATGTCGCTTCCACAAGTATGGTTGGCCTAATAATACATCATAAACTTAAAGAGGAGAAACATCACACAACACCTCATCTATGAAGGGCTTGATGTTGTAAGGAAGTCGACAATATTGAATGATGCAGAGATCTTGTCCTTGGTGAAGCCACCCGATGGTGCACGGCTATGAGTTTGTTTTGGCGATAGGACTAGATGTTTCATGACCTCTGCTGAAATGAGGTTCTTTTGGCTTGTGTTGTCGATAATGAATTGCAACAGAGAACCCTTAACCCAAATCAAGGAGTGGAAGAGGCGCTCTCCCTCCTTTGTATCTTCCGGCTCATCCTTCTAGATCTTGGTGGTGGAAACAGTGGCATTGGGATCCGCGTCAATAATCTGCTTCCCTTTTTCATTCCCCTTGTCAGGTTCTAACTCAGAGTCGGAGCATGCATCTTATTCAAAAGCCTTCATCTTGGCCACCAATGAACGCTTGGCATGATACTCACTTGTGTTGTGAGTGGGTGTTACACAGCATTTTGTCATTATCCCTGCAATCCCCATCCTGCACATTAGAGGATCATTTATGTGACTAATAAGAAGTTTCATACCTTTCAAAGACCATCATTGCATCCCTTTCCATGAGGAAAACATTCCTTTTGTTGACAATTCCCTGAGAAGACCTTCAGAAACACGTGTTTTTGCCTTGGCGCTAGTAGACTGTTATGCCCTCGCGCCAATGAGGAAGATTAACACTGGGCCCCGCGCCAGTTGGCGCTCTGTCCCAGTTAGCTACCCACTCCAAGCTGTTTATGGAATGATTTTTAAATATAGAGGCGAAGTTTCTATCCTAAAAACTTCGTGGGTGAGTGAGCTCGAGTGGTTCGACTGAATAACCACAGACTCCCTCCTTTGGCCTCTTGTTTCCACCTTTTGGGGAAACCTCCCAAAGGATAAGGCCTCCCTTACACCATTCTAGGGATCCCGACCTCCTCCTTTCCCTCTATAAATAAAGCTATATCTCATGCACACACTAGTTGAATAGAGAGTTGAACAATCATAGCTGAAATGTTGAACATTTTGCTAGAGAGATAGAATAGAGAAAGAGACCTTGTGTCGAGAGAGAGCTTAGGCTTTTGTCCTCAACTCGTCCCAATTCCTGAAGATCATTCGAGACGTGCTTTGGCTGAACCCTGTTGAAGGAGGTTGCGATGCCAAGGCTCCGGTTGTAACTCTTTCTTCTATTTATACATATACATGACTATTGTCTAGTTCCCGTCTTGTGTTAATATGGTTTATTTATGCTTAACCTTCCTTGACTGGTTAGTAATTATGAATGAGATCATTGTCTTGTATGCTGCTCTTCTTTGTTGATCTTCGTGCAGGTATCTGAGCATCGTTGCAGAAGGATCGTGACCTGTCGATATAGAGATCAAGAGGTTGCCACCACTACAGCTGCGACAACAGCGTTGGACTCCAGGTAGGTCAATCTACCCCGTCCTTTTCATTCATTAATTAGGAACCTACACTTTAGCTTGTCCCTTTGTTACTAGACCCACTCTAGGGCTAGAGGGATCGTCTCTGTCCGCAGAGAGGATTTACCTGCATAACAAATTGGTGACTCGACTAAGATTCTGACTAATATTCCTGGTGATTGCCCTGAGTTTGATGGTAATTCTGTAGAAGACCCCCAAGCGCATGTTATGACCTACCACTTGTGGAGTTCCTCTAGCTCTTGGGTTGACGATTCCATCCGAATCCGTCTTTTCCAAAGGACTCTTACTGGTGTCGCTACAAAGTGGTACATTGAGCTATCTCGTGGCATCTTTCATGACTTCAACTCTTTATCCATGGCATTCCTTATGCATTTTCAGTTACTGGTTCACTATGAGACCAGGACGCACATCCTCACATCCTTGAAACAGGACTGAGTTACTCATATCTTAGATCATATTCATGAATGGAGGCGCCACCGTCACTTGATCAAGTTTGAGATTCCTGATCAGCTTCTAACTGATTGTTTCACTACCTCATTTGTCAATCAAATCACTAAAGGCATAGCTATGGGGGCATGTGTAACCGAAGAACAGGCTATTTCTCGTGCCCAGTACCTTGATCTTTTGTACTCCCAGTCTGGCAGGTTGTATGATAGCTTGCCTGATGCTCCTCGACCTGGAACCTCCAAAGCACCGGTGATGTCGACGGTATCATCAATTCCATGTCTCAGACTTCTTGGAAGTCTTCTCCTTCAAATACTGGGAAGAAAAAATCTAACCCTTCCAATGATGATGCTTCCCAACCCACCCTGAATTCTAGTAAAACCGCGAAAGTTTATGTCGTTCAGGCCAATCCTGTGGATAAAACTTCCAAAGGAAAAAATAAGGGTAAAGGTAAGGCCAATGCCGATACCCCAAAACAGGATTCTCAAAAATCTCGTGTTGATGATGGTTCATGGCGTAAGCCGAAGTACCCTTGTTTTATTTGTGACGATGAGCACTTCACCAAGGACTGTCCTTGATGGGCCGAAGTGAGAAGATTTCTCAAAGGCACCGAGGGAACTACGGCTGTTCTCAAAGAACCTTTTCCATCACAGTAGACCCAGATGGTAGAGAAACCTCATTCCTCTGCCCCATTTGGCTCTCAAGTATTCATGATGAATGGTTCTGCATCCATTTCTATCACTTCTCGGTCAAAATATTATACCGAATCGCGTCAGGCAGTAAGGAAGGAGATCGATGATGGTCCTCCTCCTTTGCCTACTTTTGGCCCTCTTCATATTGAAAGGCCCAGTATTGAGCCCGTTATACGACCACCTTCCAAAGGTTTACTACAGAAGTCTTCTTACAATCCCAACACCCGTGCTGCTCAGCATTACAGTATTGTTGAGGATTTGGCTCATGCGCCATCTCAGTACCAAAGGTTTTGTTATCTGGATTCATGTCAGATCTCACGATACTAGCATTCTCTCTTTCGACTTAGATAATTTTGTCCCACGACTCCCACACCAAATTGCGCTCATCATACAAGTTGGTATTAATGGTCTAAATATCCATCGGGTGGTTGTGGACGAGGGTGCATCTACGTGCGTCATGTCATCTGATTGCTGGAAAGCCATTGGTTCTCCAACCTTGAATATATTTCCAAATTCTCTTGAAGCATTTGATGGAAGGGAATCTAAACCTTTAGGTGTTCTCGCTAGTTTACCGATTACCCTAGAAGGGAAGACTGCCAATGTTGAGGTTGAAGTAGTTGACGCCAACCTCAATTACAATCTTCTCCTCGGTCGCAGTTGGATTCACGCCATGTTGTGTGTTCCTTCCACTCTCTTTCGTTTTCTGAAATTTCTGCATGAAGGAAATATTGTTACTATTGATCAGTTGTCATTTTTCACTTCTTCTTCTGAGAAAAGCGTTCTATATGTGGATTAGATTCCTACTCCCTACGAGAGCATAGGGTCGGGTCTCTTCAAGGATCCTGCCCTCATGGGTATTTATCTCCTTCCTCCACCTAATATTGTTCAGATAAATATGATATTTCGGTCTGACGACCCGTGGATCATCCCTTCACCTGAACAGATTGATTATTTTGGAGATTCGATGTCATTAAGTCCAATCGAGATTGACTATTTTGAACTTATTTCAGCTTCGGAGCCTCCACCCCCTGATCATGCTCCTTTGGGAATGTCTCTTGACACTTATTCTCAATCCTTTTGGCTCGATGATTCGGGTTCGCTTGATCCCTTGAAAGATATATTTCCCTCCGATGAAGCCATCGTGGAAACTATGTCTCTCGAGGATCTTCCGTGGGATGATAGGCATCATCGTTCCTCGTTCATGCCTGGTCTCAGGGCCATGTCTACGTGTCTTGAGAGGTTTGCATCTCAGGTTCCTTCTCCTCCACTTCAAATGCCTATTCTGACACATGAAGTTTTTTCAGAGGGTAACTTGAGTAATATCACACAAATGATGCTTATTGACATTTCTGTGAAACTGGGAATCGTCGAGAACATTCATATCGAGGTCACATGTTCTCCAGATGAAGTTCAGGTTTATGCTACCCTTTTATGCGAGTTCCGCAACGTCTTTTCATGGTCTTACGAATATATTCCCGACATCAATCCTAGTATAGTAGTGCATGAGATTCCTACCTACCCTGGTTCGAAGCTTGTTCGCTAGTGTCTTCGTCCTGTGCACCCTAGAAAGGCTGTCGCCATTAAGGGTGAAGTTGAAAAACTTCTCAAAGTTGGTTTTATTTATCTGATTCCCTTGACAAAATGGGTGTCCAACATTGTCCCTGTAGATAAGAAACAGAGTACCATTCGAGTCTGTGTTGATTATCGTGACATCAATCAGGCCTGTCCTAAGGATAATTATCCTACTCCCTTTATCGATCAAATCATTGATGACTATGCCAGAAGTGAGATTTTTTCCCTCATGGACGGATTTTGTGGCTACAACCAGATTAAAGTTCTCCTGACCGATCAACATAAGACTACCTTCATCTGTCCCTGGGGTACTTTCATGTAAAAGAAGCTCCCTTTTGGCTTGAAAAATGTTGAGGCCACATTTTAGCGAGCAATGTCGTATGATTTTCACGATATTAAGCACATCGTTTATCCTTATCTGGATGACCTTTCAGCTCATTCATGTAAGCGTAAGGACCATCCTAAACATCTTCATCAGATATTTCTTCGTTGTCGACGCTACAACTTCTGGCTAAATCCATACAAGTGCGTCTTCTGTGTCGATTCTGGTAGACTCTTGGGGTTTATCGTGTCCAAATATGGGATTCGCCTTGATCCGCTCAAAGTTGAGGCTATCATTAATCTCCCCTCTCCATCCTCATTACATCAGTTGCACAGTCTGTAGGGGAAGGCTAATTTTTTACGACGTTTTATACCTAACTATGCCAAAGTGGCTAAAGGATTCACGCGATTACTAAAGTTGGGCGTCCCGTTCCTTTGGGATGAGATCGCTCAAAAGTATTTTGATACACTGAAGACGTTTCTCGTGAATGCTCCTCTATTGCGTCCTCCGAACTATCATCGCGATTTTTCTGACGATGACGAGCATGTTATTTACTACCTATCTCGTAACCTTCTCGATCCTGAGACGTGCTATGCACATGTCGAGAAGTTGGCGTTGGTCGCCATTCAAACGGTTCAACATTTTCTTCATTACATTTTGATGTGTATTGTGACAGTGATTTCTGATTGCAACCCTATGACCTATATATTGTCTCAAAAATTGTTGGGAGGCAAGTACTCAAAGTGGATTATCATCCTCCAAGAGTTAGGTTTGGATTTTACTACTGCCAAGTCGAATAAATCATTAGTCTTTGCCGATCTATGCTTCTCCCTCCCCTCTGACTCCGCTCCATCTGGTTCTGAGGAATGCATTCCGGACGATACGCTTTTTTTGATTATCACCCTTGATCCTTGATACGGTGATATCATCATATATCTTCATACTTCTACCTTCAGATCTGAGTTGACGAAGGAGGCTTGCCGATGCATCCATCATCAATCGCAACCTTATCGTATAGTCGGAGATACACTCTACTACATCGGAGTTGATTCCATTCTCCGTCGGTGTCTAACTCTCGAGGACGCTGAGAAAGCCCTGAATGATTGTCACAGTGGCGCCTGTGGTAGTCACATGTCTAGTTATGCCACTGTGCAAAACATTCTCCGTGTTGGGTATTTTTGGCCCTCCATATTCAAGGACTACATTGTTGCTGTCCATAAATGTCATGATTGCCAAATCTATCGGTGCAAGATGCGCATGCTGCCTTCACATCTCCACCCTGTCATTATTGTTGGTCCCTTTGCGAATTGGGGCATCGATTTTATGACGTGTAACCCTCACTCAGCCGGGGGGCATGCTTATATCATCGTAGCCATTGACTACTTCACCAAATGGGCCGAAGCAATGCCTACACTTGCGGCTATTGGTAAGACAACAGCTCAGTTCATATTCAATCACATCATTTCTAGGTTTGGTGTCCCTCAAGCCATCGTGACTGATCATGGTTCCCATTTTCAGCATTACATGGTGGCGGAGTTGAATTTCAAGTTGGGTCTGCGTCACGATAGCTCAATGCCATACTATCCTCAAGCCAATGACCATGTTGAATTTGTGAATAAAGTTCTGGTCACCATGCTTCAACGTATGATTGGGATGTACAAATACAATTGGAATCTCATGTTATTTTCGGCTCTTTGGGCATATTGAACCTCAGTTAAGGATGCGACCAGATTCACTCCATTTCAGCTTGTTTTCGGTCTGGAAGCTACCCTTCTGATTGAGTGTGAAATATCTTCGCTCAAGTTGGTTGTTGAATTGTTTCTGAACATTTCGCCAGAAGAAGAGCATCTTCTCTACTTAGAAAGGCTAGATGAAACTCGTCTCTTTGCTGCTTTGGTCATCGAGGCACAGAAGAAGCGAGTCAAAGCTCATTTTGACCAGTTGGTTTCCCCTCGCTCCTTCATAGAAGGAGACCTCATCCTCCTGTACGACCAAGCTCACGATAATCTAGGGGCAGGAAAATTTCAACCCATGTGGCATGGGCCCTACATTGTTAAATTTTTTCTGCGGAATGGAGCCTATGAGCTGATTTATTACGAAGGTCATCCTCTGGATCAGCCCAGAAATGGGTTGTATCTCAAAAAATATTATGCATGAGTCATTTGTTTATGTTTTTTGTACATAGGTGTTTTTTTCATTTTTGTACATTTTTTGGCTTGGTGTACGTTGTGAGCGTTTTCCTGCTTATTAGGTATTTGCTTATTGTGCAAATGTCTACTACCCCTTATGTCGATTTCGCGGATGGTGGTTCCCGCAGTGCCCAGAACTTGTCTTCGACAACCTGGGTGATTTATGATCCTGTTGGTGAGTTGATAGATCTGCAAGGTATCTGTCTAGGATGAACTACAAACAATATCGTTAAGTATAGTGTTGTTATTGAACTGTTAGCCGAGGCAATTACCCTCGATATTAGTGCATTGGTTGTAAATCTAGACTCACAGCTTGTTGTTCTTCAACTTAATGGACATTATTCAATTAGAAACCCTCACATTTTAAGATTGTATTTACGTGTTCGTTTGCTGGAAAGACAGTTTGATTATATCACATATCAACATATTCCTAGGCGAATGAATGCATTAACTGATACAGTGGCTAACATTGTATTATATATACATTTGCGTAATCTATAAAATCATCATCACATGAGAAAGATCCATATAGGAAAATATATATATATATATATATATATCGAATGTTTGCATCAGTGTGCATCATAAGTTCAAAAATATGTGTGTTTTTGTTACATCCTGAGACATCATGTATCTTTAAAATATGCAAAAATAAAACCTATATGTCTAATCAACGTGACACTCATGATAGCATGTCACTGTCCACACAAACCACCTCAGCAAGCGGTGAACTCAGTTTGACACCCCTACAGTGTGTCTCTGGTATGCATAAGGAATGTCGTCGAATCATGCATAGTATGGGACTCCACGAGAAATTCACTCCAAGTTGCACACGATTTCCTCCTCCTCGCCTCCCTCACCAGGAGGGGCAATATCAAAGTCGCGAGGGATCCATCTCGCTATAGGAGACATACCTGCAGGTATCTCTAGGCCAACATCTGCAAACACATGGATTTATTGTTAGAACATACATAACAAAAAATTTCATAAATACTCATGAAAATAAAAAAATGAGTCTTACCAAGTGCTTCATATCAATCCTCTCCTTCTAGGACTGGGAGGTCCAGATCGCCAATGAAATCTGTGCTAGAGTAGGGCTAGTCCTCCATGACAATCAGTTATCGGCGGAGCCAATTAAAGAACTCTAGTCTCCAGGACATCTGTTGACCACCCCCTGACCTTGGCATCAGAGATTCCCATCGGGCCATTTTTGATTCCTGTGTTAGTGGTGTCAAGACTATCACCTCCTGACGCTAAAAGATTAGTAGTCTTTCCAGGAAGAACGATACCAGAATAGACCCGTAACTGAATTGCTTCAGTTTGGTCTTATTTAACTTTGTTAGTTAACGCTTCATGTTGATTGTCACTACCTCTACCCAGTTGTAGATGGTCGGTGTCAAGCAATCTACAGCAAGAAGTAGATGTCTTTGTTGCTTCGTGAGGTGCCTACGATCCCGCATCTCGTGTGATGGTGTGTAGCACTACCTTTAGTGCAAAGTCTAGGATAGCCTGGATATCCACCTTCCCACTTCCTGATCCTTTCCGTGCCCCTCGACATACCCTGTCAATCACCATTTTTCTGCTTCACACCTGCAAACATTTTCACATGGACATTATTAGCGAAATCAAAATCTTTGATTTGTGGAAACTGGGCATATTGACTTGCATTTTGAGTCTAAAAAGATTTGTGCGGTTGGCACGACTATTTTAGAAACAATCACACCAATGGGCACGCCTGAGTTCAAAAAATTGGGCGATTGGCGCGAGTCCGTGCCCGATACTCGTGCCAACCGACGTGCCCTAGTTTTCACAAATTTCCCCACAGAATTCCAAATTTGGGGTTGCAAGTAATGAAAGAGGAATTAAAATGCAGGGAAGGATGTCGTCTCTTACCTAGAACTGACGAATTCGAGATTGGTTTGCCGGATCGTCCGCTATTGTCGCCACAAAATCACAGTGTAAAAAGGGTAACTATTGCTCCACAAGAGGTAAATGTGAAAAGTAATTATTTTTTACCATTTTTTGAATTTTATAACTTTTCATAACCCTAATTAGGTTTTAAGACATTTTTTTTCAATTATTTCACTATGTTGTTTCGAGAAATGGGTTTTACGTGTGTCTCTTGTACAGGTACAGGTTTTTTATGGGATAGCAATGAAGTAACGAGTTGTATTTTATACTTTTTCAGACTCAGTAAAAACACGAAAAGTCACTGCTGGAGTCATCTTTCAGCTCTTTTCTGACTCTCTAAAACTGAAAATATTGTCAAGACTCTTGTCCTTTTAAATTCGTTAAATGGCTGTGAAATGATATCTACCCAGTATATGTTTACCCCTTTTTCAAGCTGGGATAAATTTTTTACGAAAAAGGAATACCTTAGCCTATCACAACTAAGATGTTTTTTCAGATATTGTTTTCTACCTTTTCGGATCTTAGAGACTATTTACGAAAAGGGACATGTTGTAGCTTTCTTTTCCACCTCTTTTCAAACTCTCTAAACATGAAAAGATGTCGAGTTCTCCCTTTGTCAGACTCGTTAAACCTTGATGACATCGGAAATCGTAACCATGACGTACCCGAGTTCCTCCTTCCTAGGGCTCGTAAAATGTACTAGGATGGATTTGTCCGAAGGAAAAACTTACATTGCAAGCATATGTTATCCCCTTCAAGCTTGTTTTAAAAAATAATTGTAGTACTCGCCAGAAATGGTGGGGGGAAATGGAACAAGTCTTTAGTTGTGTTGGCAGTATGTCGCTCTTGAACATGACACTCGTCTGCATTCTTGTCGGGTTGGGGACATCTCATTTCGTCATTTTTTCCTCCATGGGTTTGGTTAATATTTTTTGACCTCTCATTTGCTATTTTCCACGTCATCATGACCTCAGATCCCTTGATGTCAAATACTGCCAAATCCAGAGTCGTGTTGCTGATATGTTCAAGAGAAGTTTGAATCTGTCTTTTTCAACCTCCCTCTGATTTTCTGTTGGTCCTAATTCACTATCATCATATTCCTCTGTCTTGTGTCAATGATGTGGGAAACATTATGGCCCTCCTTCGACCGGGTCACTTCTTGTTGACTTTAGCTCATTATCCAGGAAGTTGATCTAAAGACTCCCTTCTTGTACCTTGGAGCCTACATGCTTCAAGCAGGTTCTTTGCATTCGATGACAGGTCCACATCATTGGCCTTCTATCGAGTGATTTTGCAGGTGTTCAATGTCATATTACTGTTCACATTCTGTGGATTGTACCTGTTGTACCTTGAGAGCCATCGTCATTATTGGTGTTTTCTCTCGCGCCTGTTAATAGCTTTCATAATCGACTAGTAATCAAGTGATTTTCTTGCATGTTCGACTTCAGCTCACATATTCGCATGCTTGAATTTGTACTTGTTCGGGTCGAGATGGAGCGCAACACCCTGGGTTTTGTCTGATAATATCCAGGATGCGGGATGTTTTAATTTATCGTGACTTATTGCATGACTCATTTGATTGGATGGCTGCGACCATACCTGAGTCTATTTGTTGATCCTTACTGCTGGATGGTTGCGTCAATACCTTGGATCTCAGTTTTTATGTACTCTATTATGGATGGCTGCACCCATACCACATATTTATGTATCAGAGATATCAGTTGTATTTGTAATTGCAGGTCTTCCAACAGCAGTGTTTGGTTTTATCGCATTCTCATAAATCATTTCACCCCTCCCTCTCTCTCGGACCTCATGCTTTAGGGGGCATCTGTTACACATCATTTTGTCACTGTCCCTACAATCCCCATCCTACACATTGGAGGATCATTTCTGCGACTAATGAGAAGTGTCATGCCTTGCAAAGACCATCATTGCATCCCTTTCCATGAGGACAACATTCCTTCTGTTGACAATTCCCTAAGCAAACCTTCAAAAACACATGTTTTTTCCTTGGCGCTAGTAGACCGTTATGCCCTCGCGCCAATGAGGAATATTAACACTGGGCCCCACGCCAGTTGGCGCTCTGTCACAGTTAGCTACCTACGCCAAGCTGTTTATGGAATTTTTTTTTAATATAGAGGCGAAGTTTCTATCCTAACAACTTCGTGGGTGAGTCAGCTGGAGTGGTTCAACTGAATAACCATGGACTCCATCCTTTGGCCTCTTGTTTCCACCTTTTGGGGAAACCTCCCAAAGGATAAGGCCTCCCTTCCACCATTGTAGGGATCCCGACATCCTCCTTTCCCTCTATAAATAAAGCTATCTCTCATGCACACACTAGTTGAACAGAGAGTTGAACAATCATAGCTGAATTGTTGAACATTTTGCTAGAGAGATAGAGTAGAGAAAGAGACCTTGTGCCGAGAGAGAGCTTAGGCTTGTGTCCTTGCCTCGTACCAATTCCCGATGATCATTCGAGGCGTGCTTCGGCTAAACCCCGTTGAAGGAGGTTGCGACGTCAAGGCTCCAGTTTTAACTCTTTCTTCTATTTATACATATACATGACTATTGTCTAGTTCCTGTCTTGTGTTAATATGGTTTATTTGATGCAATATGCTTAACCTTCATTGACTGGTTAGTAATTATGAATGAGATCATTGTCTTGCATGCTGCTCTTATTTTCTGATCTTTGTGCAGGTATCTGAGCATCATTGCAGAAGGATTGTGACCTGTCAAGATAGAGATCAAGAGGCCGCCACCACTACAGCCGCGACAACAGCGTTGGACTCCAGGTAGGTCAATCTACCCCATCCTTTTCATTCGTTAATTAGGAACCTACACTTTAGCTTGTCCCTTTGTTACTAGACCCACTCTAGGGCTAGAGGGATCGTCTCTGTCCGCAGAGAGGATTTACCTGCATAACAATGGAGCTCTTATGGAACTCACACCACTTTCCCGTGTCCTTCTTTGTCTTTGTGGTTTTGTTCTTTTCTTGTGGCTTCAGCGGGTTGTCCTAGGTCACCCCGCCTTGGCTTTGTCCTTTGTTTTGCGGTTTGGGGGCACCTTTCCCTTTCTTCAGATTTGAAAATCCAAAGTCTCACTTCTTCTGTTTAAATTTCTGCTCAATCTTGGCAGCATATCGGTATGTTGCACCAAGCAAAGAGATGTCGAGGAACTCCATTTCCTCCTGAATGTATCTGTGCAAAAAAGCTGCAATACTTAAGCACCAAATGTTTCTTTGAATCTTTAATAACCAACTTTGTGCACGTGGTATGGAATAGATTCATCAAATCATGTACATCTTGATCCCTTTGCCACCGCAGCATAGTCCATTGTATGTACTTGTCCTCATATCTCCCCTCGGGGTAATATTGTTCCTTGATGGCATCTCAGAAAGAATTCTAAGTGGTTTTGGCTGAAAACGGTGAGGGTTCTCTCTTTTCCTTCTGTTCACAGTAGGTTTTCCACCAGTCCTTGACATGGGGGAAGCTTTGAGGAGCGCAAAATTAATCTTTTTCCTGTCAGAAAAATCATGAACTGAAAAATATCCTTCCAACATACTTAACCATCTATCTACGATGTATGCATCTTTCTGGCCTTTAAATATGGGAATGTCAAAGTTGACTCGTACCTTGAAGGGAGTGGCACCTCCAAAGTGATTGTCAGATGAAGATGTGTCACGTGTGGGCATCTGCTGAAGGATCTGGGAAAAGTTCTACATCATTGCGTTCCTCTATCACTCGAGGGCTTCTTCGAGAAATATTTTGAAAGGATCTCCTACTCCCTCGTATTTCTTTTCTTTCACCATGGGAGTTCGTTGAGGTTTGCGAGGTTAGTCTTGAAAAGCTTCAACCAGTTCGAGCCCTAACTCCTTATATCTTGACCTCGTTGGGGACATGAAAAGAAAAATAGAGAAAGAGCAGAACGCTATGATACCACTGATCCGAACTTATACAATAATGCAATAGAATACAAATATAACATTAAACACGGAAATGCAATAGAAATTTCATTTCATTTCATTAATATCAAAGAACTGAAATATGCCTATAATCAAAATGGAAATAACCTAGATCGGGTGATGGTAGCTTATCTATGAGAAGATATGTGGCAGTTACACGCCTCTAAATTGTGTTACAATGAGGCTCAAAGGTCTATTTATTATTGAGAAATAATGGAAAACCCTAAACATCCAAAAACCTAACCCTAGGAGATGAATCACCAAAATTGTGGGCCTCGTTGGGGTAAATTGGTACATCAACTTCTTGGGGTCATAACTTTGGCATACGATCTCCATTTGACGTACAAAATACCTTTTTAGAAAGATATATCGGAGGACTACAACTTTCAACTACAAACATGGTTTTCCCATTTTCCAAAAAAATCGTTTAGGGCCTCAAAATGGCTCTGGAAGTTCAGGACCCAAAAAACTGCCAAAAATACTAAACTATGCTTAAATTAAGGAAAATGAAAGAAACAATGGTGGGGTTCCAAGTGGAATAGGTGAATGGCCACCAATATCCACCTGGATCACCCTCAACGAGATAAAATTTCCATGGATTCTCTAGGCCACCTCCACCTCCACATTATATGTTCACTAATGTGGAGGAGAGTCAGTGTGTACAACCACATGGACCAACAGTTGAGGTAAACGTATTTCAAAATTTTCTTTTTTTAAGTTGCATAAATATGTTAATTAATTTGTAGAGTAATTATAATCTGTCCTTTACATTGTGTACACGGGCCCATATGCAGAGTGTCGTTGATGCCACTGTTATGTGGAGACATGAGTGGTATGTTGGGTTTAGGGACACTAATGATGCAATTCCATCAATGCATTCTCCAATCATCAAGCCACAAGCAGAGGAGCACCAAACCCAAAGTCATGATCATATCCCCATCCTATCATATTTGCATTTGGACTTGACTGAGGTTAGTAGATTCATGTACATATGTAATTAAAAATGTGGTTCAATATAATTTATTTCCATATTTTTTATTTTGTACAAATAATGATCTAATTAGTTTGAATTTTAATGTTTTATATTATAGCACAAGCTTATGGACACTTACCTAGCGCAGCAAAACTCACATAGGAGTTCTGGTGGTACTTAGAGTGTCATAGTTTGTATATTTTCAGGCTCATTTCATAGGGCATATTCACATGTGTGATATAGACTTTGTATATTTTCATACATAGACAGTTTATGAATTTACATCATGGACATTATTTTAGTTTGTGGGTGTTTATTATTTCATTTTATCAATGTTCATGTGATATTTGTAATTTATATGTATTTTCATATTGATAATTTATTGATACATGTATTCACTATTTCAGTTTATGGATTTTTATTAATGTTGTTTATGGATGCTCATTAATTTTTGAAATTTAAATGGATCTATTAAAATTATTTCTATTTAATAATTTTTCTATAAACTATAACTTGTATTAGAAAAATATATGATCAAAAGTTTGATTTTCAGTCTCATAGACTAAGAAAATAAGTACAATCTTAAAATTTATGATGCAAGTCACTTTGATACTTAAAATGAACTAAAATATATCATGTATCAATTTAATATTGAACGTGGAAATAATTCCAATCATGTTTCATATTGGCTTGTAGAAAGTGTTTTTTAGTGCAATCAAATGTATGTTATTACAAATCAATTTTAAAAATAAATTATTTGAATTATATATATATATATGAAATTTTTGTGACCCACCCATATACCATTGCAAGGACAATTTTTTAAAGTATTTCAATCAATTTCTTACCTCAAAGTTCTATTACAAAACTCAAATATGATTGAAATAAGTTTTATTCAATTTTAATATTAAAAGACATCATGTAAACAACAAATAGGTTGTATTCAGCATTATTTATTTTGAGATTATCTACAAGAGCTTAGTCATAACATAATATAAGTTAATAGTATTGAAATTTAATATAAAGGTCAAACAACAATATATGACAACATTTGTATAATTTTATATGATGGTATCAACTTTCCTAAATTTACAAGTAGTTATCCAAGTATTTCAATCAATTCCTTATGATGGAAATTTAAGTTTTATTCAATTTTTTAAAACACAAATATGAAGGAAATTTCTCTTCTTCCCTCTCTCCCCCTTCCATATATATCTCTATCTCCCTTTGTCTCTCCTTCTTCATCTCGCTATATCACCCCGCAAACATACACATTGTTTCCCCATATCTATCTATATATCCCTCCCTCTCCCTCTCCCTCTTCCTTTCCCTTTCCCTATCTCTCTCTCTTCCCCTTCTCTCCCTCTATCTCTCTTCCCTCCTACTCTCTTCTCTCCATCTCCCTTGTCACTCCCTCTCTCTTCTCTCCATCTCCCTTTTCACTCCCTCTCTCTCTCTCTCCACCTTTCTCTCTCTATATGTCTTTCTTATTACCTCCCTCTCTCTCCCTCTCTCTCCCTCCCTCTCAGGTCCTCTCTCTCTTCCTTTCTCTCACACATCCCTCTGTCTCTCCCCCACATCACTCACTCTCTCTCTCTCTCAAGCTTCGTCCTGCAACTTTGTTGGCTATCTCCCTCCCTCTCTTATTCTATCTCCGTCTAGAGTCCTTCTTTGTCTTTTTATCTCATCCCAAACACACACTCTCTATATGTGTATGTGTGTTTGCCTTGAACTTCTTCCTTCAGTATCTTTTCCTCCAACTCCATCTCTCAAGCTCCCTATCTTTCTTGGGGACTCTATCCTCCTCTCCCTCTCTCCATATTTGTGTCCCCCTCTCTCTCTTACCCTTCTCTCCCACTCTCTCTCACTCTATATTTCAAAAATTAAAATGCTTTCACAATTAAAATATTATGTTTATTATTATTATTATTATTGTCATGTCTTCCAATTGAAACTATTTAGGTTTTATTTCTTTAAAGGTAGCTTTAGGTTATGATCACTTCAAGATTTTATTTAAATATTATATATTTTATTATGTTATATTTATAAAAAGAAATAGGTTAAATAAAATTAACACATATATATTGAGTGAGCTTGTATGTCTCTTTTTGTGTTAATGACTCTTTTGTGATGTCTATGACTTATATCAACCACATTTATTAATGTGGTTGTGCTAGTATATATTATAATATAATAAATTTTATATTATATTAAAGTTAATAATATTATATTAATCCAAAATTAATAAATTTAATATTAACATTAAAATATATTAATATCATTTTGTCATTTAATTTAATAATAAAAATAGTATTCTTTTAATATTAATATTAAATTAAATTAGGTTTTTACATGACATTATAACAAATATTCTAATAAGATTTGGATTTTTAAAATGAGCCAAAAGTTTAATTTTAGATTATTCAAAAAAAAATTACAAAGGCTCCATCTAGTATAATAGCATAGCTCCATAGCCCTAGATTTAAATGATAAACCCTCAATAAATTAACATAGCTCCATAGCTCTAGATTCAAATGATAAACCCTCAATAAATTTTTGCTCGGGTGGGGGAGTTGATCACGTTAGATTCATGAAGGAATCCTCTATCCAATGGCATATGAGTTTGACATTTTTGAATTCATACGATATTTTTCATCTAATTTATTTAAAACATAATGCTTGAAATTCTTTTTAACTATTTTAAAGAGGTTGAACAGAAAATCAATTTCGTAAAATATACAGAATAAAAAAAATTCAAAAAATACAGCTTACGTGAAGACATATGTCTGCAAAATGTAATTGAAATATTACTTGGTGAAAAATAATAAAAAATATCTTTTTTCATAAAAAATAATATAAAAAAATTAGTAGATCATGTTCATACATTTAACTTTTAAAAATTACACATTTTGGACTAAGTTATGCTACCTGAACACACCCATACCTCTTAAGATGTGTGAAAATTTGCAAAGACAAGCATCTCATTTAATGAAAATTTGACATATTATAAGACACTAATTTTTTTGCAAAAAATAACAAAATTTTCCACAATTTGTCTCTTTACTCTGAATCAAAAGTCACAATGCTTGTATGAATTTTGAAAGCTTCAATTTAATAAAAGAGGAAAAACTTGAAATTGCATGGCCACATTTAACTCAAAAGTGTAACTCATCTTCATGCTTTCACTTTTTTGTTAAACTCCAAATCTATTGATCTGAAAGGAGTGTATTAGTTTGTTGTGTTAAGTGTCCTTTCAGTAATAAAAACATGTACAATTTGTCTCCATTTGTTTGCTTAAGGAATGAGTTTTTTAACCATGAAACATAGAAGACATTGTGAGTTTTAAGCATGCAAATAAACCTAAATAACATTGTACAACAGTGTATAACAGAGAAATAACATCACACATATGTTTTACACACCGGGCATGATGAAGCAGTTCACCCCTCCTGGGCTACATCTGTTGGTCCAGCTCCCAATGGCATGTCCCTCTTTGTCATTATGCTCAAAATTGAAAATACATGTGTTTACAAGCCTCTAATGGTTGTTTTCTCTACAAAAATGGCTCCATAATGCTCAAATTAGTCTATATAGACTCTTGTTTCACCCAAATTGGTCGAAAATTTATCTCCCAAAGATTTTTCCCAATAACATCTAGAAAACCTCCACTAATTGTGGAAAACTGCAGTTAACTGCAGTTAATTTGGAAAAAATCCCAAAAATTTAGCCGGCGCTAGAGCCTCCGCCAGTGCTAACTGCCGCATAAAACATTGTGGTTAAGGGTGGGGGTGGCCACATGCCGACCCCCTTAAACCCCACAGTTACGGTTTATGTTTAAACTTCGCCATGAAGATTGGAGTGGAACCTGGATTATCGGCATTCCACATAACCATGGCAATAAAATCCACAACCTGTGCATGTGACAGCGCATTTAAAACAGCCGAAAGTCTTGTGGTTTGGACCGTCACATTAACCGTCAGCACCAACACCCAACCAAACATGCGGCATGTGATAACTCTTGTGCCTTGACCGTCGCGAGAACAGTTACGAAGCCGCCGGTTTGATGTCACGGTTAACTATCATATGTGACCACATACAATGGGGCCGCCAGCAGGTTGGGACTGCTGGCGGTCCCCCCCCCCCCGTCCCAAACTGTTGGCGGTCTCCCCCCCCCCCCAAAAACTATGGAAACATTACAACATAAAATGTGGCGGCAATGGTATAGGGTAAGAAACACATGATAGGTGGGTTGGTCGAATTCTTCACGAGTGCAATGGAGGTCACAGGGTCGAACCCTTCGAACTCCAAACAAAATTTTGGCCAATGGTCCTGGGGACACGTGGCAGCCTCCGGGATTGCCACATGTCACCCATCCAATGGTGCACATAAAATTCGTACAAACCAAATCTACGGCCCTGAATGCACCATGTGGAAAAATCTGATTGGATTTGAGAAAAGGGAATATTTCGAGAATATGCCACCCATGTTGACTGTACCTGCATGCTGACTGGGCATCCCAGTCACTCCTGTCACAAAATTTTAGTTGTTTAGGAAAATGATCAGAATGCGATATCTTCCTCATACGACATCGATTTTTCGAACCGTTTGTGACGTCGGAATCAAAACGACGAGACCTATCTGGTCACTCAGGTTTGGCACAGTTTCGAGCACTTTCAATTTTGAGCAAAACACATGATCTCCTGATCACACCTCCCCATTGGGAAGCTTTTGGACCCCAAAATACTTTAATTACCTATTCAGAAGATGAGGGTAGAGTTCCCTCACCTTTTCAACTTCCATCCACCTTACCTTACTTGGTTTATTGTCCTTGAGCCCAACTTGAAGATAATCGACACTTCCCCTCGTAGAAGTGTGTGTCCTCCTGTCAAGGATGGTATCCTCCTTGAGCTCATCCAGAAATTATGGCGAGAAATCTTATATAGATGGCAGTTGAACATCACTCCCTTGATCATCAATCAAAGGAGGCTCATACAAACATAAATTTCCACATTGACAACGGAATACATTTGCATATATGAAGGCAAGTCAAGTTGAAATGCATTGTTACCAACTTGTTTGATGATCTTGAATGGACCATAGCAAATGGGCTTGAGCTTTTTACCTTCTTCTTGCATCCTTTCTTTGCTAATGTGCAACCATACCTCAACTTCTTCTTGAAACTTGTGATCAACTCTATGTTTGTCATGCCTCTCCTTGTATTTGCTTTGACTCTTTTCAAGTTGTTCTTGAACTTGTTGATGAATAATCTAAATTTTCTCAATGAAATTTCAAGCCCTGTCAATATCACTATGCCCATCAATTGTACCATCCTTCTCAAAGATGAAGTCTAATGGTGATTTCGGCAAATACCCAAAGCAGGCTTCAAAAGGTGAAATATTTGTAGAAGAGTGCTTTGCCCGATTGTAAGTGTCTTGAATGTAATGCAATTGTTCATCCCACAACTTGGGATGTTTTCTGCAATATCCTCTCAATAGATGCATAACGGTTATGTTCACCACCTCGGTTTGGCCATCAGTTTGCGGATGAAAAGCAGTACTCTTTTTCAACTTTGTGTCCATCATCTTCCAAAGATTGGACCAAAAATTCCCATCGAACCTGCAATCTATAATGAACCCATATATGTTTAAATTAAAGTTCAACAGTTTGTTCAACAGTAATGGTTTTCTTACATAGCATAAGTATACACATTTCACTGAATCTATCCACAACTACATAAATATAATCATGTTGTTTTCTTGACATAGGTAGACCTCCAACAAAGTCCATGGAGACACTCTCCCATGGCCTTGATGGTACCAATAGTGGTGTATACAACCCAAGCTTCCTATTGCTAGGATTGATTTTTGCACACATAGAACAACCTCTTATAAAACGTGACACACTATCTATCATGTGAGGCCAATAGCAATACCTATGTAGATGTGCCATTGTTTTGCTTACCCCGAAGTGTCTAGCAATAAGAGACGAATGAGCCTCTCTCATGACACTAAGTCTCTCTCCTTGTGGTCTACATAGCTTGCCCAAATGAAATAGTAAATTGTTATGCATGTGATAATCATGTTCCTCAACTTGATTCCCTTCACTCAAACTAGCATACACATCTTGAAAATCAGCATCAGATCCATATTGTTATATGTAACTCTCATGTACAATAGAATCATTTTTAAGTAAATTAGAAGCACTTATAATTTGCCTTGAAAGCATATCAACAACTTTATTGAAAATACATTTCTTGTACTTGATAACCAAGTGAAACTGTTGAAGAAATCCCATCCACCTGAAATGTTGTGATTGCTGCAATTTTGTTTGCGATTGCAAGTACTGTAATGGTTGGCGATCGGTATGTATAATTGTCTCTTTATCCATCAAGTAGTGTTTCCACATCTTGACGCTTTGTACCAATGCATACAGCTCTTTGTCATATGTAGGATAATTAGTTATAGCACCATTGAATGTTTCAGAATGAAAAGCGATAGGCTTACCATGCTACAAAAGTACTGCGCCCATGGCATGACCACTAACATTGGTTTGTATCTTGAATGGTTGTCTCAAATTCGGTAATGCAAGGACCAGAGCTGAACTGATCTTGTCTTTTAAAGCTTCAAAAGCTTGTTGTTGTTTTCCTTCGCATTGGAAGCCTTTCTTCACACTTGTCACTGCATGCATAGGCGCTGCTATGGCAAAAAAGTTAGCGATAAACTTTCTCCAATACTGAGTTGCACCTAAGAAACTTCTTACCTCGGTTACTGTTTTGGGAGTGGGCCAATTCACAATGGCTTCCACTTTAGAAGGATCAATTCTCAACTCACCTCCTCCTACAATGTGTCCCAAATAAACTAGAGAAGTCTTTATGAATTCACACTTTGACATCTTAAGAAATAATTTCTCTTTCTTCAAAACATCAAGCACCATTTTCACATGCAAGACATGTTCTTCTCTTGTTTTGTTGAAAATAACTATATCATCTAAATACACAATCACAAAGTCATCAAGAAATGGACGCAAAACATCATCCATAACACGCATGAAAGTCGTCAGTGCATTACACAATCCAAACAGCATAACCAACCACTCAAAGAGTCCTTGTTTGGTTTTGAATGCGGTCTTCCATATATCACTTTCTGCAATTCTTACTTGATGATATCCACTTCCTAAATCTAACTTAGTGAAAAAAAAATCTTCTTTCAGCTGATCTAGCAAATCATCTATCCTTGGGAGTGGGTGTCGATTATTTATCGTTATCTTCTTCAAATCTCTGAAGTCTACACACATGCGACAAGTCCCATATTTCTTTGGAATCAAGACTATCAGTGAACCGCATGGTGAAGTGCTTGGCCTTATGAGTCCCTTGTCCAAAATTTCCTTGTTTTGCCTCTTTATTTCAGCATTCTCCATTATCGACATGTGATACATGCCGATGTTTGGAAGAGGACAATCTTGTTGCAACTGAATCTCATGTTGAATCTCCCTTTTTGGAGGCAATCCTGTTGGCTCCTGAAACATCTCATGATGTGCATCAACTACATCATATAAATCTAATTTCAACTTAGGATCACAATCTTCAAATGATTCATGATTAACATTAGCTTTAGTCTTAATCATTAGAAGAACAAAATTCTTACTTGAATTCACCAACCTTTTTACCTGTCCAGCATTTACCATTGAAATATTTGCCTTCTTGCGATGTGCTCTAAAAATGAACTCCTTGCCATCTTTGAATAAATGGTATTTGTTCTCATGGCGATGGAAAATCATTTTCCTATCATACAAGTAAGGGTTTCCCAACACAATACCTGTAATATCAAGCGGAACCACATCTAATTCAACTATGTCAACAAAATGTGCAGTTATGGCAAAGCACAATATGCACTTCTTTGAAACCTGTAAATTTTCATCCTTACAAATCCACCCAAGTGGATATGGTTTTGGATGTGGAATGATCTCAAGATTAAGTTTCTTGACCAAGTCTTCAGAGATTAAGTTTGTTTGTGACCCACTATCAAACAATGTGTCAATCTTGGTATGTTTGGATATGACCCTCACATGAAACAATTCAATTCTCTCTTCTTCATTTGAAGCTTGTATGTGACAGTTTGATGTAATAATACTGGGTTTTGTTTCAATTTATTTCCCCTTCATGTTCTTCAATCCCATGGCTGTAATATAGATTCATCACCTGAATCCTCTCTTAAGTCATGTTGAGTTGTAGTTGCAGTTTTATACAGTTTTATGCTTCCCTTTGTTATTGTTATACTTGGGTCTCTTTTCAGGATGTAATTTCCAAAAAAAAAATTCTTCATGGCCTTCTCTTGAACAATGTTTACAAACCACTTTTTCTCCCTCTTTCTTGACAGATGCATTCTTTTTTCCCTTAGCTTTTGAGGTCTTCTCTTTGTTTTTCCCCTTAAAAGGTTTCTTCCTACTCTCATCAGTAATGTTTTTCCCTCTAACTTCTAGATGTGTGGCATGAACACAAACTTCATCTAGACTTGAAGGGTTAAACATGAGAATATTATGTCTTAGGTAGCTATGTAAGCCTCCTATGTACTTGAGCAATGTATCTTGGCTCTGCAAATATACCCCTAATAAGAGAGCTCTTCTCCTAAATTCTTGGGTGTATTCTTATACATATTTTCCTTTCAATTGTCTAAATTTTTCCAGTTCATTATGGCTTTTTGCATGTGAGCTAATGGATAAAACTGTTGTTTTATTGCAGTAATGAAATCAATCCATGATAGGATAATCTTACCATGCTTCTTGATCTCCTCCTTTGTCTTGGCTTCCCACCAAACAAGTGTTGCACCTTCCATTCTCAATGAAGCTAGTTGGATTTTGGTATCATCATCATGAAGATTCTGAATTCTCAAATAGACCTCCAATTTCCTAATCCAATTACCAAGCTTTTCTGCATTAACTTCACCATTAAACATTGGCAATTCAAACTTAACATCAAGTTTTAGAAAATGACTTTTACCAGTGTTCTTTGACTTATGTGACTGGTGTACTGAAGATGAAGTAGAGGATGATGATGATGAGGGTGAGGATGGTGACTTTCCACTGCCTCCATTTCCCTTCTTTGATTTATCTTCATCATTGTAACCTCCTAATGATCCCTGGCCTTCCTAGTGAAGTTTGGATCCTTCTCTTTCTAGTATCTCATTCCTTTCTTGATAAAGGACTCTCACCATCTTAGTCATGTCAAGGAATGCTTTCCTGAACACCCTTTCTTCTTCTTTGGGATCCACCTCTCCATGGATTTCTTCTTCCTCTAGAAGCATGCTTAATGCTTCTTCTACTTCTTTTGGAGGTGAACTAGGTGGTGGAGAATGTGGCAATCTTGCCCTCCTTTGCTGTGTCTCACTTTGAGACCCTCTTACTTCCACCAATTTTCCTTCTCCTCTCTTAAGTTTGAGCCTAGTAAGCATGTGAACACTTGTAAACAGTTAAACAAATATTTGCACACAAAAACACCAGAGATTAAACTCTAGCTCTAATACCAACCTGATCTGAAAGGAGTGTATTAGTTTGTTTTGATAAGTTTCATTTCAGTAATAAAAACATGTACAATTTGTCTCCATTTGTTTGCTTAAGGAATGAGTTTTTTAACCATGAAACATAGAAGAATTTGTGAGTTTTAAGCATGCAAATAAGCCTAAATAACATTGTACAACAGTGTATAACAGATAAATAACATCACACATAAGTTTTACACAGCAGACATGATGAAGCAGTTCACCCCTCCTGGGCTACATCTGCTGGTCCAGCCCCCAATGGCATGTCCCTCTTTGTCATTATGATCAAAATTGAAAATACATGTGTTTACAAGCCTCTAACGGTTGTTTTCTCTGCACCAGTGGCTCCATAATGCTCAAATTAGTCTAGATAGACTCTTGTTTCACCCAAATTGGTCGAAAATTAACCTCCCAAAGCTTTTTCCCAATAACAGCTAGAAAACCTCCACTAATTGTGGAGAACTACAGTTAACTGCAATTAATTTGGAAAAAATCCCGAAAATTTAGCCAGCGCTAAAGCCTCCGCCAGTGCTAACCGCCGCATTAAAAATTGTGGTTAGGGGTGGGGGTGACCACATGCCGACCCCCTTAAAACCCGCAGTTACAGTTTATGTTTAAACTCTGCCATGAAGATTCGAGTGGAACCCAGATTGTCAGCATTCCACATAATCGTGGCAATAAAAGCCACAACCCGTGCATGTGATAGCGCATGTAAAACCACTGGAAGTCTTGTGGTTTGGACCGTCACATTAACCGTCGGCACTAACACCCAACCAAACACACACCATGTGATAACTCTTGTGCCTTGAACATCGGGAGAACAGTTACGAAGCCGTCAGTTTGATATCACGGTTAACTATCATATGTGACCACATACAATGGGGCCGCCAGCGGGTTGCGACCACTGGTGGTCCGCCCCCCTCGCCCCCCTGGGACCATTGGCAGTCCCCCCTCCCTCCAACTATGGAAACATTACAACATAAAACTTGGCGGCAATGGTATAGGGTAAGAAACACACGATAGGCGAATTGGTCGGTGTCTTTGTGGGCGCCATGAAGGTCACGAGGTTGAACCCCTTAGACTCCAAACAAAATTTTGGCCATTGGTCCTGGGGACACATGGCAACCTCCAAGCTTGCCACGTGTCACCCATCCAACGGTGCACAAAAAATTCGTACAAACCAAATCTACGGCCCTGAATGCACCACGTGGTGAAATCTAATTGGATTTGAGAAAAGGGAATATTCCAAGAATATGCCACCCATGCTAACTATACCTGCATGCTGACTGTGCAACCCAGTCACTCCTGTCACAAAATTTTAGTTGTTTAGGAAAACGATTAGAACGTGATTTCTTCCTCATATAAAATCGGTTTTTCGAACCGTTGGCGGCATCGGAATTGCAACGACGAGACCTATCCGGTCGCTCAGGTTTGGTACAGTTTCGAGCACTTTCAATTTTGAACAGAACACATGATCTCCTGATCATCTATAATCCAAAATTATAATATTAAAATAAACTTTATTTTATACATAATCTAATCCATATGTTTTATCTTTTTGTTTTTCTCCACATCTTAACAATATTGTTTATTGAAAACATATAATTTTTTTTATTATTCTTACATTTAAATTTTTAATTAAAACAATTATTAATTATTAATACAATATTTAATTAAAATAATTATTACATTGAGTAAGCCACATACATGCTAGACCTAAGATGTAACATTAACTTTGGTAGAGACAAATCAATTGGAGAATGAATACATTAACTTTGGTAGAGACAATTGGAGAATGAAAGGTTAAATATATAAAGCCGTTGTTATTTTAAAAAAAAAAAAAAAAAATTTCTAAAATCTGCACACAAAATTAATCAAAAATTTAAAATAAGCTTTACTTTATACATAATCTAATCCATATGATTTATCTTTGTGCTTTTCTCCACGTCTTAACATTATTGTTTATTGAAAACATGTGATATTTTTTTAATTATTCTTCCATTTTAATATTTAATAATAAAAAATATTACATTGAGTAAGCTACATACATGCTAGAACTAAGATGTGACATTAACCTTGGTTGAAACAGATCAGTTGGAGGATGAAAAATTATATATATAAGGCAATTGTTATTTTAAAAAACAACAGAGCAAGTGGATTATTGTGGATTATTGTGCAGACAAGCATCTCAATGACTTTCACTTTTTCTTTTCTAACAGTTTGTGACAACAATTATAGTCCAGTGTCTTGTTGTGGCCAAGGCAAGCAATTCACTTTAGGTAATCCAATTTGCTTTAAAAATGTTATGACAGTCCAACCTGCCAAACAGAAAGTAGATGGAATATTGAAAAGAGTATGTACAATGGGCTATTGATCAATTTAAACAATATAATTTGCAGGTTTCATGAATGATACGAGCAAATTCAGCTACTCACTGGAACATGGAGGGTAAGAGAAACCCTCATGCTGGATTGAGATCATTCAGAACGTTCGACCACTCCTCTCATCCTCTTCTTGAAAAGTCCAAGGATTTACAGCACCGTAATGAGCAGCATCAGGGAGAGATTTCCACTGTTGAGAATTATTCAGAAATTACATATAACTATGGACACAGATCTTATCATGATATTTGCTTCCTTGCCATTTTTGTGATATTTGTGCTGGCAACATATGCAGGGGGTGTGTTTTCCATTACTAATCATAACAGCAACTATAAGCATGTGGGATCCTTTGTCTATCACCATGATTCCAGCAGCTGTGTGAGAGAAGTTGTTGATCAGAGTTTGGCATCACCAAATGATGATTCACTAATGATTACCAGAGATAAATTCAAGGATAAAGAAATAAAGCTACCCATGATCTCTATTAAACTGCAACTGCAATTTCAGCATCTAAGGCATCTTTCCAAGGAATTGGTGTGGATACTTGCAATCACCCTGATTTTCAGTACTCCTTGTTTATTTGGTCTGCTATGGCTGCTCAACACTTTCACTAAACACATTGTCTATGCCTGCCTTCCTTTCTTCATTCTCATTCCCATTTTTATGAATACATTATGGTTTGTGGCATGTGCAGTCAAGCAACATTGCAAAGAATCTTTTAGCCTTGCTCTCAGGATTTCTGCATTTCTGTTTATATTTGCATTGTGTGGGGTCATTCTTTTGGTCATCTATTCAAACAGAGACAGAATAGAGCTGACAATTAGAATTCTTCACATTCTGAAGCTCTTAGAAGAAACATGGGGTTGTTATTGGTTTTACCTGGGTTAACTTTATTGCTCTTTCTGTACTTGGGATCCATCATTGTTTTCCTCTACTTTGCCCATATGAATGGTAAAGTTATACCCAATTCAAAGATTGAAGAGTATGAATATTTATGTGGGCTAGTCGGTGGGATTGATTGCTGTATATGGAAAGAGGACCCATGGGTACCTCCCTACTGTGGAGTAGCCATTTTCACAATTATATGGTCTGCAACAACAATGTTTGAGGGTCAAGTGTATGTAATCAGTGGTACAATTGCACAGTGGTACTTTCAAATATCTGGGACCTCTTCAACTAAAACCATCAGACATTCTGTCAGGTCAGGAGTTTCTCTGTTGTTTTTTGTTTCTTGAGGTCAGGAGTTTCTCTGTTGTTTTCTGTTTTTTGCTCTTTTTTAGCAGAGAAGTTGCAAATAGTTTAGAAAAAATAAAATAAAAAATCATAACAACATACAAGATACAATTTTTTAGAATATCTAAAACAAGAAAAAACAGTTTATAGATGTATTATTATATCACATACAATCCATACGCTCATGTAATCCATGTGTTCTAATACATTTGTTCTTTACTGTTTGCTTCTCCTGAACAAATTTATTTAAACTAGTTGTGATTTTTGTTCTAATACATTTGGTCTTTACTGTTTGTTTCTCCTGAACAAATTTATTTAAACTAGTTGTGATTTTTTTCTATTGAAATTTGTAGAAATGCATTTCTTCTCTATGATATGCTTCTCCTTAACAAATTTAAAAATCAGCTAATAAATCTTTGGCTGAAATTTACAGGAATGCATTTGGCCCTTCATTTGGTACGGTTTGCTTCTCAGGCCTAATCTTTGCAGTGGTGCAAATGATTCGAGCAGTTGTTGAAAAGGCACGCACCAGTGGCAAAGCCACTAGTAGATCATCAGATCATGGGGTTTTCCATTTTATACTTGGTTTCTGTCTGAATTGCATATTCTCAGCCATGGAGTTTTTTTTTTTCAGAAAGAAAAAAGCGCTGTTTTATATCATGATAAATAAAAACAGTGCAAAATACAGCATAAGAAGTGTAGTGAGTAATCACTTCCAAAAATATGCAACATTGCCCCTAAAACCAAAAATAATGTGATCTGGCAACACATACCCATCACATGAGACTTATAATCAAGCAGCATGGAGAGAAATGAGAAAACCTATACATATCATGGGGACAGTCCAGCACCGTAGAAGTAAATCCCTATCCACCAAATCGAAGAAACAGAAATGGCGGTTGAACCAAATCCGTAGATGTGAACCCACTAGAGTCATGACAACAAGAACCACTCCATCGATAAGCCAGACATCCCACGGCATATACCTAAGCAGCATATGAAGTGGGGCATAGATGAACCATAAAAAACATGATAGAATCATATAAAGCCATCTGCAAAAAAACTATTCGCCCATGCCACATGAGCTGAAGGAGAGGGCGAAAATCATTTGGAGACCCTAGGAGGGTCACAAGCGCTATCCACCCTGGGATCATCAGCTGAAAAAATAGGGACCACCCGGAGGTCAAGAAGTTCATCCCGGAAGAGGGATTTTGTTTGCGGCCTCCCTCTGAAGTGTCTGGATGCGGACTTCATTTTTTTCCTCACCGTAATATTGCAACCCAAAGCCGGCGAGATGACAATATTAGGATTCCTAGGGATATTCTCAAATATAGTGAGGGCAGCCAGGTCAAGGTTCGGGTTGTTTAAAAGGGATTCGACATCACATCCAATAGGTGATTCCGATAAGTCCCCATTCGCAACATTATGTGGAGAGGGAGGAGAGTGGGGAGGGGATGGGGATGTATATAAAGAAGCTATTGTGGGGCAGATTTGATGGTGGTCAGCTAGAGCAGTAGAGACATTAGGTGAGTCCGATAAGTTCACCTTTTCGGTATTATGCGGAGAGGGAGGAGAAGGGGAGGGGATGCGTTTTCTAGGGGCGGCATGGAAGGGGAGGTATATAATGGCGCAGAGATGGCACAGGTTTGATGGTGGTCAGCAAGAGCAGTAGAGGCATGCGACATTTTATCCTTCCTCATGATTGCCGATCCAAGGTTTACTTCGGGTTCTAATTGCATGGGCGAACCGAAATTCACCGGGGGAGAAAAAACATCATTGTTTCTAGAAACAGTAGGAGCCATCAGCTCCTTGTCAGGTGGAGTTAACTCCGCAAATTGTGCATTAACATTAGCAGACAAATCAATAGCAGAATCCACAAGAGTAGAAATACCTAATGGGTTTCGATGATCATTTGTAGTCAGCTCGCTATTAGCACCATCTGGCCTTTGATTGCCCCTACGGGGCCACCAATGCAACCAAGGGCAGTTGCCCTTCAAATGTCCAGTGCTGTGACAAACCAAGCAGCGGAAAGGTATGCCCCAATAATCCACCCTTTGCCTATGTCTTCTCGAGCCCCATACGAGGTCAACATCCGCAGGCAAACCACCAGAGAAGACCAATTCGACTAATATCCAGGCAATGCGTTTGTCAGTGGCACCAAGAATACTTGGGTCGATGTATTTCGTGCATCCAATGGAATTTCCAATGGCCCTTGATGCTTTGTCCGTCCAGAACTCCAACAGAAGGCCCGGGAGCTTTACCCACACTGACCTATTCTTTGGAGCCTCCAATATTGGATTAAAACCGAGGTACCAGGGCAGAAGTTGCAAGAAACTCTTTCCACGTACCCATGGCTTGTTAACAATCAAGGCAACATCTTTTTCGTTCATAAAATGAATACTATACCAATTATTTAGGAGCAGACTGACCTTCGGAGCATATCCAACAATTGGACTCCAAACATTCTTAGCCCATTCCAACATATCAATCACATGACCATCGGCAAACATCCAGCGCCCGATTAATGCACACTTTTGCAGACTAATGACTTGCCCCCAAAGATCCTCATGTTCCAGCACCACTTCTTTGATGTCCACAGCAGGCTTGAAACAGGCAAGTCGATCCTTTTTCAGCTTGTGTCTACTTCTGCGAATCGACCCACCATTGAGCCCATTCAGATTCCTTCCAGCAGGTATTTCCTGTTGATGTGCATGAAAACCTGGAGGCGCGATGATGGATTGAGCTATAATAGAAGCATCCAGCTCAAAATCCAATTTTCCAAATTGTGCATCAATCCTCGTGGCACTCGTCATGGCAACTTGGCCGACGTGTTGGAGGATAACAAATCAGGGAAGTCAACGAAAGAGAAACCCACCAGGAAAACGAAGCTAGTTAAGGGCCAATTCCATCCGAAACAAGAATGCAGCCTATCACAGTGCAACCTGTCACATGGGTATTCATGAAGGAAAGTTCGTATCAGCAAAATAAACCCAACAACCCCTGTCCTATGGATTGATAAGGTCAGAGTATAAATTGGAAAAGCCTTGAGATGGAGACGTCCAGATAAAAATCAGTCGACATTGACATCCTCATAAATCCAGCCATAAATGGACGCCGGCATCGTTAGAGTACCAAGAGTACTAACACAACAAAAGAATTTATGATATCCCTATGCTAGACAAGTCATCAGAAAGATAACGTCATGTCTAACAGCTAGTAGGAAATCAAATTCAAAAATACCGGCAAGGTAGTTGTCCCGGAAAAAGTTGGTGAAGACTCGCCCGGAAAAACCAGTCCAAGGAGAAATGTTGGCACAGATATGGCAGCAACAGCCACATAAAAACAAACAGGGCAGCTCCACCTTCAAAACCAGAATCTGATAGTCAAAAATCAAGTGAGGCATCCAGCACTGAAGTGTTTTGTGCATCAGCCATGGAGTTTGTGAATAAGTTCACCATCAACTTTGCAGCAATTACAGGAGAAAACTACTGCTCTTCTGCTAAGATGGCATACGAGCTTCTCAGGAGAAATCTTCTTTCTGCTGTGGTGGTTGAAACAGTCTCCACACGCTTACTGTTTGGAATTTTCTTTGTTGTGTCTCTTGTTTATGCCATGATGGTAAGTAAGCACACATTTATTTAATCTCAAAGATGCTGTGTAACTGTTAGGTGGAGTTTCAAAAATGTGGTCTAATTATTAAGTGGAGAGATTAGATTTTCACAAGTGTCGTGCTCAAATCACACATTTATTTATTCTATATTATGTGTCAAGATGGATTAGTGAAAAAAAAATTATGATTTGATACAGGTCTGGATAATATTGAAGGCTGCAACTTCACTTGGAAGGGATGCGTATTACATTACAGCTTTTGCGTGGCTAGTGCTTTTCGTGATACTGGGCTCTTTGTTCGTATTCTGGACAACGTGATAGACACAGTTTATATTTGCTATGCAACAGATAAAGACACAGGATCTATCTCAAAATCAGAGGTCCATCATGTATACGGCCTGCTTCCCCTCTCCAGAAATGAAATCTCTCCGCTTTCGACTGTTTAGTCTCTGCACTTTTCATCGGACAGAGAAAACAGAAAACCATGTGCAGACCACTATCTGGCCTCCCATATGTGTAGACCCATACTCCTCGTTTCACCCAAAAAAAAGGGAGAGGAGATTTCTGATTACTGTCTGCTTTTAGGAGAGGAGATTTCTGATTACTGTCTGCTTTTATTTTTATCATATGGAGTTTGAATTTAGAATTTCGAGCTAAAAAAAGGAACGAGTTACAGAGAGCATATGTGGTCATTTGAATTTTGGTTTTGGGTGTGAGGCTGTTGTTTAAAAATTAAAATAAATGGCTAACTGATCCAAGGATACATATTTCCTAGTCTATAAGTTTATTAACTTAAGATTTAATTAAGTATTTATGGTTTGATATGCATTAATTTCAACCAACTCAGCCGACATCATTAAATGCAGGAGATGTCTCGGAGTTTCTAGAGAGATCATCTAGCTTTCAGAAGAAGCTAACTCCACCGACCGCAAGTCTCGAGAAGCTTCTTCTTTGTGTATAAACATATGTTTCTTGCAATACAAAATCACAAGTTTGTGTGTTTTGTTGCATTCTCTGTTTTTTATGGCCCGTTAAATATTGGTTGTTTTTGTATGAGGTGAACACATAGATGTGAATCAGGTTGGAATTTCAAAACTGGGTCACTTGTCAAATTTGCCGGTTTTTACACCTTTCTTATCGGTCTGCACAATATTAAACAATGATCTTGACGGTTCCAAAAAAATTTAAACTGTATTTCACTGGCAAATCACCCCATGATCATGTGATGGAAAGGTAATTAGAACTCATAGATTTATGACAACCCAACAACATCACATAATGTATTTGTTTAAATTTAACAGTGGGCAGATACAACCTTATAGCATTAATGGGTCTATAGACTGGAAAAATGACATATACAGCCCTATCACATTAATGGGCCTATAAACTGGGAAAATCTAATAGTGAGCATATATAACCCATAGCATTAATGGGCCTCTCTTTCATAATATGAATGACCACAGACTTAAAAGAAAGTTAGCTGGAACCAAGTCCTTCAACTTCAAGGTGTGGGACATGGCGAAAACCCCAGCAGACGGCGGCGGCCCTGTGCATAGGGCAACAATGGTAGTCGTTGGGACCAATCCTTTCCATGGCATCTGCCTGATTCATCCGCCGTGCTCCACATAGACTTGTGGCGGTTTATTTTTCATTATCTCTCGACGAAATCGAAGCTGGAACTCACTGTTAACACTTGGACTCCGCATACATTCTCTGTCGACCGCGCATTAATACTGACAGAGCTCGGATGCCCCTGACCCTCTGGGTTTTGGAATGCGACACTGACTGAACTCTGACCTCTATTGAGCTTTTAGTGGCTGGGAACCAGGGTCTCTGCTCCTCGTGACAGTTGGGGAACAGTTGGTCTACCCATTAACGGTTTATTTTCTTGGAGTTTGCTATGGAAGGGACCTAGGATGAACAGCTTGTGGACTATTCAAAGGACCCATATGCCGATGTGGACATCTGGACCCTCTCAAATCGTTTCTCCTTGGGTATGCAAGTTTCACTCCCTACATCTCATCCTATTTGTCCTGCTTTTGTTGGCTCTTTTGCATATATTCCCTCCCCTCTCACCTTCCCTGAGCTGGACACTTGTATGGTCCCGAAAATCTCTCCTACCTCTCTGGCATTTCTCTTAGCAGCTGACCTGGACCTCATCTCCTCACCGGACCTTCATCCCCCATCCCTTGCATCCCTCGCCTTTCTCTCTCAGACCCTCACCTACTCCCCACTGACTCCGTCTCTTGCCTCCCAACATCTCTCGGTAACCACGCTCCCCCCTGCCTCTTTACCCCGCCCTTTGCCCCACCTCCCTCCACAAACTCCCCGCACACACTTCCCCTCATAACCCCATTTGGTTCGGCCTCTCCTGCGGCTCGGCGTCCCTCTGGATTTTTCACCATCCCCCCGCCCGACTCCAACCCTCTCTCCCCCGCTTATGCTCCCCCCCCCCCCCTCCGCTTACTGCTTCGGCTGCTGTCCCTCCCGGCATCCTCCCCGTGCCCCCCGTCGCACGAAGTGCGTCAAAGCCAACAAGCGTGCAAATTTTCTTACGCTCGGCGCAGGAGTTCAGATGGTCGATATCCTGGGTACTGTTGACAGGGTGTTTGTTGGTTGGGTCCGTGGCCGGAACTATGGGGTTAAGCGTTTGAAACAATGGACACAAGAGATTTGGGGTGATCTTATCCATGAGCTTTCCACCATTCACACATTGACCAAAAGTTGGTTTGCACTCCGTTTTTCCTCTAGAGAGCCCACAGACCTTATATTATCGCAGTTCTGGCACATCGAGATGGCACATGTGCTACTCAAACGATGGAACCCATTGTTCGATCCTGATCATGAACCACTAGGAGCTAGCCCTATATGGGTTTGTTTACCAGGGTTACCTCTCCACGTATGGAATGAACAGATATTCAAGGACATTGGTAATCTTCTGGGCACTTATTTGGACCATGATCATTCCTTCATCGACTCCGGAAAAATGTCTTATGCCCGCATTCTGGTACATATTGACACAAGGGAAGGTCTTGAGGAAGCCATTAATATACAATGTTGCAACTCCACAGAGGAGCAGATCTTAGATTATGAAGGGGTGTCATTCCGATGCCATCGTTGTCACAAAGTCGGACATGTCTTCAAGGATTGTCCTTTAACAAGTCTGACTTCGGTTCCTCGTGCTCCCAGAGGCATGCATCCAATTGCTCCTGCAACGATCTCGCTGCAAAGACAATCTTCACACTATGGATTCACCGTTTCACCTGACACATCCTCGATGGCGGATCTCTCTTAGATGGCAGCGGCTGCACCCACTAGAGTTACTTGATCCATGACTACTGCTACAGCTACTGGACTCCCTCCAGCCGCTGGTACTTCCTCTTCTCCTCCATTTACATTTTTATCATTTCTATCTTCAGCTTTTATTATTTGTTTAGAGCATCCTCTAGCAGGTTTCCACTCCCCTCCCATTTGTTGTCCCCCTTCCTCCTCTCCTCTTCACTTTCCCCCCACTCCCCCCTTATTACCTATTTTTCCCATTGTATCTATACATGATTTCCTTCCTAAACTTTTTGAACCCCTCACCTCCCCTCCCCACCCTTACCTCCTCCCTCTGAACCTTGCCCCTCCCTTGTGGTGGAACTCTCTGAATCCTCTTCCACTCACACCTATAATTTGTGCCCCCGTTTATACACTCCCTCTGATTTTGGCAGCCTTAATGGACCTTCCTACCCCCCGCACAAGTCCACCCGCATTTATCTCGAAAGCTATTCTTCAAGTCGATATTGATGTTGCCTCTGGCACTCAACTCTCCATTGATGGGATTCTTAGAGCAAGACAGTCCCCCATTCTGGTTTCCCAATGATCTGTCTATCCTTCAACTGTCGTGCGCTGGCTAGCCCTGCGAAGCGACTTGCGCTTCATCGTCTTTTTTCTTCTTCTTCTGTAGATATCATAATGCTTCAGGAAACTCATGGCTCATCTGATCTGGTAATTCAAGTACTTACTCCTATTCTACCTAGTTGGATCATTCATGTTGTTGATGCCAGTGGGCGATCAGGTGGTTTGGCCCTCTGTATAAACCCCCATCATATCAATCTTACAAATGTCTCGGGCAGGGAAGGCACTTTGGGGATGGATGTCTTCTCGGAAGCCCTTGGAATGCATTTTTGCTTCATCAATGTCTATGGCCCCTGCTCTAATAGGCAACAATTCTGGAACTCACTCATGAACTCTTCTGTTTTGAGTCCTGACAACATCATCTTGGCTAGTGACCTGAATTTCTCTCTCGGGATCTCTGAATCATGGGGGGCAAATGCTCAAGCGGACACACTCTCTGACTAATTTCAGACACTTGCTCTTTTTGCATCACTTGGTGGATCCCCTTATAACTTCCCCCTCTCCAACTTGGTGCAACAGGCGCACCGGGGATGATCTGGTGGCTCGCGGGCTTGGTTGCTTTCTTATCAAAGAAGGGTTATTACAAAATCTTGGCTCTTTCAAGAAATGGATTGGCTCTCGTGGCATCTCTGACCATTCCACAATCACTGGGAAATTCAAGAAGTCAACCTCGCCCTTTAAGTTCTACTCTGTGTGGTTACAAGATCTCGAGTCTCGACTATATCAATTTGGTGAACACCCAGTGGAGACTCCCTCCGCCTCCACATTTACAATCGCCATCCTCCATTTTTGCACACATATTACTCTCTATTAAGAAGGATTCCATTAATTGGGCTAGGCACAAGAAGAGATTGGAGGACAGTGAACTCATCAACATTGAACAGAACATTCATAGATTGGAATCCTCATTAGGGAGAGGGTTTGCTACTGAAGAAGAGAAGACACAGTTTATTTCACTTGAAACTACTCGTTTAAAGATCCTACAAGCGAGGAATGAGGTATGGAGACTCAAAAGCCATGCCACCTGGATCAAAGCAGGGGACGAAAATTCAAAATTATTTCACCAATTTTCTAATGGCAGGAAGTCTATCAACACCATTTGGGACCTCAATAATGAGGATGGATCAAAAGCCTCTACCTTCTCTCAACTTGCACAGAAAGGTATCAATCATTTCTGAGAGATTTATAAGGCACCTCTGCAACCCTTTTTGGCTGAAATCATAAAGGTGGCCACCCTCTTTCCTAGATATGTTGATGCTGCAACAGAGGAGGACCTACTGCAACCAGTTTCGAGCCAAGAACTTGAATCTGTACTCGAGTGGTTCAAAAAGGACAAAAGCCCTGGGCCTGATGGGTGGGTGGTGAAATTTTACCTAGCCTTCTTTGATCTTATGGGTCATGATCTCCTGGAGGTGGTGGAAGGGACTCATCAATCTGGGCACATCTATGAGGCCTTCAATGCTGCTTTTATAGCCCTTATTCCTAAATCAAATCACCCCTCTTCCTTTAAAGATTTTCGACCGATATCTTTATGTAACTGCATATATAAGATTATGGCCAAGATTCTTGCCCAATGTTGAAACCTATTTTATCCAATCACATATCTCCTGAACATTTTTCTTTTCTTGAAAACGGACAGATCCATGATGCAATTGGCATTGCGCAAGAAGGCCTACATTCTATGCACATTAAGCGCATTAAAGGGATGATACTCAAGATTGACTTGGCAAAAGCATTTGATCAAGTGAGATGGCTCTACATCCGCATGTTGCTCACTCACCTGGGATTCCCCCTACAAACTATCAATTGGATAATGTGTTGCATCACCTCTGTTTCATTTAGTATACTTATCAATGGGGCAGCAACCAATTTCTTTCATGCGGAGCGGGGACTTCGTCAAAGGTGTCCATTATCTCCCCTTCTATTTCTACCGGTTATGGAGGGCCTTAGTAGATGTATTATTGAAGATATCTCTAGAGGCAGATTGAAAGGTATTAAACTATTGGCTAACTGTGTGCTCACTCATATGTTATTCGTGGATGACATTATACTTTTTCTTAACGGTTCTCTTAGTGACACCTCAGTGATCTGAGCTATTCTGCATTTATTTTGTACAGCCACAAGTATGCAGTGTAACAATAACAAAGCAACTCTGACCTTCCATGGATGCACTCCTCATGAAATACACTTTGCACAACAGATATTTCCCATTAATTTTACCAGATTTGAGGATGGTTTGAAGTATCTGAGTTTCTTCCTCAAACCTGTGAATTACAAAATTGTTGATTGGAATTGGCTCATTACCAAAATAGAAAAACGATAAACAACTGGTGCCATCGCTGGATTTCTAGAGCTGGAAGGCTAACCCTAATCAAATCTGTACTCGAGGCCATTCTTGTATATTGGATGTCATTGGCCTGGATTCCTAAAGGAATACTCCACAAAATCCAGAGCATTTGTAGGCGTTTCTTATGGCTGGGCACTAAAGAGGGACACACTTTTGCTTGGACCAAATGGACCCGTATAGGATTACCCAAGAGGTGGAGTGGATGGGGCATCAAGGACTTGTTGAATTTCGCTCTAGCATTGGTTGCTAAGCTAGGTTGGATGATCCTCATGGGTAACAACCTATGGACCAGGGTGACTATTCAGAAAAACATTCATCCGCTTACTGTTATGAATATAATTCATAACTAATATAATAAATATAATTATTAAATAGTTAATTAAGGATTATGTAAATAGTCATTAGGTTAGTGAAAGGGCATGTCTAAAAGACATGCCCGTTCGTGAAAGGCCACCTGCATAGGTATATAAGCAAGGCCTCATTGTATCATTCAATCATCTTATCATACATTTATATATAAAATATTATTATTACAATACCTCTTGTGTATTTTGCTATTAAGTCAAAAAGCATACAAGTTTTGTTGCTTTAGTGGTATCAGGGCCATGTCGTACCACATCGTCTTACAAGCCTATGAATGTAGTGTATGAGCCTATGAACATTGTCTACCATACAATGTGCCATTATGTGAAGATCCTAAAGAAAATGAGAAAACAAAAAAAGTTCAAGAAGCATTTTAGCAATTAGGCCTCTCACCATGTTTGGGAATATCAGCGATCTCCGGAGGCTTTTTGGAATCTTTGATCGCTTGCGCCATCATTTTTTCTCAGCGGATTCTGGACCGTCATCATCGATTTTTATCACTACATAGTTCATGGTTGGTTCTTACTTATTTGGATTGTTTTATGTCCATGGGGATGTTGGCGGCCGACGATCTGACTTATTCAATGAGACAACTTAGAAATTCCCAAAACGCGAAAGGTGAGGCCATAATTAAAGATGAAGAATTGGTTGGTGAAACAGTTGGCACTTCAGAGAGAATTTAGAAATAGATGAAATGGATGTAGAAGGGGTAGAATGTAGTTGTTGTTGTCGGGAATTTCAATTTGAAAATGTGGTACCTGGCAACGCAAATACAACGACGTGGCATTTAGGATGGACAGTTCAATATAATTAATTATAATATAATTAAAATTTTATATAATTTATAGTTATATAAAATATATAATTTATAACTATATAACATATATATATATATATATATATATATATATATATATTAAAAAACAAAAAATATATATATATTAATTTAATTAATTAATTTAATAATAGTTAATTAAAAAAAAAAAAAAACTAGTTTTAAAGACAACATTAGAGAGAATTCTACAAGGAAGGTACCATTGATGAATGACATGCCTAGCAAATAATCTGAAGTGAAGAAAATTGTTGAAAAATTAAGCTTTGAGGACAAAGCTTTTCGAAAAGAAGGCAATGTTATGAATATAATTCATAACTAATATAATAAATATAATTATTAAATAGTTAATTAAGGATTATGTAAATATTCATTAGGTTAGTGAAAGGGCGTGTCTAAAAGACATGCCCGTTCGTGAAAGGCCACCTACATAGGTATATAAACAGGGCCTCATTGTATCACTCAATCATCTTATCATACATTTATATATAAAATATTATTATTACAATATCTCTTGTGTATTTTGCTATTAAGTCAACAAGCGTACAAGATTTGTTGCTTCACTTACCCCCATTGAATGGATACGATCACCTCCGGTGCACCACACTTGTTGCTCTACTATCTGGCGTGTTGTCATATCCTCGATCAGATTTATCAAGGGTTCAAAAGGAATAAGTAAGTGGAAACCAATATCCACTTGGATCATCAAGGCCCCAAACGGCTCTGGGAGTGTAGGACCCGAAAACCTGCTAAAAATAGTAAGCTTCCAGAAGTGAAGAACTGAAAGAGATGATGGTGTGGGTCCAAATGGAATAGGAGGGTGGCCACCGATATCCACCTAGATCAAAAAACCGAGAAAGGTATAACAAGTCTCAATATTCTAGTATTCATTTTGATTATAAGCATGTTGCTAACAATGAACATAAATCATGGCATCAAAAAACATGTATTTTGTGTGGATTACATAACCATGTATTTACTGAGTGTTGGAAAAGAATCGTAGCACAAAATAGGATGAGGCGTGAAAGGCCTTCTCCATCATAGGAAATGAAGAAGGTAATGCAGGTTTGGAGTAAGAAGACTCATTGCAGTCATTGTGACAGAAGTGGCCATCAAATAGCCACATGTTGGAGGCTCCATCCAGAGCAGCGCCTTAAGTACAAAGCATAAGTGCAGGAACCAGTTGAAACAATTGTTCGACAAGAAAATACGCCACAGAGAGATGACCCATTCACTTTGATAAGTGAGAGATGGTTTTTCTAGGTGTGGTAGTGTGTCATGGCTTTATTTTTGTAAATCATATGTTGCAATTTAAAATGTAGAAGTGATGATGTGTTTTCTGTCACTTATGAAGCAACAACAATATTTTGGCCTTATATAGATAACTGAGGTATTGATTCCATTTAATGTAAACCTGACCACAGAGTATGTTTATAAACTTGTGGCAAGTGTGGGATGCTTGGGTCATAGATTGGTCATGTAATTGAGCATGTAATTTGCAGAAGATGTACTACAGGTTTGCAAAGGATGCAAGTGTCGGCTCACGCTTATGGCTCCGAAGAAAAAAGGTGAAGGAGAATGAAGGGTGACCTTTCAGGACACATCTGGTGCAAAAAAGGTACAAAGCAACTTTAGATTATGTTCATGATTTTGGTGGAACAAAAGCTCCTCAGTGGGGAGGATTGATCCATGTGGCTCATAAATGGTCAAAATTCAAAGTGGTCATATTGCCCTCGAACCAAGTTCAGGTTGATGTACTTGTCGCCCTGATTCCAATGATGTGAAAGGATCTCCAATCCAAGCTTGTATGGAGAAGTTAAAGCAAGTCAAATTTGGGTAGTGGGCTAGGTTTAAGTGTCTCACAAATTCACCGTCAACCGGCAGGGAACCCAGCTCCCGAAAATTGGCGAAATTGTGACCTCATTAAATTTCCCAATGACCTTATTTTTTTTAAATAAATAAAAAAAACCCTTTTTTTTAAATAAGAAAAAATAATAAAAAAAGGGTGGCGGGCCATGACCCCCGCCACCCCCACAGAACCATATTATAACAAAAAATGTGAACATTATGGGGTGGTGGGGCATGACCCCCACCGCACCCTCCGCCCATGATAACCATATATATGGTGTATTATAAAAAATATCCCACCCAGAGGTGCGTAAACAAAGACAATGCCACCTTATATGCCGAGACCGGCGGGGCTCGAACCCGCCCAGCCCACGTGGTCGGCCCCCACCGAGCGGTCTCACAACCACCCAACGTTGATTCAATTCAAACCACATTCAAACCAAAAAAAAATGCGATGGTGCTAAATTAATACATAATGCGCCAAAATGGGTGGGTCGATGGGGTTGGAACCCCCAACCTTTGCCTTATCAACTCCGCCCACAACCAACGCGCCAAGGTGCTGCTTAGTAAACTTTGCCCACTCAAACATATAAGGACCCTCATCATAGATGCACCCAGGCAGAGGAGAGCGTGGAATTCGAGACACATATTTTTTTATGCACATGGAACCACAAGCCATGGAGGCAGCAGAACCATGCCCCAGGGAATCTTGAGGGCATCAAGAAGATTCCTTAAGGCCCAGAACTTGCAAGAGTCTATTTTCGAAAAACTATATCTCAATTTTACATCTCTCGGCGAGAGGAATCTGACGGCGATGTCCATTTTAGCATCAAAGCTTCCCATTTTTAGGCCCTTTTCCAATTTGGAGTGACAATGTCCGATTCTCAAGTGTGGATAGTCGATTCTATGCCCCTCGACGCCACGAATTCGACAGTGCAGCCAGATTCAGCAGCTGAGCATCCGCTTCTTCAACCAACTTCAGGGTTTGAGTTATATGTAGTTTTTATCATGTGCCTCTTTTTTCTGTGAGATGTATTATGATTTATAGATTCTTGGTTAATGCATGTTACGGGATCTTGTTTTTCTTCATGTGAGATATTGTCATGATGATAGGAGGTCCATTGTGAGTGAGAGTTCCTGTAGCGGAATGTCTCTTGGAGAGACAAGCCACTCATATTGAGGGCACATCCTTGTATGAACATCATCCATGTACATCTTCTCATTTCCAGCACTATATGAAGTGGCCTACCCCATTTTGACACTGGGCCTAGAAACGTAGCCCACATTGGGTTAACTCCGTTATCAACGTATCGTGTTTTTATGTTGTTGATGGTTTCCTTGTTTCCTCTTGCTTAAGAATGCATATGTATTCTTTATGCTCTTTTAAAATGCAAATCTAACAACATCATAGAAGTAAAAGATCATGGGTAAATCAGGTAGCTGACAAACTCGGATCAATATCTGAAGTTGGTGACTCTTTGGCTGCCTCTTCTGGTGGTTCCGTGTTGGAGGAAGATTTTCACATTTCGAAACCGAATCTAGATTTTATCTGGTGTCTTTGCTCCAGCACTCTCGGTGTTCAGCTCTGAGGAAAAGGAAGTTTGTTTTTTGCTGATTGGTGATCAAGGCTTGAGCAATGAATCGTTGTTTTTTCTGCAGAATTACTTAACAGAATCAAGGATTCCTCTGCATTCAGTATCTCCTTCAACGAATCTATTGCGTTCTTCGTCTAGTTTGATTTTTGGATAGTCTTCTCTTCGAAATTCGTTCTCGTATTCTTCTCGGCAATTTGGATCCAATGTTCCTATGCCGCATCAGGAGTTGAGCCGTGAGGGTGATCCTCATTCGACTGCGGATGGATTTCCCAATTCCTTTGTGGAAAACGGTTGATCGTTTCATGGTTCCGTTAATAGTTTTAATGGTGGTAAAGGGAGACCTAACATAAACTTAGGTTGTAATAATTTTAATGGAATCAGCCCAAATTCTATTATGAGTATTAAAAATAATACTCTTAAAGATATTAATTATAATAATAATTCGAATAGTAATATAAATTTTGATTCAATTGAGCTTAATAATATTAATATAGATTATAATATTAAGAAATCTAATATTAATTCCCATAGTTCAAGGAGACTAAATAATATGATTTATAATAATAATAAAACATGAATAACATTAACAATACTAATTTTAACAATATTAATTCATTTAACTAAAACTATTTTCACAATAATAATAATAATTCCAATAGTAATAGTAATAATGGTAATAAATTCTCTTCGGGTAAGAATAATGTTATTAACCTTTCTAGTTTTAATTTTCATTTTTCTGTTTTCAATCTCCTTAATAAGGGTCTTAATTTTTCCCTTGCCCCTAGGAAGATTCCCATTGATGACATTATCTGCAATATTGAGTATGGCATTAAGGATCTTCCGGATAACATTAAGGAGACCATTAGGCAAGATTGTTTCATTATTCTGAAGAAGGCTAAGCCTCCCAAAAGAAATTTGAGTAAGCTTGAGTTCCTTTCCCTTAAATCCCTTAGGGACAACCTTGACATTTTTATCCTTAAAGCGGACAAGGGTGGTGCCATAGTCATTATGAATAAATCTGACTATGTCATTAAAATGATTGACCATTTGTTCAATAGTGGTAATTATGTCAAGCTTAAAAAGAATCCCCTTAAATCAGTTTCTAGGGAGGTTTCCCTAGCCATTAAGTCTGATTCTTCCCTTAATCCTCTCGCTAGAAAGCTTATTGAGAGAAATCCCCTCACCCCTAGGATTTATGGTCTTCCCAATATTCATAAATCTGGTGCCCCTTAATGACCTATTGTTAACACAATAGGTGGTCCCTCCTATCATCTTGCTAAATTCTTAGCTCAAAAACTTAAACCCCTCATGGGTCTCACTGATTCCTATGTTAAGGACTCAACTTCCTTTATCAAAGAATGGAAGAAAAACAAGTTGGAGCCTAGTGAGTTATTAGTAAGCTTTGACATTGTGACATTGTTTACCAAAATTCCCATCCAGGAAGCCATTGATGTCGTTAAGCGGGTCTCAAATCAGGACACCTCTAAATTAGTGGGTCTTTGCCTCACCTCGATCTTTTTCAGTTTCCAAGTTGAGAATTATGAGCAAACTTGTGGTGTTGCTATTGATCTGAAAATGAAACTATTTGTAATGCTATGCAAAATATCCATCTCCATATAATTTAGTGTTCAAAGTGTTCTCCATGACTTGTAGTTTAAACAAAGTATTTTTGGTAATGTTTCAGAGTTTTATGTGTGAGGATTTGTTAATTAAATTTAATTGTTTAACATATCACAACAGAAATACACAGCAAGTAAAATTCACCATAACATAACACAGCAAATTATTGAGGCAGTTCACCCCTCCTGGGCTACATCTACCGGTCCAAGACTCTCCAGTGGCATGTCCTTGCTCTATTAATTTGCTCAAAATGGTTACACAGTGAAAAATATGCCTAAATAGGTAAAACCAACTGTAAATTCGACTTCAAAAGATAGAAAATAGCAATAAATGGCTTTTGTTTCACCTTAAATAGTGAAATACAACTCAAAACAGTGCCTCCTCCATGATGGCCCTGATGGCTCCTTCCTCTTCCCTGAAGAAAAATCTGTTGTACATCACTTATGTTCGCTCTAAAACCTATTCCAAACTGTTCATAATGCTGAAGAGACCCAAAATTGACTAAAATTTCATCTTGTTTGGTCGAAAATTGAGAAATTTATGGCCAAAATATTTTTTGACCAGTGGCACTAGAAAACCTCCTCCAAAACTGGAGGAACTCCAGTTAGGAACACCAAATTTGGCCTTATCCCAAAATTAGTGGCAGGCACCAAGACTAGCGGAACCGTTAGCCGTTGAATTAAATTTTATGTTGGGCGGGGTCACATGGACTTCCACCCAAACCGCCTGGAAACCCGTGGTTTATTAACTGCCCACCATCCGCATTAATATTTGAGCGATCACATGACCGAAGACCACAGACGGTTAGGTATTCGGGAAGTTAGGACTTAAGCCCTAGGTTTTGGGCGTCGGGTCATGTGGACGGGGCTAGCCCTATTTCTTTTTCCGCCAGTGATTAATTTAAATCTTATATAGAACCTTACTCCTTTGCATTATAAGAACTATCATTTAGATGAATCGTTCCGACATTGGTTTTGTTAACTGGAGATCAAGTGTTCGAAACCCTGGGACTCCGTAAAAATTTTGTATTACAGGCAGCCTACTATTGGTTCATTGTAACACAATCAAACAAACCTCCAACCAGAGCTTGCCACTTGTCCAAATCCAATTCGCTCGCTTGAAATATTCCAGGGAATATTCTAAGGAATATTCCCATAATATTCCTTAGAATATTCTTTTTTTAATTTTTCCAAAGTTGGAAAGTCAAACTTGGTCAACTAAAAAATGGAGTTTACTGGAGACTTCAAACCTTCATAACTTTCTGTTGAGATTGCAACAAGATGATGAGCTTAGTGAAAAGAGTCGCCTTCACTAAGTGGGCCCGCAGGCTATTTTTGGCGCAAGTCTATTTTTAGAATATGTCTATTTTTAGACATGTCGATCATATTCTATGAGTTGCAGGATGTTATTTGTGGATGGTTGGTCAAGTTGGAAAAATAGATGGACTTCTATTTTTAAACATATTGGGCAGAATCTATTTTTAGATTGCCAATCTAAAAATAGATATGTCGAATATTATTAGCTCTTAATAATATTTGGACTCGAAACATTAACTTATTCTCTTGCAGCACTTCAGTTAAGTGCACAGATGTGGCACAGGAGCTGACAGAAGGAATTACGCTATTCCTGAGGGTTAAGTGGAGCTATTGCATTGAGACTTCAGTTGGAACTCGTGACAGAGTTTGATGGAGTTGTAGAAGTAGTTGGTGGAAATGTGTTCAGTTTAACTCAGTTAGACACAGTTGAGCTAGTTGTATCCAGTCTAACTGATTGATACACTAGTGAGAGTGGTGTGAATTAATTAATAATTAATTCACTAAATATTAACTCATTAATCAACTGAATAATACATCAGTTAACTACAATGCATGGATAGTTTCAGTGGAGACCAGTGGAGAGATAGGTGAAAGGGCAAGATGACTATCAATTGTGACTATAGTGATGCATTGATTGCATCCAACACAAAGTAGAGATGCCAATGAGGATTGCATGAGAAAGGCTGCACCAATTCGAGTTCATTCAGAGCCATTCTTCAGCAGGGATTGCGCAGTAGAGGCAAGCTAGCAGGTGGCAAAGATCGGTGCATGGATTTGCTAGATCGAGCCTGATTAGTGTGTAGCGATTGTATTGTACTGAGAGCTTGATATGATCAGCTTTGTATGAGGATTGTTACATGATCTCTATGACATATATTATATACAGATAGTTGGGGTTTTTAGCTTCAAGCTTTCCCGTTAAAACAATGTGTTCATATGTGTGAATTTTTATGGTTTCAATGTGTGCGTGCAATTGATTTAATTTCCGCATATGATGATCAATAGTAGAAGAGATTTTGTATTGTGCATGAAGTTAAAATAGTGTGTGATCAGGAGAATCTTGGATATATAATGCATTAGTTATATAATTTCTACATGGTATCAGAGGTATATTGATCATTAGAGCAATTGCAATTATTGAAGTGGTTGAGTTTTGTGCTGGTGGAATTCGAATTTGCAGCAATGTTTTCTTGGTGTCGAAGTTGAGATGTCTTTCAACGGATTGCGATTGGAGTATGCCGTTGAGGGAAACTCAAATTATATTGCATGGAAAGACAATATGGAGGCAGTGCTAGAGGATAATGGGTTGAAGGAGTACATAGATGCAGAAATTCCAAAACCTGCTTCTAGCGATGCTGCCGCACTTGACGCATGGCAAAAGACGACAGCAAAGTGTCGAAGGATTCTGTTGGAAGGTGTGAAGGATCACATAGTGTCCAGCCTTCATGGTAAAGCTTCTCCATTCTTGATGTGGAAAGCTTTGACAAAATTTTTCCAAAGCAAGAGTGACCAGAGGAAGTTGGCGCTCAAAGACAAACTCAGGAAAATAAAAATGGACAGGGGCGAAAGTATACCCAAGTACCTCATGGAGTTTGTCCAGTGCAGGGATGAGCTGGGAAGTGTGGGGGTTACTGTAGATGAAGAGGACTTGGTGAGCTTGGCTCTCCTTGGGCTTCCGAATAGTTGGCATTCCTGTGAGGACTCTGTCAATGGTCGGGAGAAACTGCCAGGATGGGAGCGACTTTGGTCAGATCTTGTGCAGGAGGAGATCAGGCGAAGTACCAGACATGGATCTTCATCGAAGAATGAAGATGAAGAAAATTTCTCTTTGGCTACCAAAGCAAGGAAAGGGAAGGGAAAGAAAAATCCTTCTCAATCCGGTGCGAAAGGCAAGAAGCAGGACATGTCCAATGTGAAGTGATTTCACTGTCACCAACACAAACATTACGCCACTAATTGTCCACAGAAGAAGAAAAATAAGCAGGTTGTTGGATCTGCAGCTAGAGAGGCCTTAGCCTCGCAGTTTGAGCTGGATTTTTCGCTGATCGCATGCTTGCTCTCAAGTGTGATGGGATCAGTGTGGTTTGACATTGGTGCATCTTTCCATATGATCAGAGACAGAGATTTGTTTACTGATCTGGATGAGAAGGATCTTGGAGTGCACATCAAGATGGGCGATGATGGTAGATACAGTGCAACTAGTATCGGGACCATTTCCTTTGAGAGAGAGTCTGGAAAACCTTTCATCTTGAAGGATGTCATGCATGTTCCAGGATTGAAGAAGAATCTTATCTCTGTGGCGATGTTGGAAGATAAGGGATATGATGTTGTCTTTAGCGAGGGAAAGGATTTCCTACACAGTAAGGCAACTGGTGAAACCCGGAGGATAGGGGTTTGAGTTAAGAACCTTTATCAATTGCAGGTAGATGGTTTTGCAGCAATGGCAGGCAAAGCAGAAGGAGTGGTGAGACGGAATGAGGGTGAATTGTGGCACAGGAGATTGGGCCATCTTCACCATGGCGCTTTGAAAATTTTGCAGCAGATTTCTACCGGGCTTCCCAAAGGTACACTTGTGTAGTCAAATCAGTGCAAGGGATGTACTTTGGGAGAATTTTTGAAAACCACCTTTCATGAGAAGGATAGTTGCGCCACGACGATCCTTGAGAGAATTCACAGAGACGTGTGTGGACCTTTCTCAGTAGCTTCGACAGCAAAGCACAGGTATGATGTGATATTTGTTGATGACTTTTATCGTAAGTACTGGATCTTCTTCATGCAGAAGAAGAGTGAGACATTCTCAAAGTTCTGTGAGTTCAAGGCACTAGTGGAGAAAGAGTCGGGGAAGTAGGTGAAGGCTCTTAGGAGCGATAATGGTGGTGAATTCATCTCTGGCGAATTCAAAGACTTTTGCAGCACAAAAGGAATTTGAAGAGAGCTCATAGCACCTCATAACCCACAACAGAATGGGGTCACGGAGCGAAATAACAGAACGATCGTGGGTGCTACACGGGTGATGTTGCATGATCAGGGCCTTCCCATACACTTGTGGGCTGAAGCTTGCAACACTGTGGTTTCTGTGCAAAACCGTTGTCCTCATAGAGTATGTGGCATGAGTACACCCGAAGAGGCGTTTTCTGGTAAGAAGCCTGATATTTCTCATTTCAAGATTTTTGGCTCACCTGTTTACATATGTGACGAAGGATGCCAGAAAGAAGCTAGAGCTGACCGCAGAGGTTGAGATATTTGTGGGGTACACAGAAACACCCCACAACTATCGTGTGTATTTTCTAGACAATCAGAATACTGTTGTGCGACGAGATATCAAATTTCGTGAGGAGAAAGCCATGAAGTGTTCGCTTGAGAGGGAGCCACACTTGCATGCAAAAGAGCTATTAGTTCCTAAGGATGAGCCTCAGGATGTGGATCAGCCACAAGAGGAGGTTCATGGAGTGGAAGAAACCACTCATGCAGTGTCAAACATCAGAGGGCGAAAGCGCACTACAGAAGCTGAGCGACTGAATCAAGATGCAGCGCAGAATGTAGAAGCCCCTACATCACAATGCAAACAGAGGCAATCACCTAACCGATATACTGGATACATGGCTCTGATGAGAAAGTGTATCGTGACAGAACCATCTTCTTTCGAGGAAGCTGTGGAGGACCCTGCATGGGTAGATGCCATGGTGGAAGAGTATGATTCGATTGTCATAAACAGTGCATGGGAGATTGTCCCAAGGCCGGAAAGGAAATCAGTGGTAGGTTCGATATGGATCTACAAAGTGAAGCAAGCTGCTGACGGGAGCGTCGAGAAGTACAAGGCAAGATTTGTTGCCCGGGGCTTCTCACGGATCGAGGGGAGCGACTATGAAGAAACTTTTGCACCTGTCGCAAGGTATTCTTCCATACGAAGTATCCTAGCTCTCTCAGCGCAGATGGGTTGGCACATTCATCAGATGGATGTGAAGACTACATTCCTCAATGGAGTCATTGAGGAAGAGGTGTACATAGAGAAGCGTGAAGGATTTGAAATCTTCAGCAGCGAGTCGCATGTGTTCAGGCTCAAAAGAGTGTTGTATGGGCTGAAACAAGCACCTCGTGCTTGGTACACATAGATAGACAGTTATTTCACTGGTCTTGGATTCACCAAGAGTGAGGCGGATCCGAACCTATACCAGATTGTGGTGGAGGGTAAGTTGCTGATCATTGTACTTTATGTAGATGATTTGATTTTGACGGTGATGGATCACATACACTCATGCAAGGCCGATCTTGCAAAGGAGTTTGAGATGAAGGACTGTGCCTCCTTTCATTATTTCCCGAGATTGAAAACTTGGCAGTCACATGATGGATTTTTTGTGTCTCAAGGCAAGTATGCCCGTGAGATACCGGAGAAGTTCAACATGCAAGGCCGCAAGCCTATCGAAGCCACCCTCTTCCGGTGGTTGGAGCAGAGGATGCCACATCGATGGGAGAAGATGCCACCGTTACCAACAAGCTGGTTGGTTCGCTCATGTATCTAGTCAATACACTTAACGACATATGCTATGTTGTTAACCAGCTTTCACAAGCTATGGTTAAGCCTACCAAGCTCTTTTGGAAGGCAGGGAAGCATGTATTGAGATATCTCAGAGGCACATCGGGATATGGATTGTGGTACAGACAGTCGAATGAGGTGAAGCTACATGGCTTCACGGATGCAGATTGGGCAGGGAGCCGAACGGACAGAAAGAGCACATCTGGAGGGATATTCAGTATCAGGTCTACAACAGTTTCTTGGTACAACAGGAAACAGAGATCCATGGCACTCAATTCAGCGGAGGCCGAGTACATGGCAACAAGTTTGGCCGCATGCGAGGCTATATGGATGAAGAAGATCCTGGTCGGGTTGTTTGGTTCACACTTAGATCCTACTGTGATATATTGTGATAATCAGATTTGCATTACACTCTCGGTTAATCCAGTATTTCATGATAGATCTAAACACATTGACATCCGGTATCATCATATCAGAGATTGTGTGCAGCGGAAGATCATGTTACTTTCTTACATTCCTACAGAGGATCAAGATGCTGATATTCTGACGAAGGCGCTCACCAGGAGCAAATTCAAATACCATAGAGGCAGGATCGGGGTGGTAGATAATCCATATCTTGTTGAGAGGGAGTGTTGAGATTGCAACAAGATGATGAGCTTAGTGAAAAGAGTCACCTTCACTAAGTGGGCCCGTAGGCTATTCTTGGCGCAAGTCTATTTTTAGACATGTCGATCATATTCTATGAGTTGCAGGATGCTATTTATGGATGGTTGGTCAAGTTGGAAAAATAGATGGACTTCTATTTTTAGACATATTGGACGGAATCTATTTTTAGATTGCTAGTCTAAAAATAGATATGTCGAATATTATTAGCTCTTAATAATATTTGGACTCTAAACATTAACTTATTCTCTTGGAGCACTTCAGTTAGGTGGACAGATGTGGCACAGGAGCTGACCGAAGGAATTACGCTATTCCTGAGGGTTAAGTGGAGCTATTGCATTGAGACTTCAGTTAGAACTCATGTGATAGAGTTTGGTGGAGTTGTAGAAGTAGTTGGTGGAGTTGTGTTCAGTTTAACTCAATTAGACACAGTTGAGCTAGTTGTATCTAGTCTAACTTATTGATACACTAGTGAGAGTGGTGTGAATTAATTAACAATTAATTCACTAAATATTAACTCATTAATCAACTGAAGAATACATCAGTTAACTACAGTGCATGGATAGTTTCAGTGGAGACTAGTGGAGAGATAGGTAAAAGGGAAAGATGACTATCAATTGTGACTATAGTGATGCAATGATTGCATCCAACACAGAGTAGAGATGCCAATGAGGATTTCGTGAGCAAGGCTGCACCAATTCGAGTTCATTCAGAGCCATTCTTCAGCAGGGATTGTGCAGTGGAGGCAAGCTAGCAGGTGGCAAAGATCGGTGCATGGATTTGCTAGATCGGGCATGATTAGTGTGTAGCGATTGTATTGTATTGAGAGCTTGATATGATCAGCTAGGATTGTTACATGATCTCTATGAAATATATTATTTACAGATAGTTGGGGTTTTTAGCTTCAGGCTTTCCCGTTAAAACATTGTGTTCATATGTGTGAATTTTTATGGTTTCAATGTGTGCATGCAATTGATTTAATTTCCGCATATGATGATCAATAGTAGAAGAGATTCTATATTGTGCATGAAGTTAAAATAGTGTGTGATCAGGAGAATCTTGGATATATAACGCATTAGTTATATAATTTCTACACTTTTACATACGACGTCGGTTTTGAGAACCGTTCACGGCGCCAGAATTGCAGCGACGAGACCTTTTTGATCGTTCAAATTGCAACCATTTTTGAGCAATTCCATTTTTGAGCATTTTCTTAACTTGGACATGATCTCTTGATCACACCTCCCTAATGGGAAGCTTTTGGACCCCAAAAGCTCTCTAAACTACAGAAACTAAAGATGAAGAGACTAATTCTCCACTCTTCCAACCTTGAACCACTGAAATCTCCCTGATTTCATCAAATTGAGCTTCTCATAAAAAGATAAATTCTACCTTGAATCTGTTGACCGAATGTTGCTAACTTTGATTGTGTCATGCTGCAAATTTCTGTAACTTGCAGAGCAGCAACTGAAATTTGCAGAAATCATATCGTTCCTACAATGGTCTACCTTCAAAGGAAACTAAAAATAAGATTCACCTTACCAACTGTCCTTATGGCGAATTTTTTCCGAATGAGCCATGTACTTGTGTTGATTCTCAACCAAGTTTCTCGCCATAGTACCTTGCCATTCTAAAACCATCAATGACCCTTGCTGAACTTTGTTCCCTCTTTGCTTTCATGCTTTTCCATTTCTTGGATTTTTTTTCACCACCTTGCACCAACACTTTGTTCTCTTGTCATCTTCTTCCAAAGACGACCTGCTTTCAGACTGAAACATTTCATCATTTACATCAGCAATAACGTGAAAAGGATTATGTACAAAATATTTTTCTTAATCATCAACAAAGTCAAATTTTGACTTGCATTGCCAAGCCTTTTCAATTGCCCTGCATTCACTAAAGAAGATTCTAGCTTCTTCCGATGTGCTCTCACAATAAACTCCTTGCCATCCTTGAATAGATGATACTTGTTCTCATGGCGATGGAAGATCACTTTCCTGTCATATAGGTAAGGAATACCCAACACCACACCTGTAATGTCAAGCGGTACCACATCTAATTCAACCATGTCAACATAATGAGTTGTTATGGCGAAGCGCAACATGCACTTCCTTGAAACTTGTAAATTAGCATCCTTGCAAATCCAACCAAGTGGATATGTCTTTGGATGTGGAATGGTCTCAAGTTTCAGCTTCTTGACTAAGTTTTCTGAGATGAGATTCGCTTGTGACCCACTGTCAAATAGTGTGTCTATCTTTGTGTGTTTGGAAATTATCCTCACAAGAAACAACTCAATCCTCCTCTCTTCATTTGGAGCTTCTATGTGACAGTTTAAAGTGCTAGAACTGGGATTTGTTTCTTTTACAATCTCTTTCCCCTTTATGTTCTTTAGTGCCAAAGCTATATTTTTAGTTTCATCTCCTGATTCAGACCCTAAATCTTGTTCAGCTATTGCAACCGTCTTGCTTTTTTCTTTGGCCTTATCTTTGGTTTTGATTTTTTCTGGTTTCAAATCCGGATGAAGTTTCCAATAATGGTCTTCATCATGGCTTGTTTTGGAACAGTTTTTACAAAATAATTTTCTCTTCTCTTTCCTAGAGTTTGTGTTTCTCTTTCTCCCTTTGCCTTTAAATTCACTATCCTCATTCCCATCAAAAGATTGTTTACCTCTAGCCTCTAAATGCGTGGCTTGGACACAAATCTCATCTAGACTAGTAGGATTGAACATAAGGATAGTATGTATAAGATAGTTGTGTAAACCACCTATATACTTCAGCAAAGTCTCTTGGCTATGCAAATCGATTCCTAGTAAAAGAGCCCTTCATCTAAACTCTTGGGTGTAATCTTGTACATTTTGTCCCTTAAGTTGTCTAAAACTTTTCCAATTCATGATAGCTTTTTGTAAATGAGCTAATGGATAAAATTGCTTTTTAATTGCAGAAATAAAATCAATCCATGATAAAGTGATCTTACCATGTTTTCTAATCTCATCCTTGGTTTGGGCTTCCCACCATGCCAATTTTGCACCTTCCATTCTCAAAGAGGCTAACTGAATCATGGTGTCGTCATCATGATGATTCTATATCCTCAAATAAACTTCTAACTGCCTTATTCAATTTTCAAGTTTCTCTGCATTGACTTCACCATTAAACATAGGCAACTCAAATTTAACATCAAGCTTTAAAAATGGACTTTTACTAGTGGTTTTGAACTTGTGAGATTGATTCACCGAAGTAGAGGATGACGATGTAGAGGAAGAGGATGAAGATGGGGATGATGGATCACCATTTCCTCTGTATCCCTTCTTTGACTTGTCATCACTTTTCTTTCCTCCTGAAGAACCCTCTCCTTCTTTCTGATGTCTAGACCCTTCTCCTACAAGCCTTTCATTCCTTTCTTGGTAGAGTATCCTCACCATCTTCATCATGTCTAGGAACGCCTTTCGAAACACCCGTTCTTCTTCTTTGGGATCAATGTCTTCAGGAACTTCTTCTGTGGCTCTTGGAGGTGAATTAGAACGTGGAGTTAATGGCTCTCTGGCCCTCCTTGGTTGAGGATTATTTTGAGCTCTAACCAATTGTCCTTCCCCTCTCTTGAGCTTAAGCCTAGTAAACATCAAAACTTGCAAACAATCAACTATATCTTTACACAAGAACAAATGTAGATTAAAACTCTAGCTCTGATACCAACTGATCTGAAAATGGAACTATTTGTAATGTTATACAAAGTATCCATTTCCATATAATTTAGTGTGCAAAGTGTTCTCCGTGACTTGCAGGTTAAACAAAGTAGTTTTGGTATTGTTTCTGAGTTTTATGTGTAAGGATTTGTTAATTAAATTTAATTGTTTAACATATCATAGCAGAAATACACAGCAAGTAAAATGCACCATAACATAACACAACAAATTGTTGAAGCAGTTCACCCCTCTTGGGCTACATCTGTTGGTCCAAGGCTCCCCAATGGCATGTCCTTGCTCTATTAATTTGCTCAAAATGGTTACATAGTGAAAAATATGCCTAAACAGGAAAAATAAACTATAAATTCGACTTCAAAAGTTAGAAAATATCTAGAAATGGCTTTTGTTTCACCTTAAACAATGAAATACAACCCAAAACAGTGCCTCCTCCATGATGGCCCTGATGGATCCTTCCTCTTCCCTGAAGCAAAATATTCTGCATATTACCTCTATTCGCTCTGAAACCTATTCCAAACTGTTCAAAATTCTGAAGAGACCCAAAATTGACTAAAATTTCATCTTGTTTGGTCGAAAATTGAAAAAGTTATGGCCAAAACAAATTTTTTCCCAATGGCACTGGAAAACCTCCTCTAAAACTGGAGAAACTCCAATTAGGAGCGCCAAATTTGGCCTTATCCCGAAATTAGTGGTAGGCGCCAAGACTGGCAGAACCGTTAGGCGTTGAATTAAATGTTATGTTGGGTGGGGTCACATGGACCGCCGCCCAAACCGCCTGGAAACCCGTGGTTTATTAACTACCCACCATCCGCATTAATATTTGAGCGGTCACATGACCGAAGACCACAAGCAGTTAGGTCTTCGGGCAGTTAGGACTTAGGCCCCAGGTTTTGGGCGTTGGGTCATGTGGACGGGGCTAGCCCCTATTTCTTTTTCCGCCGGTGATTAAGTTAAACCTTATATAGAACCTTACTCCTTTGCATTATAAGAACTATCGTGTAGATGAATCGATCCGGCGTTGGCTTTGTTAACCGGAGTTTGGGTGTTTGAAACCCCGGGACTCTGTAAAAAATTTGTATTACAGTTCCTGGGCCATGTGGCGGCCTGCTATTGGTCTGTTGTAACACAATCAAACAAACCTCCAACCAAAGCTTGCCACTTGTCCAAATCCAATTTGCCCGCTTGGAATATTCCAGGGAATATTCTAGGGAATATTTCAGGGAATATTCTAGGAAACATTCCAAGGAATATTCCCAAAATATTCCTTAGAATATATTTTTTAATTTTTCCAAAGTTGGAAAGTCAAACTTGGTCAACTGAAAAATGGAGTTTACTTGAGACTTCAAACCTTCATAACTTTCACATACGACATCGGTTTTGAGAACCGTTCATGGTGCCAAAATCGCAGCAACGAGACATTTCCGGTTGTTTAGATTGCAACCATTTCTGAGCACTTTCATTTTTGAGCATTTTCTTAACTTGGGCATGATCTCCTGATCATCTATGGGTTCCCCTATTTCCCCTATTGTGGCTAACTTATCTATGGAAGATTTTGAATCTAAGGCCTTAGTCTCAACTCAATTTTGCCCTAGGAAATGGAACAGGTTCATAGATGACGCTTGTGTCATTTGGCCCCATGGTCGCAAAAAGTTAGATATGTTTATGAGGCACCTGAACTCCCAATATGATTCCATAAAATTCATGATGGAAGTGGAGGTGGATGGTTGCTTTTATTGGATATTCTTCTTTCTAGAATGGATGATGGTTCCATTTCCCACCAATTTTTTAGCAAGAAAACTCACACGGAACAGTATCTTCAAGTTATTTCTCATCATTTTCCTACTCAGAAATTTGGTGTTCTTTGTACTCTTTCTACACATGCTCTAAGAATCTCGAATGACAACCACTTAGAGTCGGATAAGTCTCATCTTCTTGAATTGTTTAAGAATAATGGTTATAGTAGATCTCAAGGCCTTAAGGCCTTTCAAAAAGCCTATAAAGGGTTAAAAGGAAAATTGTCTCGAGAGGATCCTATCTCCAAATTTCATCTTTCATTTATCCAGGCGACTTCAGACAAAATTGCTCATGTCCTTAAGTGGAATAATGTCTCCTCATCTTTCAAGTCTCTATGTATTATTAGAAACTCGCTTTGTTCTATAAAAGAGCCTATTGACCCTAAGGAAAGGGTGCTTATTTGGGTCCTTTCTCCTGTGGTACTCCCTTTATTGGGGAAATAGGTCAGTCTATTAGATAGAGCATCTAGGAGCATGTGACAGACATCAGACATAATCAATCCTGCACTTCAGCTCTGGCCGAGCATGCAGAAAAATTGTGTCACCATGTTTGCATTGAGGACTCCAAAGTTATTGCAAGGGTTGGTCACTTCCACCATAGGAAGCTCGGGGAAGCCATTGAGATTGAGAGGCATGCTAAGAATCTCAATAGGGATGATGGGTGTAAATTGAGTAAGAGATGGACCCCAGCTCTCTCTAATTAATTGTGCCCTTATGTATTTATGATTTGATCCTTGTTTTTATTTTTCCTTTTTTCTGCTCTTTAGTTTTTCTTTTTCTTATATTCTTAGTTACAATACATTTTATTATGATTTTTACATTCTCGATTTATAAATAAGAGTTTGTTATAAACTTTTATTAAAATTAAATAAAATATATATTAAGAAAACCCTATTATAATAATAATTTATATTTACATATTATAAAATTTATATAACCCTCTTTTATTTTATTTTATTTATTATTAAATTAGGTTTACCTTTATATTTTTTTATGGCTTATAATCTTGTATTATGAAGATGGGTTTTAAAACTTTGATTAAAATAGAATAAATTATAAAATAAACTAATAAACCCCATTTATTTAATTATTATAAATTGATAATGATTTTTAATTGATAAAAATAATATATTGCAATAATATTTCCTAAACGAACTTACTAATTAAAGGCTAGTTTTTAACAACTAGTTCTCAACAATTTTTAACCGCTAGTTTTCAGTGGTTTTTTTCAGACAATGATGCATCGTCACTATTTATTCTTTAAGATCGATCTTTTTTCACCTTGTCCTGAGGATGAATCACATTAGATGGTTCGAAACCTTGACCAAATCCTAATGATGTGATTAATCTGAAAGACATTTATCTAAAATGTTTTAAAGAGGTTGAATATCAACATTTATCTAAAATGTTTTAAAGAGGTTGAATATAAAATCAATATCGTAAAATATACAAATTGAAACAATTTCAAAAAATGCAGCTATCTTAGATTAAGAGTCCTCTTCAAAATGGTACTTTTGGTTTTTCAATTTATTTAAATAGTTGAAAAAAACCTTAAGTGAAGACATGTGTCTGCAAAATGTAATTGAAATATTACTTGGCTAAAAATAATAAAAAATATATTTTTGCATAAAAAATAAAAAATAAAATAATATGAAAAATTTAGTGTGTAGATCATGTTCATACATTTAATTTTTTTTAATTACACATTTTAGACTAAGTTACGCTAGGTGAACACACCCATACATCACCCATACCTCTTAAAATGTGTGAAAATTTGCAAGGACAAACATTTCATTTAATGGAAAATCGACATATTATACCACACTAAATATTTTTGCAAAAAATAACAAAATTCTCCACAATTTTGTCTTTTTACTCTTAATCAAAATTCACAATACTTGTATAAATTTTGAGAGCTTCAATTTAATAAAAGAAGAAAAAATTAAAATTACATGACCATATTTGAATCAAAAGTATAACTCATCTTCATGTTTTCACCCTTTTATTAAATTCCAAATCCATAATCCAAAAATATAATATTAAAATAAACTTCAATTTACACATAATCTAATCCATATAGTTTATCTTTTTGTTTTTCTCCGAGTTTTAACAATATTTTTTTATTAAAAACGCATATATTTTTAAATTATTTTTACATTTTAATATCTAATTAAAATAATTATTACATTGAGTAAGCGACATACATGCTAGACCTAAGATGTAACATTAACTTTGGTAGAGACAGATCAATTGGAATATGAAAGGTTGAATATATAAAGCCATTGTTATTTTAGAAAAAACATAAAATCTAAAATCTAAAATAATTTCACACAAAATTAATAAAAAATAAAATATATAAAATTAAAATAAGCTTTACTTTATACATAATCTAATTCATATGGTTTATCCTTTTTGCTTTTCTCCACGTCTTAACATTATTGTTTATTGAAAACATGTGCTGTTTTTTTAATTATTCTTACATTTTAATATTTTATAATAAAAAATATTACATTGAGTAAGCTACATACATGCTAGACCTAAGATGTGACATTAACTTTGGTTGAAACAGATCAGTTAGAGGATGAAAAATTATATATAAGGCAATTGTTATTTTAAAAAACAACAGAGAAAGTGGATTATTGTGGATTATTGTGCAGACAAGCATCTCAATGTCTTTCACTTTTTCTTTTCTGAAAGTTTGTGACAACAATCACAGTCCAGTGTCATGTTGTGGCCAAGACAAGCACTTCACTTTAGGTAATCCAATTTGCTTTAAAAATGTTATGGCAGTCCCTGCCAAACAGAAAGTAGATGGAATATTGAAAAGAGTATGGACAATGGGCTATTGATTAATTCAAACAATATAATTTGCAGGTTTCATGGAAATGATGCGAGCAAGTTCAGCTACTCACTGGAACATGGAGGGTAAGAGAAACCCTCATGCTGGATTGAGATCATTCAGATCGTTCGACCACTCCTCCCATCCTCTTCTTGAAAAGTCCAAGGATTTACAGCACCGGAATGAGCAGTATCAGGGAGAGATTTCCATTGTTGAGAATTATTCAGCAATTACATATAACTATGGACACAGATCTTATCATGATATTTGCTTCCTCGCCATTTTTGTGATAATTGTGCTGGCAACATATGCAGGGGGTGTGTTTTCCATTACTAATCATAACAGCAACTATAAGCATGTGGGATCCTTTGTCTATCACCATGACTCCAGCAGCTGTGTGAGAGAAGTTGTTGATCAGAGTTTGGCATCACCAAATGATAATTCACTAATGACTACCAGAGATACATTCAAGGATGAAGAAATAAAGCTACCCACATTGATCTCTAATAAACTGCAACTGCAATTTCAGCATTTAAGGCATCTTTCCAAGGAATTGGTGTGGATGCTTGCAATCACCCTGATTTTCAGTACTCCTTGTTTATTTGGTCTGCTATGGCTGCTCAACGCTTTCACTAAACACATTGTCTATGCCTGCCTTCCTTTCTTCATCCTCATTCCCATTTTTATGAATACATTATGGTTTGTGGCATGTGCAGTCAATCAACATTGCAAGGAATCTTTTAGCCTTGCTCTCAGGATTTCTGCATTTTTGTTTATATTTGCATTGTGTGGGGTCATTCTTTTGGTCATCTATTCAAACAGAGACAGCATAGAGCTGACAATTAGAATCCTTCACACTTCTTCTGAAGCTCTTAGAAGAAACACGGGGTTGTTATTGGTTTTACCTGGGTTAACTTTATTGCTCTTTCTGTACTTGGGATCCATCATTGTTTTCCTCTACTTTGCCCATATGAATGGTAAAGTTATACCCAATTCAAAGATTGAAGAGTATCATGAATATTTATGTGGGCTAGTCGGTGGGATTGATTGCTGTATATGGAAAGAGGACCCATGGGTACCTGCCTACTGTGGAATAGCCATTTTCACAATTATATGGTCTGCAACAACAATGTTTGAGGGTCAAGTGTATGTAATCAGTGGTACAATTGCACAGTGGTACTTTCAAATATCTGGGACCTCTTCAACTAAAACCATCAGACATTCTGTCAGGTCAGGAGTTTCTCTGTTGTTTTCTGTTTTTTAGCAGAAAAGTTGCAAAATAGTTTAGAAAAAATAAAATAAAAAATCATAACAACATACAAGATACAATTTTTTAGAAAATCTAAAACAAGAAAAAACAGTTTATAGATCTATTATTATATAACATACAATCCATACGCTCATGTAATCCATGTGTTCTAATGCATTTGGTCTTTACTGTTTGCTTCTGCTGAACAAATTTATTTAAACTAGTTGTGATTTTTGTTCTGATACATTTGGTCTTTACTGTTTGCTTCTTCTGAGCAAATTTATTTAAACTAGTTGTAATTTTTTTCTATTGAAATTTGTAGAAATGCATTTCTTCTCTATGATATGCTTCTCCTTAACAAATTTAAAAATCAGCTAATAAATCTTTGGCTGAAATTTGCAGGAATGCATTTGGCCCTTCATTTGGTACGGTTTGCTTCTCAGGCCTAATCTTTGCAGTGGTGCAAATGATTCGAGCAGTTGTTGAAAAGGCACGCACCAGTGGCAAAGCCACTAGTAGATCATCAGATCACGGGGTTCTCCATTTTATACTTGGTTTCTGTATGAAGTGCATATTGTCAGCCATGGAGTTTGTGAATAAGTTCACCATCAACTTCGCAGCAATTACAGGAGAAAACTACTGCTCTTCTGCTAAGATGGCATACGAGCTTCTCAGGAGAAATCTTCTTTCTGCTGTTGTGGTTGAAACAGTCTCCACACGCTTGCTGTTTGGAATTTTCTTTGTCGTGTCTCTTGTTTATGCCATGATGGTAAGTAAGCACATATTTATTTAACTTCAAATAAAATGGTTAGGTGGAGTTTCAAAAATGTGTCTAATGGTTGAGGTTTGGTTTTCACAAATCTGGTGTTCAAGTCGCACATTTATTTATTCTCCTAATTATAATATTATGTTTAAATTAATAAGAAAGAAAATTATGATTTGATACAGGTCTGGATAATATTGAAGGCTGCAACTTCACTTGGAAGAGATGCGTATTACATTACAGCTTTTGCGTGGCTAGTGCTTTTCGTCATACTGGGCTTCTTTGTTCGTATTCTGGACAACGTGATAGACACAGTTTATATTTGCTATGCAATAGATAAAGACAGAGGATCCATCTCAAAATCAGAGGTCCATCATGTATACGGCCTGCTTCCCCTCTCCAGAAATGAAACCTCTTCGCTTGCGACTGTTTAGTTTCTGCACTTTTCATCGGACAGAGAAAACAGAAATCCATGTGCAGACCACTATCTGGCCTCCCATATGTGTATGCCCATCCTCCTCATTTCACCCAAAGAAGAGGGAGGAGATTTCTGATTACTGTCTGCTTTTATTTTTATCATACGGAATTTGAATTTAGAATTTTGAGCTGAAAAGGGGAACGAGTTACAGAGAGCATATGTCGCCATTTGAATTTTGGTTTTGGGTGTTTGGTTAAAAATTAAAATAAAATGGCTAACTGGTTCAAGGGATACATATTTCCTAGTCTATATGCCTATTAACTTTAGATTTAAATAAGTATCTATGGCCCATTAAATATTGGTGGTCTTTATCCAAGGTGAACAGGTAGACAATGGGAAGGTAATTAGAATTCATAGATTTGTGACAGCTTAATAGTAGATAATGTACTTGTTTAAACTTAACAGTGCATATATAGTTGTATAGCATTAATGGGTTTATAGATTGGGAAAATGGTATATACAGTCTTACTGAATTAATGGCTTATAAGCTGGGAATGGGTTTATAGATTGGGAAAATGGTATATACAGTCTTACTGAATTAATGGCTTATAAGCTGGGAAAATCTAACAATAGGCATATACAGCCCTATCGCATAAATGGCCTATAGACTGGGAAAATCTAACACTTGACATATACAGCCATATCACATCAATGGCCTATAGACTGAGAAAATCTAACACTTGGCATATACAACCATATAGCATCAATGACCTATAGACTGAGAAAATCTAACAGTGACAATATACAGCCCTATCACATTAATGGACCTATCTTTCATAATATAAATGACCACAAACTTAAAAGGAAATTGGCATTCATAATATGAATGACCACATACTTAAAAGAAAGTTGGCATAATTTTAGGATGTGCATACATCCATTTTACATTGGAATGAGAATTTTTAGTGTTGTTTAAAGAGCTAAATTTTGATTTTTTTTAAATTTAAATTTAAATTTAACTATATAATTTTTAATGGCATCTTATAGAAAAAAATCTAAAGATACTTAAGATTTTCTCAATTTTTAATTGAATTTAAAAAAATAAAAATAAAAAAAATAACTTCATTCAACTTTAAAAAAATTATAATCAGATTTTCTCACTTTCCAATTGAATTTGAATTTCCAATAAAAATATTAAGAAAAAAAATAAACTTCATTAAACTTAAACTCTTTTATAACCAGATTTTCTCAATTTCCAATTGAATTTCAAATAAAATAAAATAAATTATTGAGAAGAAAAAAAAACACTTTATTCATATGAAGTAACAAAAGTTGTATTCAACCCACAGGGTGGCGGCTTGTTGGTGATTGAGTGTTCTGTTAAGGCATTCGTTTGTAAAGGTCACCGGTTCAAACCCCGTGGGTGCCCGTCGAGCGTAAGCCTATGAACCTTGTTGTGTATTGTGGGGATGATGCCAGCCAGGAGGGTTTTCATTGGCAATAGCGCAATGTGATCTTGTGTGGCAGATATGATTGTATGGTTCTCGTTACCGGTTTCCCTCCTGATAAAAAAGAAAAAGAAGAAAGAAAGAAAGAAAAAAGTTGTATTCAAAAATTTATTAGTCAACTTTAATCTAATCATTGGTTCATATGGAAAAAGGAAATAATGATACTCTCAAATACATATACCTAGAGGGCCTATTTGAAATCAATATCTATATTACTCTATTTCTCAATGATGCCTTTGGGAGATGCAAGGATCTTTTATTAAATGGCTACATCGAGGGTAGTCACCTTTATCATACTTTTTGGTAGATGTGTTTAACTATTCATTTAAGAAGTTCTAGATAAGATTTTTGAAAAGTTTGTGTAATTTAAATTTATGAGCAATAGATATGAAGTATTATGTTAATTAAAAAATTTAAGAGTTAACCTTTGTAAGTAATCTAGTCTACAAAGAGGAGGACAGGGTTAGACCTCAAAGGTATAGTTGTAACGATCGGAATCGACCCATGTCACAAAACTAAGAAATCATTCCAGTTTCTCATCCCTTTAGTTTTAAAAAAAAGGAGTAATAGATATTTTCGTGGGCTTTTTTTTTAAGTATTTGTATGCTATTTAAACATGAAGGTGAATTGATATTTGTTTAGTTCCCAAGTATCATTTTTCATTACGGAATCATATTCTTCTTTCATAGCATTCATCCACTCCTTGTGATCCTTAGCTTGATCAAAATTTAATGTTTATCTACAATCATAACTTATGTCATCAAAGCATAACGTATATACCTTAGAGGTGTTTGAACTTGCCTTGTTGATCTTTGTAATGCCTCATTGCTTTGCAAAGTTGTTCCACTCCTCATTAGTGTTGCGCCACTATTTCTTGATGTATTTTGGCTACTTGTGGGTCCCATAATACTTTGATATTAAACATCAACCTGTTGATCTTCAACCTCTTTTGTTTTGGCATTTTCATGGTTTTCTTTAGAAAATTTCCATATATTATGGTGTCCCTTCTTTTGAGTCTCTTCTACATATTCATGAAATATAAATATCTACTTGCAAAGACTTTCTGAGTAATGGGATCATACATTTTGTAAGCTTTATGTTCAGCCCAATAACTAATAAAGATGCATTTGATTTCCTTTTTGTCAATTTATTTTTCTATCTTCCCTTGGGATACGAGAATATGCTTTTTCCCAAAATCCTTAAATGACGAACAACTATTTTATAACCATAAATTCTTCATAAGGAGTTTCATTCTCTAAAAAAATTGTAGAACTTCTATTTTCAGATATACAACAATGCTTATAACTTCAGCCCAAAAAACATTTTAAAGTTTCTTACATTTAATTTTGCTTCTAGCGCATTCAATCAAGGTTATATTTTTCCTCTTAGTTACTCCATTCCACTAGGAGTATGTGGAAAAACATGTTATCTTTGAATCCATTGGTTTTTGCAGTATGTGATGAAATATCTTGATGTGCACTGTAGAAAATCTCTAACATAGCTATAATACCATGTAGAAATTATATCAATGGACTCAATCCGATCATGTAATGTACTAAAACAATATATTGAATCCTTCTATAATATTTTCAGAATATAAAACACGATCGCTCAATCGCATGCAAGTAAGAGAAAGGGAATTATCAATCACACAACACAATATATTATTGGGGAAAGCACCTGCTCAAAACCCCTCTATCATATATTGTACATAGTCAAAGAATCATGAAGCAATACAATGTTTTCTCACACCAATAAAATCTTGCAGTGTCCTCACTGTTTCACTCTAATCTTGCGGAAAGTTGTCTAGCAATTCTTAGGAAAAATTGACCAACACTTAGCCAATTATCATCCCCTCCTTAGCCCAGCCTTGCGCATGCAATCCCTAGGCAATTAATCGCTATTAAATAGGATAATTATCCTTCCTTGACTACGCAATCCATCATGGCCTTCTCATGACTTTATAATTGCACCCTGACAAATTTCTAATAATACCACTGATAGTTATCTTCCCTTTAACCTCTGTCTCAACTGGGTCGTCATCAAAATTGACATGCATGTAGCTAATAATAGCAAATCATCAGTTACTTGGTAGATCACTACTTGTGAATTAAATCTATTTTAATTCACTTGATCTTCCACTAGCTCATCAATTAGTTAGAACTAGTTAAACTGATTTTAACTCAATTAATTTGACTTAACTGATTGCACTGACGCGTCCACACTAGTGTTGTTGAGCCTCCATTTTGTCCATATTTCTATGCTTTTCGTTGAATAACTCTATGCATGTACTAAGTATTTATAAGTCATTATTATTCTTTTTACACATTATTGATTTATTTCGAGGCATTCAGAGTTGACAGTTGTTGATCTATGAACTCTTCTTGTTTTGCTAAATTAAAGGGTCTTTAATGTAAAAATGTCATTAATGATAGAATCTTGTGGCAAGTAAAACCAACTTCTACATTAGATCTTCCTGCATCAGTTGTGCCTGCACCAGTTCATTTTTTTACAGCGTGCCTGCACTAATTTGGGGCTTTCATACATTGACACATTTATGGGAAAATCTAAAAGAGGTTTATGTTTGAAATGTCGTTTGAACACCTTCCCATGGGTTGGCTTGAACCCAGGTCACATGTGTGGGCTTTTAGAAACAAATTAATAAATCTGCTCAAAATCCACATAGTTTCTAAACGGCCAAGATTGACCTCGGTTTTCATGCAAATGGAGGTGAATTACGAAAATCCAAGCAAATGGGTTTCTCAAAACTATAACCAATTACCTATAACCAAATTTTTTTCCTCAGATTCGAGGTATTCCAAACGTTATGCACAATTCTTTGAAGCACTTTTATAAAAAAGACCATTTTTTCCATAATTCTAGAAAATGAAGTCGGCAAGTTTCCAGACTACCAACTTCCGCCTTGATTTATGTGCAGTTGAAGGTAAATAAAGATATTATGGAACATGGGTTTTTGTCCCATTATAGAAAATTGACTAAGCCTCAAATGGTTTCCCAAAATTCCCAAAAGTCATAATGGTTAAGGATATACAAAGAGGTCTTTGGAGGCAGTTTGATAAAAATACCAGTTTTTCCATAATTCTAGAAAAACGACCAGGTATCACAGCTTCATTCTTTCAATAGTAAATGGTTGTAATGATATTCTAATTAATGAATATTAGTTGGGATTCAATCCCCATATGGTTTTCTAAGGAATGGCATGTAAAAACATTATAAAATAAGAGGAGTTGTGTAGGTAAGGGGGATGGTCAATATTATGTAAATCACATTACTCTTTGCAGTAAGGGAGGATTGAGCTACTGTGCAGGAGGGAAGGAGGAGCTACACCCTAGTGGTATGATCCCTGGAGGAGACCACTAGAGCCAGCATTGCATCATTTCATGAATTTGTAACATGGTTTTATAATGAATTTAATCGGCATTAATCTCTGAGTTTTGTTTCCTATGATGTTTTATGATTGTGATTTAAATTGCTACAAGGGCACGAGCTGGATGGTTTGGCCCACCAGCCAGTTCGATGCCCCAAACCCCTTATAATTTCTTTACTGCATTCTTTTAGATAGTTCTGCAATTTCATCTAATAGCTCTTCTTTTCAGTGATTTAATTTCTAATTTCATTCTATAATTTTGTTTCTCTAATTTGGCTATTTAAAAGGCTGAAATGATGTAAAAGAAGATTTCTTTACTACTGCGTCTCTAATTCATTTTTATTACAAGATTAAGTACTTGCCCTAATTCAATTGTTGCATAGCAAAGTCTATTCTAAGGATGCAATTATTGAATAAGAATTCTGGTTAACTGAACTTAACATGTATTCATGATTGTCTTCGAATTATTTTATGAAATTGATTCTTGTACTTTGTCAAGAATTTATCTCTAAACTCTTAATAAACAAACGCCATGATCAGCATAACGAAATGTCGTGAATCTTAAATGATAAAGAACTCGCAAAATTCTTCATTATAACTAAATGATGCACACATCACACATAACATTTTGAGGGAGTATTTAATTTGATTAGGGTAAACAACAAGAAATTTATATTTATCTTATTTGTTCCCATTATATATTTTCCTCATAAGTACTTAATTGTCTTTAAGGGGAGCGGTGCATTATCATCTTGATTCTTTAAAAAAAAAGATCACTCAATTAATTTTGTAATGAAGTTGCTTTGTGATTTCTAGTTTAATTTCATGGCTTTCATCCTTGCAACATAGCAGTAATTTTTAAGAGGTTTTATTTCATGAATCACATTCTTTTCGGTGTGTTAGTTTGAATGGGGCCTACATTCCCTTGTCCCCTAGACAACTGAGGAAGACTTTCTACAGGATTCAACTCAACCCAGAAGAGGAGCCAGAAGTAGATTCCCGAAGTGTGTTTATTTTTCTTTGAAGATTCTTGTTCATTTTTCTTGAATGATGCCCTTTTGAATTTCTTGCAAGAGTTTAGTTTTTATTTGACCAGTCCCTGAGGTCATATTCTAGCATATATTGTGCTACGCCTCTAATTTTACTTACCTGGATTGACAAATTAAATGTTGGTGTAAATCTTGCATTTACGCCACCCGACAAGTGCTACAACTGCAATTGGACCCTATAAATAATAGAATCACTCTACATGCCTATCCTTTGACCCTCAACTCGAAATTCTTGAGCTAACTAAGTCTATCTCACTTAGTAAACTATTACAAGTTGTTATGAGATAAGATTACAATTTTCTTTTAATTTAATTAAGGATAATTAAATCAAAAGCCTCACATGGTAATCAATTTTTGGGTGCCATTTTCTAGATTTTGTTTCTGGATGCCAATTTCACTGTTTCTTGTTGTAAATTTCAACACTCCCTCTCAACAACAAAGGATTCAATCTATCTCGATCCGGTACCTTTGGAATGTTCTGCATGCAACACTGCTCTAGTGTTGTTCGCAAATGAAACTCCCCTAAAACTGAATATCCTCCAAACAACTAAATCAGTATAGTGCATCTGTCATCAGAGTCTTCTTACCGTTGCTAGCTACTGCACATGTCTACTAGAATCTCTGCGCTATTGCTGATATCTGCATCCATGCACTCTACTGCTGCTGATGAAATCTTATCTACGCTCTAGTATCCGACACCTATCACTCTGATTTTTTTCTTCCTGACATCTGATTGCATCAATCTAACCGATCCTTCCTACTACTACTGTACTGTGGGCTCCTCGTAGCCAGATTTGATCCATGAGACACACCATCTCAATGGACCCTGACCAAATTTATTCTTGGGATTAATTCTACAAATCGCCCCACCTCACACCTAGAGGTATAATTACATTTACTCCCTCTTCCCATCTCGCTCGAAATTTCCCCCTCCTAGAGGTCTATGCTTGAGTGGAATCTTCCACTCGGTCTCCTCTCTGCTTCTCCAATTGTGGCTACTCCACAAACTTCTAAGACTACTTCTGAGGTTGCATGTTGAGAGATAATTTATCCCTCTCAACCACCAAGTAATTAACCACTTATTTTCTCCTCAAAACCTTGCATGCATCCTCAACCTCGAGAGCATACAAGTTCTTGACTCTTGAACTGATCTACTTCACCTGTCCCATGGTTATGTGTTTAAGGAACACCTTTCCTTTTCTAAACATCACCTCATAGCCACGGTCTTCCAATACCGCTAAGGAGACAAGATTCTTCCTTAGGTCTGGAACATACAAAATATCTGCTAGTCTGAGAGGGGAGCCAGACTCCCTCTGAAAGGTAATTGTACCTATGTCATCACGTTATACCTCCCATCATCTCCAAACTCTATGTTTTGATTAAGGTCCTTCTCCTCCAAGTCACTGAAGAGATCTCTATTCCCTGTCATATGGAACGAGGCACCGCTGTCTAGATACCGCATGCATCCCATTATAGTGTTGGCCATGCATGCAATGAGAGTAAAATCAAGCTTGAAATGTGAAGTCAATGCTTCACCCACTACAATTGCAGGGTCCTTCTTGCTTGCCTTCTTTTATGGAAAATTCGAAGCTTAGTGTCCATGCTCGTGACAGTGAAAACATCTGATCTTGGACAAGTCTCTCTTGCCCTCTTCGCCTTGGGATTTCTTTCCCTTGGATTTCTTTTTCTTTCCCACTAATGCACAATCTTCTTCTTTGTTGGTGATGGAGGTCCTGTCTCTGGTGCTCTGCATCATCTCTTCTATTAGCAAATCTGACCATAGTCGCTCCCAATCTGGTAACTTATCCCTCCCATTCTCAGAGCCCTGGTAACTATGCCAGCTCTTGGGAAGGCCTAGAAGTGCTAGGCTCACCAAGTCATCATTGGCTATGGTCACACCAACACTTAAAATCTCATCTCAACATTGAGTGAACTTTTCCAAGCATGTTGGTACCGTCTTGTCCTCCTCCTTCTTAATCTTTTTGAGTTTTTTCTTCAACGCCAACTTCATTTGGTCGTTGATGTTCTGAAATAGATTTTTCAAGGCCTTCTACATAGCATATGAATTCTCTTTCCTATGGAGACTCGAGACAATATGATCTTGAACTCCCTCTAACAAGATCCTCCTCACTGTTGCTACCTTCTTCTTCCATGCATTAAGAAGTTGGGCATCTGCTGCTACGAGCTTGGGAATATCATTATCTATGAATTCCTTCAACCCATTTTCCTCCAACACTGCCTCCATCTTATCCTTCCATGCAATATAATTTGAATTTCCCTCGATTGCATATTCAAGTCTCAAGCCATTGAAAGACATCTTGATCCTCTTCTAGCTCCAAATAAAGTATCTGCAAATTTGAATATTGTTCAACACAAACTCAATTTATTCTCCACTATTGTGATTCCTAGCGCTCTAATACCATGTAGAAAATATCTAACATAACTATAATACCATGTAGAAATTATTTCAATGGATTCAATCTGGTCATGTAATGTACTAAAACAAGGTACTGAATCCTTCTACAATATTTGCGGAATATAGAACACAATCGCTCAATCACATGCAAGTAAGAGAATGGAAATAATCAATCACACAACAGAAGATGTTCTTAAGGAAAGCACCTTCTCAAAACCACTTTGTTATATATTGTACATAGTCAAAGAATCATGAAACAATACAATGCTTTCTCACACCGAGAAAATCCTGCACTATCCTGACTGTCTCATTCTGATCCTATTCAAAACTGTCTAGCAATTCTTAGGCAAAATTGACCAACACTTATTCAATTCTCAGCCCCTCCTTAGCCCGGCCTTTCTCACGCAATCCCTAAGCAATTAATCCCTATTAAATAGGATAATTATTCTTCCTTGACTGTGAAATCCATCATGGCCTTCTCATGACTTTATAATTGCACCCGAGCAATTTGCTAAAAATACAATTGATAGTTATCTTCCCTTTAACGTCTGTCTCAACTGGGTCGTCATCAGAATTGATATGCACGCAACTAATAATAGAAAATCATCATCTATTTGGTAGATCACTACTTGTGAATTAAATCTATTTTAATTCACTTAATCTTCCACTAGCTCATCAATCAGTTAGAACTAGTTAAACTAACTTAACTCATTTAATTTGAGTTAACTGATTGCACTCACACCACACTAGTGCTACAACTACAATTGGACCCTCTAAATAATAGAATCACTCTACATGCCTATCCTTTGACCCTCAACTAGCAATTTTTTAGCTAACTAAGTCTCTCACACTAGTTAAATATTACAAGTTGTTATGAGATAAGATTACAATTTTCTTTTAATTTAATTCGAGATAATTAAATCAAAATCCTCACATGGTAACCATTTCTGGGTGCCATTTTCTAGATTTGTTTTATGGATGCCAATTTCACTATTTCTTATTACAAATTTCAACATGCACTCTACCCCTTGATCAAATCAAAGAATATTGATGTAGTTGCTTATATACTTTTTAACCATGTTCTTAAATTGTTTAAGATTGTAGAAATGGCAAGAATTTTGCAGCTACTAATGAATTTTAACTGAAAAAAATAGACATAAAATTCTTCTACTCAATCTGCAGAAAGTAAATGACACAATAGAAACACATGCAACTATCAAAACACAAGGAACATAGTGATTTTACAAGGGAACCCAACTAGGAAAAACCCCTCCGTTGCTTTGCATTAATTCAGCTGAGAATATGGATCAATTACAATGACTGCATCATACATGAAGCACACCCTCCAATGCAATTCTGATCTCATGTTCACTGATCTGCTCTGAGCAAGACTCAACTAAAATATGCCTCAACTTTCGTCATATTTCCTTGCACAGTCCTTGAGGAAATTAACCTTTAAAAAATAGGAGAATTCCTTATTCCCTTGCGCAAATATCGAAGGAATTAATCGCCTGCTCAATGCAAAAACCTATACACTCAACTAGTATACAATTGATAGTTACAATGTGCCTTTTCCTCCACTCCAACTAGGCAATTCGAATTGCATGCATGAATATGACTATTTTTAGTAAATTGATCAGTTAAGTGAGAGATCAATGAGTTAACAATTGTTATAACTACTCAATTGAACTCCTACTAACTCCATTCTAGACTAGAGATCAGATAATTGATTTTAATTCATAATAATTCCACTAGATTTCTAGATTTTAGCAATCAACCCATGCGCAACTCTACTTCTAGCCTACAAACTTGAATTTATTGATTTAACTACGAGACAAAGTCATTTCACTCCAGCTTACTTCAATCCAAGTCATCTTGTTGATGTGGAAAATCGAATTTCTCCATTTTACTAAGGCAATATTCAAATGAATCATTTTCTTACTATAACGTAACACTCCCTCTTAGCAAGAAAAGGGTTGTGCATCACCCCTATCCTTCTCGTATGGAACTCAAACTTTCCTCTTGACAATTCCTTTGTCAAAATATCTACATCCTGCTCCTATGTGGGAATTTATTGCAACATCATGATTCTCCTCTGCACACAATCTCTCAAGTGATGGTACCTGATATCAATGTGCTTGGACCTATCATGAAATACTGGATTTTCAGAGAGCTTGATATAACTTTAATTATCATAGTAAATCACAATAGGATCCATCTCCTGACTGAAGAGACCAACATGAATTTTCCTCATCCAAAAGGCCTCACAAGATGCTTAAATAGCAACCATATACTCAACCTCTACTGAGTTGAGTGCTACAAATATGTTTTTCCTTGCTATACCAAGAAATATTTTTTAACCCAAAATTGAAGATAGCTCTCTAAGTGCTCTTCTTGTCTGATGGATTGTCTGCCCAATCTGCATCAGTGAAGCCTTGGAGCTTCACACAATCAGTCCTCATGTACCATAAACCAAAATATTTTGTTCTTATGAGGTATCCAAGCACATCTTTGATTTCTTTCCAATGAATCTTGGTAGGCTTCACCATTAATTGACTAAGTTGATAAACTACAAAACATGTGTCAGGCCTTGTATTCACCAGATACATAAAGGATCCCACCAGTTCCCTGTAGATAGTGGCATCTACTGCCTTTCTTGTAGAAGCATTCTCCTTCCTCCAATTCATCTACATATAGGACTGAGATACGAAATTTCCAATCTACCATAATGTAGTAGAGATTAGCATCTTCTTCATTCTTAGTGAAGCCAAGTCCACTGATATTGGAGTTTATGCGAGTGTACCAAGCACGGGGTGCTTGCTTAAGATCATAAAGGGTTCTCCTGAGTCTACACACATGTGTCTCTCTGTCAAATGTCTCAAGCCCTTCAAGATTCTTTATGTAAATCTCTTCCTCAACCACTCCATTGAGGAAGGCAGTCTTCACATCCATTTGGTTGATCTTCCACCCCAATTGTGCAGCTAATGCTAGAATGGTTCTGATGGAGGAGTATCTTACCATAGGGGAAAATGTCTCCTCATAATCAACTCCATCTACGTATGAGAGTCCTTTGGCCACAAATCTATCCATATACTTCTCGATACTACCATCAGTTGCATGTTTGAATTTTTATATCCATCTAGATCCAACATCTGACTTGTTCTCTAGTCTTGGCACCACTTCCCATACATTTTTCTTCATGATGAAGTCATACTCCTTCACCATGGGATCTACCCACATTGGTTGCGAAACTACCTCCTCAAATGAAGAAGGTTCAAAATCAATAAGTTTTGTCATTATTGTCATATAACCAGTATATATGTCTAGTGATATCCTTTGTCCACATAAGTATGGAGGAGCTCCCACATGCTCCTGTGCATCCTACACCAACCTGTTATCCTCTTTGGTACTCTTCCTCCCTTCTCTTTAATATTTTGGCTGAGTGGGTGCCTCCACTCAGCCTGCTCTCTGCTCCTCCACATGTGGCTACTCCACAACATCATGAGGCTTTGACTAAGGCTCATCCTTTGGAGCTAGAAGCTCCTCCTCTAGTGGAATACTCAGGTCTCACTCTAGAGAGCTTCTCATATCCTTCTCCTCATCAAATCTGACATATTTCCTCATCATTGTCATCCTTAGTGAGGGAAAATACACCCAGCAATTATGAGGTGTATTTTTGTATCTTAGAAATATCCCCATATCAGTTGTAGGCTCCAAATTTAGATTTGTAGAAATGTGTTCATATTGTATGAAATTGAAATGTCTTTCTAGAATACATACTCTCAAAACCATGTGAAGGATGGCAGGATTTATAACCGAATAAACATTCACAAGTTGTACAACTATGAGTTGTGAGTCGAATCTAATGACTAAATGGAGGATACCATGCGAAATAACATCATGTAGTAGCTCAACCACTGTGTTATACTCAACAATGTTGTTAGTCGAGCAACCAATGAAAATCCCTTGCATACTCACAAGCTCGACATTGGGAGAAAATATAGCCCATGTTGCAAAAGATAGGTTTTGAGTACTATGACTAGAACCATCAGCATAACCAATGTACGGTTCGAGAAATTTTGACATCTGCAAACCAAACATAAACGGGATAAAAAAAAACCGTGGGAAAGTCTAAAAAGATACACTACAAACAAACTCAAACACATCTATAGACAATATGTACATAGTGTACTATGCTTGAGATCAAGCATAGTATTTTTTGAGGTATAGCCAATTTCTAGGTTGCACCAGTGGAACTCCATCAAAATATATCAACTCATAGGCCCCTTTTGCAAGGACTCACTTGAAAATGTATGGCCCAACCACATAGTTTGGAACTTTCCTCGACCTAACTTATCGGCTTCCTGGTCATATAACAGAACCAAGTCTCCTTCCAAGAAGACTCGAGGCTTGAATATTTTTTGTATTTCACCTTGACACGTGTCTTGTGAGCTTCGTTGGCTAAATCAGCATCGCGCCGGGTTTCATCCAAATGAGTCAAATGTAACAAATGCTCATCCTCTATGGAAGTGGCAGGAAGAAGTTCAGCAACTAGTTTCAATGATTTAATTTTGCACTTGATGGGGAGGATCATTTCTAGACCATACACCAATTGAAAGGGTGTGAATCTCATAACAGTCCTAATTGAGGTTCGGTATGCCCACAAGGTTGCTTATTGAAGCAGGTGTCAGCCTGATTTATGGAACCTACCAAATGTTGAAGCATATTTTTAAGAACTTTGTTGACAACCTCAACTTATCCATTACCCTATCGATAGTAGGGAGTGAAATGTTCATGCGAAAGTCCCAACTTGGTAGCTAGTTCGGTCATCATATGATTTCAAAAATTCTTTCTGTGATCTATAACTATCGCTTGTGGTATGCCAAACCTAGCAATAACGTGGTTGAATAAAAAGTAAGCAATCATCTCGCCAACGTTTTTAAATGTAGGCATTTCCTTGGCCCAATTAGTAAAATAGTCAACATTGATAATAATATAACCATGCCCCCTAGCGCGAGTGAGGGTTACATGTCATAAATTCAATTCCCCATTTTTCAAAAGAAACAACAACGATGACCAAATGGAAAGGAGCATGCAGAGCATGAATCTTGTGATCATAGATATGGCACGCATGACACTTCTAGACAATGATGATGCAGTCGTGAAAGATAGTGGGCCAAAAGTAACTAGCGTGTAGAATATTTTGCATTATAGCGTAACCAAATAGATGTCCACCACATGCCCTTGAATGGAATTCATTGATAACTCTCTTGGCTTCCTTAATAATGAGGCACTTCCGTAAAAACATATCAATACCACGATGGTAAAGGGTATCGTCGATAATGATGTAATTTCGGGATTGGTTTTGAATACATCGCCACTTAGAGCGAGAGGTATTAGGCCAGAAATTCTGGGTCTAGAGATAAATCAATAGATCTCCATACCATGGATCAGATGACGAAATCAGAAAAATAATGACTCTTCAAGGACAGAATCTTCAATGTAGATTCAAAATCAGGGGAAGGAAGTTCGCACATAAGCTCGGTGAAAAATAGGGATTTCTTCGACTTGGATTTGATGAATTCCAAGTTGAACTCTTTGAGAATAATGATCCACTTAGAGTACTTTCCCCCCAGGAATTGGCATAACAGTATATATTTCATAGGGTTGCAATCTGAAACGACTGTAGTTCTCCTAAGAAATATGTAATGGTGAAACCTTTAGACGGCTTAAACAGCTACCAAAGCCAACTTTTCTACATGATTATATATGATTTCAGTATCATTGAGGTTCTCACTCGGATAAAAAATGGGATTTTTATTCCCGATACAGTCCTCTTCGACCAATGACATTGCTATAGTAGAAATGGCAGCAACTAGCTACTGGAAATAGTTGTGTTGATAATCATGGGGTTATAGAAGAGATGCCCGAACCAGTACATCTATCATGGCATCAAAAAATTTCTGAGTCGCAACATCCCAATGGAAGGGCACTCATTTCTTCAGTAAGAAAGTGAATCCTTTGGTTAGATCAGCGTAATTGGGGACGAAGCTCCGTAGGAAATTAGCTTTCACTTGAAGTATTTGAAGCTGAACGACAGAATAAGGTGCTGACAAGTCAACAATTTCTTGCACTTTTAGAGGATCAATACAAATTCCCTGTTTTGAAATAAAAAAACCCAAGAGATGGCCAGAACCAACACAGAACACACATTTGTGTGGGTTAAGTCAAATTTAATAGTGTTTGCAATGGATAAAATAGCCTGAAGATGCATCGGGTGACCAGCCCAATGTTTGGAATGAGCAGGATGATCGTCCAAATATGGTTGTACAAAGTGTTTTATGTCATGAAAATCATAATCCATCGCACATTGAAACATGGCACCTACTTTCTTCAAGCCGAATCGGAGCTTTCGATAATTGAAAGTACCCCACAAACAAATAAATGCAGTCTTAGGTTGGTATGTGGGGAGAACGTTGATTTGATTATAACCCGAGAACCCATCCATGAATGAATAGATCTTGCAATCAGCGCAGTCATAAAAAATATGGTCGATGAAGGGGTCAGATAATTGTCCTTGGGACAATCATGATTCACACCCAATAATCGACAAATAATCAAATCATACCCTATTTCTTAATTACAGGGATGGCATTTGATACCCAATAAGATAAAGGAACGAGGTATATGAAACCAACCCGAAGAAGCTTTTAAACTTCATCCTTGATCGTATAGCCTTCTTGGGATAAACAAGACTGATCTGTATTTATGCAGGAATGCAACAGAATACACATATAATCATAAATACAAAGATGCAGCGGAAATAACACTTCATTTCATTAATATCAAAGAATTGAAATTTGCTTACAGGCGGAATGGAAATAAACTAGCTAGGGCGCTGGTAGCTTATTTTTTAGAAGAGATTTGGTGGCTACAGGCCTCCGAACTGTGTTACAATGAGGCTTGAATGCCTACTTATTTTTGAGAAACAATGCAAAACGTGAAACATCCAAAAACCTAACCCTAGGAGATGAAGCGCCAAAACTATGGGCCCCATTTGGGTAAATTGGCATTTCAACTTCTCGGGGACATAACTTTGGCATATGATCTCCATTGGAAGCGTTCCATACCTCATTAGAAATATATATCCGAGGAGTACAAATTTTTGTGTGAGAAACATCGGTCCATGGATCCATGTTACTCGTGATTTTCCCAAAAAACGTCGTATAGGGCCTCAAAACGGCTCCAGAAGTTCAGGACCCGAAAAACTACTAAAAATAGTAATTTGTGTTGAAACTAAAAGAATTGATGGTGGCATTTCAAATGGAATAGTTGGGTGGCCACCAATATCCACCTGGATCATTAGGGCCCCAAAACGGCTCCAGAAGTTCAGGACCCAAAAACCTGCTAAAAATAGTAAGATGTGTTGAAAGTGAAAAACTAAAAGAACCGATGGTGGGGGTCCAAATGGAATAGATGGGTGGCCACCAATATCCACCTGGATCATTCCTCCCCACTTAGGAAGAAATGGTCCCGATTGCGTTGAGATCCATGAGATGAGGAAAATTTTGTTAAATTGGGTATTAGATTTTTCGAAGATGTCATGGACCTATGGGCGGACATGCTGGATGTGTTCAGTAAATTTGGTTTCTTTATCAGCCTCAGATAGTACATGTGTGGATTCTTTTTGTGTAGTCACATGAGGTATGGCAACATCAGGTGGCGGTGCGTCGGGGGTCAGCTCAATGGAGTGCTTGTCCTGACAGTGTAGAGGAACCTCTGTGAATGAGGAGAAAATGTCCTCGTATTCCTCCATGAATTTTTCCATTTGTTGTAGCCGTGCAGGGGAGCCATGTTTTTAGGTTGTGGCCACAATATTCATCTTTCCCTGTGAGCGATTTGTAAGGAAAATAAATTTTCTGGTTTGGGAAACAATCTTACTGCATTGTTTTACAGTAGTAAAATAGATGACAAGAGGTGGTACCACCTCCAGTATCTTGTACAAGTTATTTCCCAAAGTAATAATAATAACATGAGGCCTAGACTCATACAAAACATGCCACCTCCACAAGTATGGTTGGCCCAATAATACATCATCTACATCAAGAGGAGAAATATCACAAAATACCTCATCCGTAAATGGCTTGATGTTGTACAGAAAGCAGCACTGTTGGCGGACGCGCAGATATCTCCCTAGGTGAAGCCACCCGATGGTATGGGGTTGTGGGTGTTTATGGTTGGTAGGCTGAGCCGCTTCACGACCTCTGCTGAAATGAGGTTATTTTGGCTTCCGCTACGATAAATTGCAGTGGATAACCCTTCACCCACATTTGCGAATGGAAGAGGCGCCCCCCCTCCTCTAGATCCTCGGGATCCTCCCTCTAGAGATTGGTGGTGGCAACAATGGCACTGGGTTCTGCATCAATGATCTACTTCCCTTTTTCATATCCCTTGTTTGGTTCTTGCTCAGGTTGAGAACATGCATCTAATTTGGGTACCTTCAATTCAGCCACCAATGACTGTTTGGCCCAACACTCTATTGTGTTGTGAGTGGGGTTGTTATGGAATTCACACCACTTCCCCGTGTCCTTCTTTGGATTTGTGGTGGTATTTTGAATTTCCCTGCTTTGGCTCTGCCCCTTTTTCTTTGGTTCGGGGGTGCCTTTCCCTGGCTTCGGATTCACGGATCCAAAGTCTCTCTTCTTCTACTTAAATTTCTACTCAATATTGGCAACATAGCGATATGTTGCGCCAAGCGAGGTAATATCGAGAAACTCCATTTCCTCCTTAATGTGTCTATGCAAAAAATTGTGGTACTTGAGCACCAAATGTCTCTTTGAATCTTTAATACCCAACTTTGTGCACAGGGTATGGAACAAATCCGTTAGTTCGTGCACATCTTGACCCCTTTTCTGCCGCAGTGTTTTCCATTAGATGTAATTGTCCTCATAGCTCCCCGCGGGGAAGTAGTGTTCCTTGATGCCATCACAGAACGAATTCCAAGTGGGTGCGGTCGAGAACAGAGAGGGTTCACCCTCGTCCTTTTGCTCACAGTAGGTTTCCCACCAGTCTTTGACATGGGGGGCAGCTTTGAGAAGTGAAAAATAATATTTTCTCAGTCGAAGAAATCATGGACCAAGAAATACCCTTCTAGAAAATTCAACCATATATCTACGACGTCTGCATCTATCTGGCCTTCAAATATAGGAATTTCAAAGTTTACATGTACCTTGAAGGGAGTGGTGCCTCCAGAGTTGTTGTTGGATGTAGATGCACCGTAGGTTAGCAGTCGTTGAAGGATCTAAGCAAGTTATCCATCATCGTGTTCCTTTGTTTCTCAAGGGCCTCCTCAAGAATTATTTTGATAGGATCTCCTACACCCTCGTCTTTCTTTTCTTCTGCCATGGAAGGTCATCGGGGTTTGCGAGCCTGATCTTGCAAGGGTTCAACCATATCGAGCCCTAACTCCTTATACCCTGACCTCGTTGGGGACATGCAAAGAAAAACACAAAGAAAAAGAAGACCGCTCTAATACTACTGATCCAGATTTATGCAAGAATGCAACATAATACACATATAACCATAACACTTAATTTCATTAATATCAAAGAACGGAAATTTTCTTATAGATAGAATGGAAATAAACTAGCTAGGGCGCTGGTAGCTTATCTTAGAGAAGAGATGTGGCGGCTACAGGCCTCTGAATTGTGTTACAATGAGGCTTGAAGGCCTATTTATTTTTTAGAAACAATGCAAAATGTGAAACATCCAAAAACCTAACCCTAGGAGATAAAGCACCAAAAATATGGGCCCTGTTTAGGTAAATTGGTGTTTCAACTTCCTGGGGACGTAACTTTGGCATACTATCTTCATTTGACGTGTGCCATACCTCGTTAGAAAGATCTATCCGAGGAGTAACAATTTTGGTGTGAAAAACATTTATGCATGGACCCACGTTGCTCCCAGTTTTCCCAAAAAACTTCATTTAGGGCCTCAAAATGGCTCCAGAAGTTCAAGACCCGAAAAACTATTAAAAATAGTAAGTTGTGTTGCAACTGAAAAACTGAAAGAACTGATGATGGAATTTCAAATGGAATAGGTGGGTGGCCACCAATATCCACCTAGATCATTAGGGCCCCAAAACAGCTCCAGAAGTTCAAGACCCAAAAACCTGCTAAAAATAGTAAGATGTGTTGAAAGTGCAAAACTGAAAGAACCGATGGTGGGGGTCCAAATGAAATAGATGGGTGGCCAGCAATTTCTAGCTGGATCATAGACGGAGGCACTCCTAGAAATTTTTGGCATCAGGATATGTCTTAATCTCGTGTATGACTATATTTGGGTCAATGCCTGGAATTTCTTCATAATTCCATGCAAATACATCCTGCAACTCACGAAAAAGTGCTTTATAAATATCGATCTCAGATGGAGAAAAAGTTGCTCCAATGTACGGATTTTCGACAATACCTTGCTTGATATAAATTTCAAGAGGTATTGTCTCTTCGATATTTGAGAGGTTATTTTCAGATTCAGTGCCATGAATAGAGTCAGAATTTGTAAGAGGTTCGACATAATTGGGTAAATAGATAACACTGAGATTATCCTCAATGGAATATGGTAAGGAGGAACGATGATGATGTTCTTCCCATGGCTCGTCATTTTGAATCATGATCTCCATGATTCTTTCATCGATAGATAATACATGAGAAAAAGGTTCGGAAGATGTGCCATATCTAGTGATCGATTTATCCAATTTATCGAAGAAAAGGTGTAAGCCACACAAGTCAAATAAGTGTCTTTGTAATCTATCTCAATAGGGCTTAGCGACATTCGGTCGCCAAAACCTTGGATGTTGGTTTCATCATGTACAATCCACGGATCATTTGGGATAGTATATGATGATATCATGTTGATATAAGAAACTGAAAAAGAGTTGTCAGGAAGGGGAGGAGGAGGGAGAAATTTTTTTCCCATAAGAAATGATTCCTTCAATAATCCAACCTTGACATGCTAATAGGATTGTAGGGATTCCCCCACAGAAGGGACACTTCTAGTAACATGAGAATCAGAGGCAAAAAAATGTGAGTTGGTCTATGGCTACAATCCCTCCTTTATGAGGAAAGACGATCATATGAAAATAGGTTGAAATGATGGAAGCCATAATGTAAACCCATGTACACCCCAGTAGAAGATTGTAATCAAGAGGTCCATCAATAACTTCAACTTCTATAGAGACAATTTTCCCCTCTAATTCTACTTGAAGGGAATTCAAAATCCCACAAGGATTGTAAGTTATTCCATCGAAAGCTTTCAATGTGGTGGTCGGTTGACTCAGTTGAGGCGAACCTATCGCCTTCTAGCAAAACATGGACATAATATAGGTCGAGGCTCCCTCATTCATGATAGAATGATGAATGTTCTTACCATTGACAACGACGTGTATTATAAAAGCTAATTAAATTGGAAGCTTAGGGGTATAGTTTTCATGAGAGGAAACCACTAGGTTGGAATCTAGATCCACACATCGAATAGTCATCAACAAGGCCTTTTTTTGGGCGGGGTAGTTTTTCAACACCTCAAGAGTTGACATAGTGGATGGAGACTGAGCCAAGTCTTCAACTAAATTATAATTTTTTGTATCTCTTGAACGATGGTTGAAATTAGACTTATGAATAATTCCCATTGGAGGTTTGATAGTCAATTCCGCAGGAATCGGAGAGGGCATAGAATCAGATGAGGGTGATGTCGAATTGGTAGGTAGATCATTTTATTGACCATTCAATGGATTCACATTACCGTAGTTCTTATCCTGAGTGGCCACCATGACATCAGATCTCAAATTTTAAGATTAAAGCATCAAAACCGTGTTAGAGGAAGAAGGGTCCTGGGAAACCATATGGGTCTCCTAATTCAGAAATGGTTCAGTCAACACGGCATGAGACGTAGAATATTTAAGGAACTGACTCACTTCAACATGGTGTGGACAGTCATGTGTAAAGTGATCCTCATTTAAAATCAAGCATGGGTAACTAGGCTTTCGCTTCTCATCAGAATACTGATTTTTTTTTTGTCCTCCGATGAAGAATATTTCTTCTTTTTACCTTTTCCTTTCATCTTGCTTCCAGGTTGTTGTGGAGACTTGCCCTTATCAGATGAAATGGAAATTATCTTAGAAGCAGAAGCTGTAGGAGGATGGTATTGAGGGTTTTGAGAAGATGTAGTAAGAGAAACACCAAATACGAAATGGCCCAACCAATCACGCCATTTGTGGCATGATATTTGTTACCAGGTGGAGGAGGAATATTATTTGAAGGTATCAAATTGTTCGATATCTTATCATAGATCGTGATCGATTGGGTATAAACAAGATCCAAATATTGTGCATGAGCAATAACTTTCTCTTAGGTCACGACTCCACCTTTAGCCACATCTTTTGTTATAGGTGATAACAGAGATTTAGTAAAACATTTTGTTAACAATTGATTGGGAATTTGTTAGCATAAAATTACTGAAGTATTCTCTTCACATTTATTTAAACTTTTTCTACACAATTGCTAAATTGATCTATAGCGCTACAAAAATTCTCCACAACATTATAAGGTTGTCAGTAATGTTACAAAAGTTTTTTGCAAACATTGTAAGTTTATCAACAACACTACAGAAGTTATTTATAGCATTGTAATATTTTCAATGACGTTACAAAAATTCTCCAAAGCATGTAGTATTCTCAAAAATGATATAAAAACTATTTGTCACATTGCAATGTTCTCAATTTCACTACATAGATTATTAATGGCATTGCAAGGTCTATGACACCTTTCCCAACATTTTTTCACTTCTCATATACCTTGTAAGGGTAAAGGGGAGAAAACAACAGACTACGAGCTAATTAATGTGACTCAGAAGGACCATGGACTCACAACACCACTTGAACTTATCTATGCTCACTTGAACTTGTCAATGCATCTGCAACATTCTACAAGATGTCAACTTTCTCAAGTATCACTTGTTCATCCTCTACCATGTCCCTAACAAAATGGTATTGGATATGTCAGACCAAGAGGTAACTCAACAAATTGAACCGTTAATTTGATATAGGGTGCTTATGAATATACATGGAGGTGAGACTGTTGAGATTCATTTCCCAATGTCTCTTAGACTTCCGTATTTCCTATTTTACACTAATATACAATGTATCCCAATCCATTAGGATTAGGTGTCAACATTCCCCCCTTAATCTGAAGGGATTTTGGTGAGTCCAAGCATCGTTCTGAATTTTTCAAACTTTTCTCTTCCAAGCGCTTTGGTGAAGATGTCTGCAGTCTACTCATTTTTGGAACAATGATATAGATGGATAGTTTTGGCCTCAACATGATGTCGAATTAGATAGTATTTTGTATTCATGTGCTTCGTTCGATCATGGAACTTTGGGTTCTTGGCCAACTTTATTACAGAAGTGTTGTCGATCGTGAGTGGAGTTGGATGCATTTGTTTCATCTGCAAATATTCTAGGATTTTCCTAAGCCACAAAATTTCCTTTGTCTCTTCAACTGCTGCCACATATTCTGCCTCAGTTGTGGAATCTGTTGAAACTGACTGCCTGCGTGATCTCCAGGAGACAGCTCCTGATCCGAGACTCATAGTATAACCTGAGGTAGATACCCCAGTTTCTTTGTCTCCATCAAAGTCTGAATCAGAGTATTCAATCAAGATGAAATCACCCACTTGTGTATATTTGAGTCCAAAGTCTTGAGTCCCTTTCAAGTACTTTAGAACTCTTTTTGTAGCAGACCAATTTCCTTCACAACGTTATTGCATAAACCTGGAGAGGATTCAACCAACAAATGAGATGTTTTGTCTGGTAGTATTCAGGTAGATGAGACTTCCTACAAGTTGTCTATACTTCGTTGCATCCTCAAATTCCTTTCATTCAATGGATGTGAGCTTCAAGTTTTGTTCCATTGGAGTGGTCAAAGGATTGCATTCAGTCATGCCAAACTTGTTCAATAGATCTCCAATGTAATTATTTTGAGAAAGGAACATAAATTTAGGATGTTGAGCTACTTCAATACCAAGATAGTAGTGAACATAACCCAAATCAATCATTTCAAAACCTTTCTTCAATTCCTTCTTTATGGATGCAATATAACTCTCATTGTTCTCTGTCATCAAAATATCATCTGTATACACCACAAGCTATACAATTGTTTTCCCAACTTTCTTAACAAACAAAGTTGCATCATCAAGATAAAAATTTTTAAAGTCAAGTTTTAGAAGATGCCCAGTTAATTTCTCATACCAGGCTCGCGGTGCTTACTTGAGGCCATATAAGGATTTTATAAGCTTGTATACTTTGTGTTCTTGCCCCTTCATAAAAAATCCTTCTGGCTGTGACATAAAAACCTTCCCCTTTAGATCTCCATTCAAAAAGGTGGTTTTTACATCCATCTGATGGACTTTCCAACGCAGATGCTAAGGAAAAGAGTGTCCGGATAGTGGCCCATTTTGTTGGGGGGGGGGGGGAGTTTCCTCATAATCAACCCCTTCTTTCTGTGCAAAACCGTTTTCCACAAGCCTAGCTTTGTGCTTGTCAAGTGAGCCATCCGCTTTGTAATTGTTCTTGTAGACCCACTTGCAGCCAATTGGTTTGGTTCCCAATGGAGGATCAACCAACTTCCAAGTGCCATTCTTTATTAAGGCATCATAATTCTTTTGCATCGCTTCATTCCATTAATCATGAGAAGTGGCTTCTTTGAAGGAAATTGGTTCAATATATGTATACAAATTCAATTTAAAATTATAAGCAACATCCATATCAATAGTTGAATCAGAATTATCTACGCCACCTCCATTTTTCCTGGTGGAACTTCTTGTTCTTATCTTTCCAATCTCATCGGGATGGATGTTTGGGGGACCTTTCTGAGATGTCCCAGGATGCTCATTTGACTGAGTTGAGATTGAATCAAGATTCGGTCTCCCAATTTTGTCAATCACATCATTCAAGGTGTCATTTGTGGTTGGTTCTTCATGTGGGGGAGAGATTGCTTCGAAAGAAGATCCCACAAATTGATTCAGTATAGGAATCCCCCCTTCAAGAGGTGGAATTTGATTATCAAATTCTTGAAATGACTTTGCATGTGTGAATCTATCCAAACAACAAAGTTGCCGCTCAACAACATTGTCAGACTTGAAAGATTCAAGGAATATGACATCTCTAAATACTGCAAATTTATTATTGAATTCATCATAGAGACAATACCCTTTGGAGGTATAGGAATACCCCAAGAAGATACATTTTCTACTTCTAGCACCAAGTTTATTTCGTTGTACCTTAGGTATCAAGGCATAACAGGTGGAACCAAAGATCCTGAAATGCTTTACCAAAGGAATGTATCCATGCCAAATTTCATAAGGAGTTTTATTTCCGAATGTATTAGAAGGACATTTATTCTTTATGTATAGATCACATAGAACTGCATCAGCCCAAAACATCATTTTTACATTCTTGAAAAAAATCATGGAGCGAACCGTATTTAAAATTGTGATGTTCATTCTTTCAGCTACATCATTCTGTTGCGGATTATAGGGCACAGTTGTTTGATGTTTGATCCCATGTTGGCGAAGATAATTTTCAAATTCGTTTGAAGTGTATTCATTTCCATTATCAGTGCGCAAAGTGCCAATATGAGTTTGTGCATCATTTTCAATCCATGCATGAAAATTCTTGAATGTTTGAAAACGATCAGATTTGTTCTTCAATAAGTAAACCCAACACATTATGGTGTAGTCATCAATAAATGTCATCATATATTAATTTCTATTTGCAAAAGCAACAGGCATGGGGCCACATAAATATGAATGAATAAGCTCAATTTTTCTATGTGCTCTGGAATTTGAATCATGAAAGGATTTTTTGCTATGATTTCCTAGAATACAAGCATCACATTTCTTAAGTTTCCTAGGAATTGTAGGCAATCCAGTAACACCATTTTTCTTCAACAATCGAAGGATGTCATAGTTTAAGTGTCCAAATATATCATGCCATAAAAGACTTGATGGGAATGTAACTTCATCATAATGAGAACCGAATGCAAAGTTTTGTGCATGAGAAAAGGTACCTTGTAGCTTTAGGAGTCTTCCTTCTTCTATTCCCCTCATGACAAGTGAGCGATTTGATACTTTTCTAACCTCAACCTTTCCATCAAACATGTGAATGGAGTGTCCTTGCTGGCGGATGTGGACCAAGGACAACAAGTTTTTCCCCGACTCAGGGAGGTATAGAACCTCATGTAGAAGATGGTCTGGAATACCAAGAAACTTAAGCCTGATTGTGCCAAGCCCTGATGGCTTGAGTTTAGATTTTTCTACAAAGTATACTACTCCATCAACCTTGTCAGTAAATTTTTCAAAAAAATCTTTTCTAAAAGTCATGTGACATGTTGCTCCTCAATCTAGCAACCAATCATTTCTCCAAGAAGTAAGTGAAGCATCAAAAAATTCTTCAGTTACTCCAATGTTACAATGTGATACAACATAATGAGCGGATTCAGGTGCTTTACCTTTGTATCTGTCATGATTTTTACCTTTTTATTGATTTCTTTGCTGCTCAATTCTGTCCCAAGGCAGCTTACATGTACATGCATAATGCCAATCTTTATTGCAACGTATGAAATGAAGATCTGATTTTTCACTTTGAGCTTGTCTGCCCCACCTTCCTCTGAAATTTCTTCTTCCTCTTCCTCTTCAGCCATCTGATCCTCTGGAAGAATCTTGAGCATGATTCTTATCTCTATGTGTAAAACATAAAGTTTATTTAGAAGACAGATGGGTTCTCTTCTTTCCAAAATCCTTCTCTCCTTCTGCAAACTTTTTCTCAAGGGAATCAAAGGTGATCTTCATGAGGTTTCCACTTGCTTGCAATGACTCAAGTTAATGTGAGTAAGAGGGATACAATGCTTTAACATAAGCTATGAGAGGTATTTCAACTTCTACACCAGTATTTTTAATGTCATGCATGACAGATCTTACTTTTGATGCTAAATCAAGAGGGTCCTCATTTTTCAATTCAAGGTTGAACAGCTTAATCATTAATTGAACAATTTCAAGTTCTGAATGTGAGTCATAGAGTTATTTTAATTTCCTCAAGGCTTCATAAGCATTTGAAAATGGTGTAATATGGCAACTCACATCTTCATTTACAGAAGCTGCAATCAAGGCATAGGCCTTGCAATTCTTGTTTTCCCAAATGGTGATCTCCTTGTCTGAGGTGGGCTTTGTCAGTGGATTGTCTCCTTCTCCTTCACAAATTATGCTCCACAACTCATTAAAAATGAGAGAGTGCATTGTAAATATGTACTTTTGAAAAAACGTATTCTGCTAGAAAAATACTCAATTCTGGTGTAAAATGTATTCTGCTGCAAAAAACTCAATTTTGGAGTGAAAAATGCACTCTGCTGTAAAAATTCAATTCTGGTAAAAAAAAAAAAATTTGTAAAAAAAATAATTTATTTTTTTGTAGAGGTGAGGTCGAACCTGGGGGAGGTCGGACCTGGGAAGGTGGATTAGGGGGAGGTGAGGGCAGAGGGAGGGCAGAGGGAGGAGGGTATAGGAGGGAGCGGGGAGCGGAGAGGGGAGCCCGCAGAACAGGCAGAACACATACATACTGCTCATTAATCCAATTGGAATCCATTCGTGGACAAATTCGTTTTATATTAGCCTTCAAAAATAGCTCTCCTGAATATGCATTTCAGAGATCAAAAATAGCTTTACATGATAGACTACACAGTATAAACCCAAAAATCTCCACAAAATCCAGAACCTTTTCTTTCTCGCTGAATTTCCTACATATAGATTTTCTTCTACGGGCTCTTAGCCAGATATTATTTCTTGATATGCACGTACATACATCGAGATCAAAAATGATATGATCCAAACTGGAGGGTGCTATGAGCAACACTCTTGTAACAAAAAATAACAATGACAAGGGTGAAATTCTAATTTTTCCAACTAAGCATCATAACTGAAAAATAAATAAAAACAAAACAATTTTAGGCCACGTGGGCTGAATCTTGAAATCTTCATCTAGGAGGTTGCGGGGTAGCATAAGGTCCTGAGGTGCACGGCCGCATCGAAGTAGAAGAAGAACTGGAATGATGGGATGACATAGGCACCCTCGGTTGTGACGTGGACGCTACTAGTGGATGTGCATGCTCGTAACCCCTCTGCCATATAATGTCTGAAGGTAATGGTGCAAAGCTTAAGAGTTCAAAAAATCCCGCAGCTAAGTTAATTATCAATAATCAAGGTTGGCATAGAAGAACTGTTTAACCTTGGAAATTAATAGAAATTCGTTACGGAGAGATGCCACCAAGGTCTCGACCTTAAGAGGGGAGGTCTTCTCTTGAGCTGAGTCAACTTTGCACTTAATCTCGACCATCCTCTGCTCATATGTTTCCCAAGGGAGCAGCATGCCTAAAGGGTCCCAACAAGCTAGAAATCTTGCCTCCACGACTTTATTCCACTCATTATCAAATGCTTCCACCCCTCTTGCAACTATCCCCAAACAACCAGTTGTTTTTTTATCGAGCATCATCTTTTTGTATCATTCCCATGATTTCCATCACCGTTCTAAAACGACCAACCACTCCTTGCATGCATGATTCCTTAGTGGGAAGCTCATTGATGAACTAGATTTATCCCCAAGCGATCAACACATTCTCATTTCCCTCTCTACGACTTGCATCCAATTTCGCCTTGAAATCATGGATAGCATTCTTTTTTTTCATTAACCAATGTGATGTATTCCCATTGATCCTTTACTGCCTTGATAATTTCTCTCCAAACCATCTATCTAGCCTCTAATAAGGACATATTACCCTTAAGTTGGGCCTTTAAGTCCTTCACTGATTTTTTTAGATCTTGGGATTCTCTGCAAGCAATATCCATTTCCTTTTACAAGGATGGGATTGTATTTTCTTTCTCTGCTAGGGCAACCTTTGCTTCCTCTAATAATATGTGCATGGTCCTGGTTTCATCTTCTGAGACCTTCAATTCCGCCAGGGCCTTTTTCAAGTGCTTTGAAGGATTCTGTGGGTCCTCAGGTACATGGATCAGATAGACATGACTGTCCTGAGCCTATTGTAGCTCGACCATTCTCCTTTTTAGCTCTGTTATCTCATCGCCCTTCTAGATGAGTATCTCTGAGAGAACTTCCTTCTCCTTCTCAACCTGAGCCAACTCTATTGTCTGAATATGCTCTGAGCTGGGAATATTCATCTTATGTCTCAACTCTTGCACTTCTAGATCTGTTTTTCGCACCAAAGTTTGCATGGTTTTGTCCTGGTCCGAGCCCTTACCATTTATCATTGCCTTTTATTCAGCCAACTACTTGGAAAGGGCCTTAGAATTCTCCCTTTCCCTCTACAGGGTAGCCACTGTCTTACCTAGCCGGTTCTAAGCTTTCTCCAAAGCAAGAGTGTTATTTAATACCTCGTTGTGCAACACTTCTCTAATAGCTTTATGTAGATTTAACTTTTCAACCAATGGAATGGAATCCATCTCGAGTATCATTTCCAGGGCCTTGTACTTGGAACCCAGAGGCAAGGGGTGAGAAGTTGAGTGCTCCACTGCGACCACCAGTTGGTCATTTTCTACGTCAAGAGCCGTCAAAATCCTGGTATGGTGTGTATCTACATACTGAGACAGCTCGACCTTCAACCTTTCCCCGACTGACTAATTCTTTGATTCGATCTTTTCTCCCAATGTCCAGTCCAATCCTGATCCACTATGCCTTTCCGAAGGACCCTCCCAAGGGGTGACTATCTGTGAATACTCTTAAGGTGCCTTCGAGGAAGTAGTGTCTAAAGAAACTCAGAACCTCGACTTACCTTTACCTTGGTCAATATACTCAAGGACCACCTCGTCAAGTTGCTCCATGAACTGTCCTTCAAGTCCTTTTGTTCTTTTCTTTTTGCTGACGTGGCCCTCCTCTTCCACTTTCATAAAAACCTGTACCATCCGATAACTTTCTTGGTGATCCTGAACCTCCTCCTCGTTTTGTGCACTATCTCCTCTGGAGCTTCCTTCGGCAGTTGGGGAGTCGACCTCCATCTCTGTATCCAAAGGCCACGAATCAAAGTTAGCTTTCCATTCTACTTGAGGTCTAGGCTCATGTTCATATGTCGAAGACTTAATATTCTTCCTTCTGTGTGCATTGACTCCCTTAGGGTCATAGCGCCATACATCTCCTTGTAGGAAATTCATCTTCTGAAGCAGCCCCTCAGCTAGAGGAAGTACATGCCTTGAGTTGATGGTAAACGACCCTACTACACTTGGTAGATTTAAAATATATCCCTTCTTCGCGAGCACAAAATGAGTTTGGTCTATGCTCAGGACTTGCCTGATGAACTCGAGGGAAAAAATTCTCATGGGCATGAAAGCTGGCAGATGGAAAGGAGGAATTTCATAACCATAAACTCTGATTTCAGTGTGATTCTCAAACAACAACCAGTCCCCGACACATTCTGTCTCACTGAATTGGAGCATCTCCTTCTATTCAAGAAAATTTTTGGGTGAAGGGCTACTATGTATAATTTCATAGGCCCTGAACATGAAATCCGTGATGAGTTTCGTGTATCCCCTTCCTTTGGGGTGTTGGCGAACTAAGAGGATCCACTCAAAAACAGATTTTGGCTCTGCCTCTTGCTTAGAGAACTTGTCCAGGCCTAAGCCCTCGAACTTGTCTGCATGTACGAAAAGGAACAAATAGAACACCAAATAATAGTACCCAAAACAAATTGAAGTTGATAGGTCTTGGAAATGAGCTTGAATGACAGAGGCCAAGAAGGTAGGAATTTCAAGCAGAACCCTAGGCTGCATCATGAGGTCTAGGAACCCTAGACAAGAGTTAGTTACCCAACCCGCATTGTCCACCCCCAACATACCCGAAGTGACTGCTAGGATAGGTTGGATGGTCTCGAGGAAGAGCGAAAGAGGGAATGTCTCAGTGGGCGGGAGAACAGACACATGAGATGTGGTAATTAGTTCTAGGAGGGACCTCTGCTTCTTGAGAGGAAGGTTCGAGAAGTGGCACATGAGGGTTACCTCAGTGAATTTGATGCAGTCATGAGAAGGGGGATAGCACAGGGCTTTCCTAATCAGCTGAGGGGTGATTTCGAGTATCTTAGTTCCCTGTGTGGAAAGAAAGAAACCCTTTTGCTCGATACAAGTTTCATCTAGCCAGGCTATAAAGTCATGGAAGTGATGAATGAATGGGGGGATTTGGTAATAAAGCCCTGAGTCGATAACCCTAAACAAGTCCTCACCCCGCCATTTGTAGCGCAGAAGCTCAAACCGCATGTTGGCTTAATTGAAAGGGTAAATGGGGTCGCAGAGTTGGGCTTGGGAGTCCATGAGTGGGTCAGGACCGAGGGTGGCCCTAGCCTCTCGAGCTTGCGGGGTTTCAGGAGCTTTCTTCTTCATTTTTTCAACCATAATTATAAAAACACAGTAAAAAAAAACAACAGGGGACCGACCAAATACCTTAGGTGACGAGAGTGACGTGAGGAAAGAGCTGCACATACTACGATTTTTTTACCCAGGTGCTCAGCTTGGTAACAAATGCAAAAGATAAGAAAAACAACGGTCAATTGAAAACCCGGGGGAAAATGGTCCTTTTAGGGTAAAGAAAGTAACGACAACTAGAGGGTTGACATCAACAGGAGGACATGTGGCACGGGGAGATTGGTCGACGACAACCAGGTGGGTGAGAGGCCACATGCCTAACACATGGTACTGGCTTTGTACCCTGACTCTTACCTTACCATGTTTACCCTCATGTTGCTCCGCATTGTACCATGGGACGGGTGGTCCCCACTGTGCTTTTGATGGGTCGAAAAACCTAGGGCGGATCGAGACTTCAACCCTCGGATCCCATCTGATTGGCCAGCCAGCTGGCTGACGTCACCTGCTCTAGTGGGTCTGTTCCACCTTTTACCTCCGGCCTGGTTGTCGACGGAACTAGCATTATGCAGTCTGCTAAGCTGTGCCACCATCTTTTAAACTACGTGGTCTGCTAAATTGTGTTGTCATGGGCTACATGGTTAGTAACCCGCCACCTTGACTGTACGCAGCTCCCTTATTCGCTTCACTTGTCGCTTTCCCTGATCATGGCTCTGTCCGCCATAATAGGTTCGGCTTGTACATTCATAGGCCAACCTAGTCTATGAAACTTCTAAGTGGGTAAAAGTGTGAACGAAGGCCATATTAGACAAATGTGACTTGTATAAATGTAGATTGTGATTCATGGAATAATGTAATTGTTATGGAAGGGAGTTAAAAATAACGCTTACATTAATAAATAGGTAGATTTAGTTTGTTGGTTGGTTGGGTTGGGTTGGGTTGTTGAGATATTCTCTCAACAAGCAATCTCCTTGTTTGGAATCTTTTGGATATCATAAGCACTATATTAGTGTGATGTATCTTGGTTTGAATTAGCAATATATGAATTGTTTTGTATGTGTAATATGTTAACTATGTCTACTCTTCTAATTTCTTTGTTTTGAAAATTATCATAATCATCAAATTTTCAAATAAAAGGAGAACAAAATTAAACCTTTACTCATCCAAAACAAATCTAATATGTAGATTTGTTGTAGTACATGTCTCTTGTGCAAAAAGTAATTGACAACCAAATGATATATATATATAAGAAATTGATGATGATGATGATGATGGTGGTGTTTAACGTCCACTCAAACCAAATTTGGTCTATCGAACCTATAATTTTCTTAGTTCTTAATTGTCTGGCTTCTTGTCTTTCTTGGGGAGATTGGTGTTGTAGCTTTCTTTTTCTTCTCTATGGTCTTCCAACTTCCTTTATCTTGCCCCTCCTTCATCTCTTCTGATTCTTGGGACACTCGTGTCTTATCTTCGGGATCTGGGAGATCTGCTTTGCTGCAAAATGAAGATTTCTTTTGCATAGTATTCAAATCCTCATAATTGTTGATGCTTGAGGGGTTGTCAAGTTCGTTTTTTTGTTGTTGGATGGGACTTTCCCCCTACTTGTTTTGATGGTTGTTTCTTCTTTCCTGATTTCTTGCGATTCAGTGTTTTCTGGAGAGTATTCTTCCTTGATGACAGTGTAATGTTCCTTTTGTGCTCCTTCCCACCATGTAGATCTATGGTGATTCTTTCTAGTAGAATTTTTCTGGGAGACTTTTGGGCAATTTTTGGCTAGATGGCCTATCTCAAAGCAGGATCGACATCTGAAGAGGACACGTTCATAGTCGATTTTCTGGTTCCATACATAGTCTTTGCTTGTTAGGATTATTTCAGCTGGGAATCTGGCGCTGAAGTCCATTTCTACACAGATGCATGCATAGGTGGTTTTGACATATTCTTCTGTTTCTGGGCACCTACAGTAAAATTTCCCAATTGTGTTTCCAATGGCTTTTAGCGAGGAGAGATACCATAGATGTAAAGGTAGGTTTGGAAATCTGACCCAAACTGGTGCTGAGGTTATGATTGTTATTGAGGGATCAAATGATGGGTTCCATGGCTTCATGAATAGGCCCGAGTTTTCCCAAAACCATGGGTCGGAATTTAAAATGCATTGTCTGCTTTCAGAGTTTTAGAAATCTACTATAAATAAACCCTTAGCACAGGGGTAGATATTAATGTCATCAGAAATGAGAAGCTTCCACACCTCTGAGATCCAACTGTGGAGAGTTGTGAGCCGCGGCCAAAAGCCATTAAACCGGCAGATTAAGGCACTTTCAGAGAACTTCAACGCTTCATCTAGTGAGGCCTTGGCCACTTGCACAGTGGGAGTTGGGGCTTCATTGACAATATGGGCAGGAGCATGACTCTCAGAGCCGGACGGAACTAGGCCGACAATTATCTTCGCGAAGCTGTGAGCCATACTAGACCTAAAAAATAAGATATCTCACACAGTAGACCCAAAAGTTTTTAAATACTTCGCACCGTAGACCCGAGAGATGAACTCCTCGCACCACAGATACAATGTAGTGATAATCTCGCACCGCACTGCAGATTCTGTAATCTCGCAAAGCACCGCACCACAGACTCTCGATGTATAGTTGATATAGGAAGATAACTTTCAATTGATGAAGTAGATACCTCGCACAATAGATAATAAACCTTTGTAATATTCCCAATTAGCCTTGCTAATTGGAATATTTCATTTTTGTTTAATTTTGCCGCTTTAGTTGGAAATAATAAATAAAGTGAGAAATAAGAGGGGTCACCTCACTTTAGTCACCTCACTTTATAAAATAAAGTGTTTTCCTAGTTGATTAACGTTATAACTTAAAGAGGGGGCCTTGGGGGTCCACACGTATATGAGGGGAGGCCTCACGCTGACCCAAGAGTAACTGCAAGGTGAAGGACGCAGTTAAGGTTTTGGAGGGAGTTTAGCATTATAAAAGGAGGGGTTTCCACTTCATTTGGCATGCATATTTTGATATTGATATTGAGAGCTAGACTTTTGTCTGCTTCAGCACGCCGGTTGTTTAGTCGGTCTGCAGCACTGTTTAGTGCACGAGTGTCTCCGGTCGGAGATCTCACCCTTAGCCTCGGGGGACTTCGAGTGCCTACCCTGGTAAGGTTATTTCTGGTTTCACCCTTAGCTTCGGGGGACTTCGAGTGCCCGCCCTAGTAAGGTTAATTTCTCGGTCCCACTCTTCGCTCGTAGAGTGGGCCAGGAGAGCCTGAGAGGAAGGCTCTAGTGGTCGCGCAGATCTAGGCAGAAAAACCCAGTCAAAGCAGCAGGAAGGACGCAGATCGCCTTTGGGAGTGAGGACGCCTGCTCCGGCAGAGAGGAAGGACGCAGATCCGCGTGCCAGCTGTTAAATCCACCGAGATTGGTAGATTTTGCGTATGGCCTGCAGACCGTCCCCGAGGGTTGCGCATCCGGAGGGTAGCACTCAGATCCGGCCTGGGAGACTGCGCTACGAGTAGATATTGCGAACATACACCCTAGATCCTCAAGAGCAACATCAGATCCAGCCTTTGAGGTTGCAGATCTGAGGAGATATTGGCAGATCTAGCATAGATCTGAAGAGCTAGCAGCAGATCTAGCCTTGTGGGACGCAGATCTGGAGAGATAGTAGCAGATCCAGCCTTGTATGACTCAGATCCAGCAGATCTGGGCAGAGAGGACGCAGATCCAGTCAGGGAGGACGCAGATCTAATGAGTAGGGTCTTTATGTGGGGTTCTGGCAGCATTTTTCAGTGTTTTCAGCCTGGAGGAGTTGGTCATCTCATCTGGAGGATTTGTGGGTAGATCCAGCCCTTTTGCCAGCATATTTCTTGAGCTTCTGAGCTGTTCCTGAAGGCACAGCGTTTTTGTAGGAGGAGGGTTTCTGGGGGCGATTTTCGGAGGTGGTCCATTTGCTTCACGTTTTCTGGGTTTTGTCCGGAGCAGCGAGTATAGGTGATCTGTAGATTTTTAGCTCATTCCGGCAAGGGGATCAGCCCCTAGCTTCAGTTCACTCCAGCAGCAGCAGTTACGGCAGTTTCTTCCAGCGGCTGGGATGCAGTTTCTGTAGTAGCCATTTCCTATTTTCTGAGAGGATTCTTCACTTGCCTCGAGCAAGGATAGGTGCCCTCATTCTGATTTTCTTGTACTCCTCTCTATGTACTTTCAGATTAATAAAATGGCTCAGTTTTCTGGTATTCTATGTGTAATTGTTCCATGATCTGGTTCAGCATTGTATTTTCTATATCTGTCTGGCATATTTCTGTTTATTACTGGTTATTTCCCTTTGGGGATATTACAGTGGTATCAAAGCATAATTCTGGCTCAGCCTGTGGTCTTTGACATCAGAAAATAGATCATACAGAGCAATAGCAGTTGCAATACCAGAAACGCAATTGGAAAAAGGGCCAAAATAAAAGGGTCAAATTTTGAAGTTTGGAATTAGGAAAAACGTTTTCTGGGTTTTTCTGGGTTTTGGGCGAGGATCACTTTCCCAAATTCCTAGAATTTTCCGAGTAGTTTTCAGTGGGTAAATCGAAGGTCGAAGTTAAGCAGCAGTATGGCGGGAGATGTGAGTCCAGCTCGATATGCAGCCGTTTTTGCAGATTGGCAGAGCATGGGTCAGGCATTCATGGATGCTTTCCCCTGGGGCTCTACTTCCAGTTTCGATGCGGTATCAAACCCCCTGAGCGGCACCAACACAAGGGGCGCGGATACCACCATGATGACCACCGTGCAGCTAGTGGATTTCATTTACCCAGGTTTGATGGCTCATCAAACAGTTCGGAAAAGTCCAGGGTGGTAGAGCACTTTGACAGGAGGGATACGGATCAGTATTTTGGTGAGCTGATCAAGCTCAAACAGACTGGGAGTGCAGAGACATACATTTCAGACTTCTTGAGGATTTCGGTGATGGTACCTGATTTATCTGTAGCTCGGATGGTTGGCTTGTTTGTGGAAGGGCTGTCAGAGCCACTTCGTAGCCTAGTCCTGTCAAACAGACCGGCTACCCTTCAGGATGCCATCAGCAAGATTCGGGACTTACAGGATGTCTTACCCAGGACTCGGACACCTTATCCCCAGAGACAGGCCTTTCAGCCTAAGGGTAAGGACACGAGGACTCCGCCTCCCAAGGCGAATCCTGGACGAGGGCAGTTTGATGATGAGGACAGGAGAGAGCTGAAGAGGAAGCGGGTGTGCTTCACTTGCCGGGAGCCATGGGCACGAGGACACAGGTGTACGGCAGGGAAGGCACACTTCATTGAGGTCTTCTCCGAGAGCAGTGGAGAAGAGGATGTGGGAACACAGGGTTGCAGAGAGTCTGAGGTTACACCTAGTGTGATACAGGATTCACACTCATTGGAGACCTCCTTGGCCATGTCGGTTGACGTGGTAGAGGAGAAGGTAGAGCCTACCTCAGTAGAGCCATCCATTGAGGTGATGACCGGAGTCGCGTCCGAGTCTTCGAGTGGTAGCAGCACACAGATGGGTGCAGTGTCAGGAGATGTATCCACCTTCGATGAGGTAATAGCAGGTACAGAGGTATTGGATGATGGTCGCAGACAGCAGTATCATCGGCTTCGGACGGACCTTCGAGTTTTGAGAGAGAAGGCCGCGTCAGTACGGGAGACCCTTTTGTTGCAGGACCAGGAGCTGGAGGGTATGAGAGCAACTTGTGCCAAGTCGGCGGCCAAGTTGGTCCACATTGGGGAACAGCTGGATTCCCTGATGGTACAACCAGAGGGCACATTGGAGCGTCAGATCATTCCCCTTCAGGTATGCATGGATGGGACTGGCGGTGCTGTTGAGTCATCTCTTTCCGTTGGAGAGAGAGAGGCAGAGCCACCTAGTCAGATCTCATATGTTGACTTGGATAGCGGTATGAGACGATCAGAGTTGTACAGGGTATAGTATCCATACGTTGAGATTGGATGGAGAGAGATTTTGAGTTGGTACTCGGTAGAACGGGCTATGGAACACAATGATTTGGTTCCCTTCTCACAAGAGCAGATAGAAGATGGAGGACATCTTCGGATGGATAACGTCTCTCATGCTTGTGTTGGACATCCCTTGAGCCATACACATCATGATGGGAGGTTTTTGCCTACCACCTATTTGATTCTTGATGGGGTCTCATTGATCCTTGAGAAGTTTATATTTCAAAATCCCATGAAGTGCAAAATCAGCAGTCTGATTTGGGAGGATGGTAACCCTCATTGGAGGAGTACCAGGATGTGGCATCCACAAGAGATTGAGTGGATGGGGTTGATGAGCGAGGAGCTAGGAGGCTACTTGCAGATCTATGATACCGGGCAGCAGGAGGCTTGGCTGCGCTGGTTACTCTTGAAAGAGTTTGGCCATCACTTGGAAAACACTCTTCCTAAGAGTAGGAGGTTGGGGAAGAGATGGATGGATACTTGCATCATTGAGCAGCATAGAGTATGGATGCATGGTGTTGATGTGTTACTCATATCATTCCTTGTGTCTTCATCACATGAGTTGTTTGATGGAGGTATGGAGAGGCAACACAATTTCTTGTTGCTTTGCTTGGGAGAGCAAGGGCATATTTGCTCCCACACTTTGCATGATGTTGCAGGAGGAGGAGATGGCACTATCTCCTTGGTCTTTGATTGGGAAGCACTTCCATCTTGGGAGGTATTCCATATTTGCTGCAGCATTATTAGAGGAGTCTTTGACAAGGAGCATGTCAAAGAACAGAGTCTTGTATTGACAGGAGCTTATTTGCATGAGCTCACAGCGCTGTCACCTTGGAGCAGAACGCTATGGATGAAGTGTGCGCAGCAGAGATATGGTGGATCTATAACCCATAGGTCCCAGGATCACTTCATATTTGTTGCACAAAGAGGAGGTAATGGTGATAGAGACATCTATGGCGTATTCTTCTTGACTTGGGTTTCCAAGCATGAGGAGGATTATCTTCTTGTAGCACATGGTTCATTCTTCTTCATAGCATGCCAAGGCACTATGGAGGACTCATTTATGGATCCATGTACCATCATGTCTTCATTTGCTGATATAGATCAGATCTGTACGGGAGGCTTGATTATGAGGGAGACACATGAGCTGGATGTGTCCGTGAGTGGGAAAAATTCTCACAATTTCTGCACTACATGTTCTAATGGGAGCATGGGAAGAGGCATGGCCACCACTACTTCATATGCGTTCTCTTTTGATGTGGGCCATGAGATCGATATTCATCCATTGTACAGCCATGGGCAAGTGTTCGGACCTATGTTGTTGTCATATTCAGCCGTTTGCTATCCATTAGTAGATGTGTTGGATCTTGTACATTGCTTGCCATGTGATTTTCTGAGGTTGCAGTGGATGAGACTGCACTATGGTTTGTTTTGGGCCAGCTTGTTCTTCATTGATGGAGGAACCTTCTATGGAGGATTGTTTTTCACTTTGCCATTGGGGGGTAATGATTTTGCAGCCCAAGATCAGACTTTCAGCCCGCCTTCATTACCGGAGCTTGAGGTGGGAGGAGATTTTCAGGAGTTGCCTTGTCGGGAGGTGGCTCATTTGGTTTGGATGATTGCTTGGGGATGGAGGATCCACATGAGAGAGATGTTCCTCACTTCATGCCTTGAGTGGAGAGAGATGATGAGCTGGTACACAGTCGATGGGACAACTTACACATTCATAGATGCAGAGCAGCAGCAATCATGGTCTCTAGTCATAGCCAGAGGCAGTGAGCAGTTCGAGTCACGGGACTTGTGCGATTATTGGCCACAGTGGCGATGGGATCCGAGAGGACTATTGATTGGCTGGTACCAGGAGAGGCCAGTTTGGGATCCCGGCATTGAGATATCCCTTCATATCAGGGTGATGCAGGAGACAGAGAGGTTTCAGTGGGACCCAGGCACATTTTGCAGTATCGGCGGGGAGCATCAGCTAGAGAGTAGGCTTGTTCAAGCATTGCTTGAGAACAAGCAATTTTTGCCGGATGAGGATGCCACTGGGGAGAGCGAGCAGACTTTACAGCATCCATCACTTCAGTTGCTTGAGGACAAGCAACGTTTTGCCGGGGGAGACTGTAATATTCCCAATTAGCCTTGCTAATTGGAATATCTCATTTTTGTTTAATTTTGCCGCTTTAGTTGGAAATAGTAAATAAAGTGAGAAATAAGAGGGGTCACCTCACTTTAGTCACCTCACTTTATAAAATAAAGTGTTTTCCTAGTTGATTAACGTTATAACTTAAAGAGGGTGCCTTGGGGGTCCACACGTATATGAGGGGAGGCCTCACGCTGACCCAAGGGTAACTGCAAGGTGAAGGACGCAGTTAAGGTTTTGGAGGGAGTTTAGCATTATAAAAGGAGGGGTTCCCACTTCATTTGGTATGCATATTTTGATATTGATATTGAGAGCTAGACTTTTGTCTGCTTCAGCACGCCGGTTGTTTAGTCGGTCTGCAGCACTGTTTAGTGCACGAGTGTCTCCGGTCGGAGATCTCACCCTTAGCCTCGGGGACTTCGAGTGCCTGCCCTGGTAAGGTTATTTCTGGTTTCACCCTTAGCTTCGGGGGACTTCGAGTGCCCGCCCTAGTAAGGTTAATTTCTGAGTTCTATCTTTCAGTTTCAGTAGCAGTTTCAGGTGGAGAAACGGAGAGGAAGAAGCCCTCTAGTGGCTGCGCAGATCTAGCAGGAAAAACGCAGTTTCAGCAGCAGGAAGGACGCGGATCAGTTTGGAGTGAGGAAGCTGTTCCAGTAGGAAGAGGAAGGACGCAGATCTGAAGGCACAGTGATAGATCCAGCCTTGGAGATTGTAGATCTGAGCAGATATTTGCAGATCTGGTTCTGTAGGTTGCAGATCTGGAGGGGTAGCACTAGATCCAGCTTGGGAGGTTGCAGATCTGAGGAGATATTGGCAGATCCAGCCTAGATCTGAAGAGATAACATCAGATCCAGCCTTTGAGGTTGCAGATCTGAGGAGATATTGGCAGATCTAGCATAGATCTGAAGAGCTAGCAGCAGATCTAGTCTTGTGGGACGCAGATCTGGAGAGATAGTAGCAGATCCAGCCTTGTATGACTCAGATCCAGCAGATCTGGGCAGAGAGGACGCAGATCCAGTCAGGGAGGACGCAGATCTGATGAGTAGGGTCTTTATGTGGGGTTCTGGCAGCATTTTTCAGTGCTTTCAGCCTTGAGGAGTTGGTCATCTCATCTGGAGGATTTGTGGGTAGATCCAGCCCTTTTGCCAGCATATTTCTTGAGCTTCTGAGCTGTTCCTGAAGGAACAACGTTTTTGTAGGAGGAGGGTTTCTGGGGGCGATTTTCGGAGGTGGTCCATTTGCTTCACGGTTTCTGGGTTTGGTCCGGAGCAGCGAGTATAGGTGATCTGTAGATTTTTAGCTCATTCCGGCAAGGGGATCAGCCCCTAGCTTCAGTTCACTCCAGCAGCAGCAGTTTACGGCAGTTTCTTCCAGTAGCTGGGATGCAGTTTCTGTAGTAGCCATTTCCTATTTTCTGAGAGGATTCTTCACTTGCCTTGAGCAAGGATAGGTGCCCTCATTCCGATTTTCTTGTACTCCTCTCTATGTACTTTCAGATTAATAAAATGGCTCAGTTTTCTGGCATTCTATGTGTAATTGTTCCATGATCTGGTTCAGCATTGTATTTTCTATATCTGTCTGGCATATTTCTGTTTATTACTGGTTATTTCCCTTTGGGGATATTACAACCTTGCACCGCAGAGACCTCGCACCGCAGATACCTCGCACAGCAAATACGCTGGAAATTGGATGCAGAAGAACTTTGCTCCTCCTCCTCCTGTGTTTGCTCCTTAAAAAAATTGCACGCAGTGAAGGAAAATTCCACCACTTATATTGCATGATGATAATCAGACAATGCTCGGCCTATGGCCCTGTCGTTCCTCAATGCTCGCTCACTGGAACTTCTCCAAAATATCTCGGGAGATTAGAAAGCTTTGGAGATGCTCACTTGCTGGGGTTAATAAATTTTGATAAGAAATTTTGATCTCCAAAGCTTTGGAGATGCTTGCTCGCTGGAACTTCTCCAAAATATCTCGGGAACCTCGCACAACATATAATAAACCTCGCACCGCAGACACTGTAGCACTAACAAGTAGACATCTGGTGAAAATAAATGTAATTAGGAATTATTTTATAACAAAATGTCATGTGTATAGTTGTCCACCAATGTTATGCAACTACTTGATTAAATTATGGTAAGAAATTATCTACATAACATTCTTGCATAAAAAATAGTGGCCAACTATCCACATGGCATTTTATTATACAAAGTTATGACACTTGGCAAATAAAACTGTTTTTTATTTTTTTATTTTTTAATATAATTTTATATCTTATAATTCAATTTAAACTACACAATTCAATTTAAAACTAAATAGAAATACTCATCAACTAAAAAACAGATTCACATTTTTAAAAAATTAAAAAAATAATAATAATTTTCAAAATATTTATTTATTTTTAAACTTTTATAAACATATATACTATGTTTTACAAAATTCAAAACTAATTAAAGTAAAAAAATTAATTAATTAATTGGACCAAAATAAAAATCAGTATGCCAATTTATATAATAAACCATATAAAACAATTTCACTCAATCATATTAAAAAAAGAAATAAAATATTTTTAACGAGACTAAAAGTATTCACATTATCTCTCCACTAACACATCAATATTTCACTCTAATCAGATAAACAAGCTTGACATTTGGGTTAATGAAATCATTTCCCATTTCATTGTCTACTCCTTTCCAACCTCGGGAAAGGGGAACTCAATCCTTTTTCATACTTACTGTCTGTCTTTCCCATCCATACTTTGCTCCCAATTAATTTGAACTTTTTTCATACCTACTCTCTGTATTTAACATACATGCTTCACTGCCAAGTAATTTGAACTTGGCCACCACTCCACCTTGATCTGAAAATAAAGAAACTGTACTGGTTCATTACTCCAAATTAGTCTGAAAATAAAAAAATAAATGGCAATGTTTGAACACTTCGTGTTTGTTGTGATATTTTAACGCAGACTTACTTTTACCAAAATTTCCTTTCAATTTACTCGGCGCAATAGGAAAAAGAAACAAAGAACAGAAGTGTCCCAGACATGAAGTATCACAAACACTTAAAACTTGAAATTACAATGTATATAGTAACACAACACTTCTTGGATATCAATCAACTAATACCTAACAAAGAGTATGAAGAGAGTAACACAGCAAATAGTAACACAGCACTTTCTTGGATATTAATCAAATAATATATAATAAAGATCATTTTAAAGAGTAATGTATTTTGGGATTCAACCGTGTTAAATAAGTTATTTATGATTATTTCTATAAGAAATGATTTTAATTTAGTAATTTGTCAATCATAAATATAAATATATAATAATTACTCAATCATTAATATATAACATATGTTACAATGTTTAGTTTGAGCTAATTTAATGGTTAAGAGTATGTGTTTCTTCTTAAAAGGTCACATTTTTCAAAACCAGAAAAAATAAAGTAATGTACTTCAATTGTCAAATAACTACAGAGAAACAAATCTCTTATCCCACAAACAACATAATAACATACACCAATTTAATAACATGATTAAAAGCATGTATTTCATCTTACAAAATTTCATAAACAAAAAAATATTAAAAAATCAACTAATACTTACACAGTTGCACAATACCAAGCCATAAGTGGGCAGATTGTTTTACATCCAATATTCAAGCCAATATGGAAATTCCTTTCATAAAAAAATGTTATATATATACTCGCTAATATTGCTCAGCGGCGGAAACCCAGGTGGAGCTTGACCTGATAGAAAGGTTTGGTGGTATTGACATTGAGGGAAGTTAAAACAGCAAAACCAGTAGCCAAAGCAAAGTGACCGGTGCCTCCTACAACGGCGAACTCTTCCCTCCCGCTGCTGTTTTCATTGCCATCATGTCCATGCAGTTTCTTCGTGGTCTGTTGACCACGAATACTGAGACTGCCCTTGTATTCAGAAGAATTCAGATTGAGATCGAGCACAGTGAAAGTGGAGGGCAGCATGAAGCCCTGCGCTCTTCCCACCACCAGAGAAGTGTAGTGGGGAGCCTCTGTCACCGGTTGGTCGAACACAACAATGTGGCTGACAGACCCAAAAATATTACTTTCTGCAATACTATTAATACCATCAGATCCAGGCTGAATGTATAAAGAGAGAACGTTGCTGTTGTTGGACTGGTCAATAGGCTTGGGCTCCTGGGGATGGTGATAACCATGATTTTGACCACCTGGTGTGAAGACAGACAGAAGAATAACTGCAACAGTTGCTGCCACAACTGCTGTGCACATCAGGATCTTGGAAATCATTATAATCACAAAACTATTGATAGATGATGCTCTGAAACACTCTACTCATGTAGCAAGTTTTCTTCCCATAAGTGAAATCTGACAGCATGTTTTAAAGATTTAGGTAGATTGAGAACCAAGCAAAAACGAATGCTAGAATTTTGATTATTGCCCGGATAGAATTTTGATAATTTCATATATTGAGAGATCATTCTCAAATTTGTAACATAAAGATGACCCTTTTGCTGCAAAATTAGCTAATTAACTTATTCCAAATACTTGACAGGCTTGAAGAATATTCAAATAAAACCATACAAAAATTGAGCGAGTATTAACACAGCACACCCAACAGCCAATATGCGGTATTACACCTTGGAAGGAATTCATAAGGTTATTCGGTAGCAGTGCTCTGCATTCAAAGCTAAGTTAGCAATTTCTTTCACTTCTACTCAACGACTACCTCAATCTGTTCGTAGATGGAGAAAATATATAATACATTTATAAGATGCTTAAGTTATTCTTCTCTATCCACCTTTTTTTGTCATTTATTAGTAAGAATATGGCACTGGCTTCTGGTTCAAACTGCATTGATTTTTTATTATCTCGTTGAGTTTTGTAATTTTATTAAAAGTTTATTGAATATTATTAATTTTTGGTAAAGTCAAAGACATATTTGTCACTGTGACAAATAATTTTAAAGTCCAAAAAAAATAATTTTATAATTTGTCATTCGGTGAATGAGTGTTCTAACATTAATATTAACACTAATACTTACATTGTTATGTTTTTGCAAATTGATTGCAAATTGATCTAGTTTGACGTCTTTTAAGGGAATGATACTTTCTGGAAAAGTAGGGGAAGGATAAACAAATCTCCATAAAATTGTTGGATAGCCAGAGGATTCAATCACACAAAAACACAAGTATTTCACACACGAAACAATGAGCTGTGTCTCTTCAATTAATCTCAATCACTCTAAATCACAAAACTAAATACAAAAATACAATGAACCAGGTGAAGGGTATTTAACCTAAATTGACATGCACACATTTTCACATAACTGAACTTGATCAATTCGCTTAACTCACTCACCAAATCTATCTATAACTCAACTCAACTGATTCACTTAACTGTTTGTCTAACTCTACATGCAGGAAGTAATTATATATTTTAACACTCCCCCTTAATTACAACCGCTAAACTAAAACATAACTCATGACAACTAAAAACGTGCATACTGGTCTATGTCTCAGCTAGGCTTACAACACCCAAGTTTCTTTTGTGAAACTCAAACAAATCTACTGCTAATGGCTTTGTAAAGATATCAGCCAATTGATCACTCATTCTACAAGGCTTCAAATGAACTTCTCCATTGCTCACAAGTTTTCGAATAAAGTGATATCTAGTATCAATATGCTCGCTCTTTTGATGAAACACATTATTCTTGAATAGTGCAATCGTTGATGTGTTGTCACAATATATCGTTGTTGATCCTTGATGTTGCTGCTTGAGTCTATCCAATACTCTTCTTAACCATATTACTTGACATGTTGTTGAAGTTGTTGCTACATATTCTGCTTCTGCTTATGATAGTGTCACAATAGGGTGCTTCTTAGATGCCCATGCTATCGCTCCTGAACCGAGATGAAAAACACAATCGGATGTGCTCTTCCGATCATCCAAACTTCCTGCAAAATCACTATATGTATATCCAATCAATTCTTTCTTTTTTGTCCTTGCATACATTACGCCATAATCTCTGGTTCCTACTATGTATCTCAGAATTCTTTTTCCAATACTCCAATGTGTGTCTTTTGGAGTCTCCATAAATCTGGAAATCAAACTCACTCCCTACATTGTAGAAATTTGAATAATAGTTGAATTATTCACTGAGATTATCCTGATTACACACTATTTAAACTTCATTCATAATACATAACATCTTCTACAATTGATCATCAATATGCGGAAATAGAAAGCAGTCGCATGCGCTCATTAAAACATAATCAAGCACACATATCAACACAGTATGTAATGGGGAAAGCAATAGCTGAAAACCCCCAACTATCTGTATATTATAATGATAGAGAAAATGTAACAATACATATCACAAAGCTCTCACAGCTCTCAGCACTATCTCAATGCTACACACAAAACTAGCACGGAAGATGAACTAGTCACAGGTTCAAATCTCCTCCACAAGTCTGCCTGCCTCTACTGCGCAATCCAAGATGAATAATGATGAGATCCAAGTTCGAATCCCACTGGCTTGTACTGCGCAATCCTCATTGGCAATCTCAATCAATGTGTGTGCAAATCCCATGCACAGCTATAGTCACAACTGATAGTAGACTCACCCTTTCACCCACCTCTAACAACACAGTCCTCCTTGAGCTGCTCATGACTAGGTTAAGCAGGTATTCTTTAGTTGATTGTAGGTTAATAATTAGTGAATTAATTCACACCACTCATCACTAGTATTGTATTTATGATTAGACTAAATAGCTGAACAAACTAAGTTAAACCGAACACAACTCCACCAATTGTCTCATCAACTCCACCAAACTCTGCCACATGATTTCTAACTGAAGTCAACCATGCAATAGCTCAACTAACCCTTAGGAAAAGCGTATTTCTTTCTTTCAGCTGCATGTGCCACATCCAAGCATCAAACTGAAGTGCTCCAAGAGGAAAAGATAATGTTTATAGTCTAAATATTATTAAGGGTTAATAATATTTGACTGTTCTATTTTTAGTCCGGAAGTCTAAAAATAGAAACCGCCTAATGTCTAAAAATAGAGGTCCATCTATTTTTACCAACTCGACCAATCATCCATCAATAGCATCCTGCAACTCATGGACCATGATCCATATGTCTAAAAATAGACTTTGCGCCAAAAATAACCTGCGGGCCCACTTAGTGAAGGCGATTTCATTTCACTAAGCTCCATCATCTTGTTGCATTTTCAACATACATAATATCTGGTCTTGTCATTGTGAGATACATGAGGTTGCCAACCAACCTTTTGAATAGAGTTGGATTGACATCTGCTCTTTCATCATCCTTACTTAACTTTATACATGTGGCAACTGGTGTAGGTAAAAGTTTGCAATTATCCATCCTGAATCTTTTCAACAAATCTTTTGCATACTTATTTTGGCAAATAAATGTCTTTTTCAGATTGCTCAACGTCAATGCCAAAAAAATATTTCATGAGACCTAGATCTTTCATCTCAAATTCTTTCATCATGACTGCTTTAAATTCATCTAAATCAAGATCACCTGTAAAAATCATATCATCAACATATAAGCAAACTATCAAAATTTGTCCATGCTCATTTACCTTGTGTATAAGATAGGCTCAATGTTTCTTTTGCAAAATCCATTCATGATCATGTAATTGTCAATTCTGCTATACCATGCTCTAGGTGCTTGCTTCAGTCCATAGAGCACTTTCTAGGTGCTTGCTTCAGTCCATAGAGCGCTTTCTTCAATCTGTAAACTTTATCCTCTTTACCTTCAACTTCATAACCTGGAGGCTGCTGCACATAGATTTATTCTTCTAAAATTCCATTCAAGAAGGCTGATTTGACATCCATCTGATATACTTTCCACTTGTTTTGAGCTGCTGTCACTAGGACTGCTCTTACAGTATCCAATCTGGCTACCGGAGAAAATTTTTTCCCAAAGTCTATTCCTGGTTTCTGCGAGAATCCTTTGGCTACAAGTCTTGCTTTAAATCTGTCAATCTCACCTTTCTCATTCACTTTACTCTTGTACACCCACTTCACACCAATCAGATTTTTATCATTTGGTAAATCAACCAAATCCCATGTATCATTCTTTTCAATTGAATTCATCTCTTCATCCATGGCTTGCACCCAATTGTCATCTCTGATTGCTTCTTCAAACAAAGAAGGTTGGAATGCCAACATTGCAAAATTTGAAGTAACATCCAAATCATCATAAATATCTTTCAGACTTCTCATTTTTTTCTTACCATTGCTTGATTCATTACCTGATTCGCTGCTTGGAGAATTCTTGTCTGTTGATCTTCTTGAAGATCCATGTTGCTCTGAAAATCTTGGAGTCCTTGCTGGTGTGACTTTGTTTGGTGTATGCTCTCTTGATTCTTGTTGCTCCTCTTATTCTACAACATCCTCCTCCATCAATGGTGTTTTTGTATCGGTTAGTGTGTCTACAGTCCCATTCCATGACTCTTGTTCTTTGAACACAACATCTCTGCTAATGATTGTCTTCTTGGTGACAGGGTTATACAATTTGTAAGCTTTTGATTGCTCACTATAACCAGTAAATATACATTTTTCACTTTGATCATGTAATTTGTCTCTTATTTGCTTAGGCACATGTGCATAGGCTACACATCCAAAAAACTCTGAAATGAGATACACTGCATGACATACCTGACCATGCTTCTTTTGGAACTCTGTTCATCACGCTCTTTGTAGAAGATCTATTTATCACATAAACAGCACATGCAACTGTTTCTACCCAATACTAATTAGACAGGTGTCTTGCTTTCAACATGCTCCTTGTCATGTTCATGATTGTTCAATTATTTCTCTCTGCTACACCATTCTGATGCGGTGTGTATCTGGTTGTAAACTGTCTTTTGATTCCATGTTGTTTGCAGTACTCATGGAATGCCTTCAAATCGTATTTTCCACCACGATCCGATCTCAATACCTTGATCTGTCGATCACTTTGGTTCTCCACTAAGGCTTTGAACTCTTTGAACTCTTTGAACTTTGAAAAAGTTTCAGACTTCTTCTTCAAAAAGTAAACCCAAGTCTTCCTACTATAATCATCAATAAAGGTGAGGAAGTAAGAGCTTCCACCAATCGACTGTGTCCTCATAGGTCCACACAGGTTGGTATGCACCAACTCAAGTGGTTTCTTTGCTCTGTGAGAAAATCATTTTGGAAAACTTTCACGGTGTTGCTTTGCCAAGATGCAACACTCACAAGTGCTAGCAGGTTCTTTGATGGGAGGTAAACCTCTGACCATCTTTTTCTGCTGCAGCAATCTTAAACCAGAAAAATGATAGTGTCCAAACCGAAAGTGCCATAACCAGTAATCATCAGAACATGCAGTTGTAAAATAACTAACCTGATCATTGTAGTTCATAATTAGAGGAAAGAGTCTATTCCTCGTCATCTGCACCTTTGCAATCAGCTGCTTGCTTGGGGATTTGTCGTAAATAACACACTGTTGCCCCTGAAAGATAACTTTGTATCCTTTCTGCGTCAATTGGCCAACACTAATCAAATTGTGTTTGATTTTTTGGATAGCCAGAGGATTCAATCACACAAAAACAAAAGTATTTCACACACGAAACAATGAGCTGCGGCTCTTCAATTAATCTCAACCACTCTGAATCACAAAACTATTTACAATGAACCCAGTAAAGGGTATTTAACCTAAATTGGCAAGCACACATTCTCACATAACTGAACTTGATCAACTCTCTTAACTCACTCTCTAACTCATGTTGAGATTCAACAAGATGATGAGCTTAGTGAAAAGAGTCGCCTTCACCAAGTGGGCTCGCAGGCTATTTTTGGCGCAAAGTCTATTTTTAGACATGTCGATCATATTCTATGAGTTGCAGGATGATATTTGTGGATGGTTGGTCAAGTTGGAAAAATATATGGACTTCTATTTTTAGACATATTGGGTGGACTCTATTTTTAGATTGCCAGTCTAAAAATAGATATGTCGAATATTATTAGCTCTTAATAATATTTGGACTATAAACATTATCTTATTCTCTTGGAGCACTTCAGTTAAGTGCACAGATGTGGCACAGGAGCTGGCAGAAGGAATTACGCTATTCCTGAGGGTTAAGTGGAGCTATTGCATGGAGACTTCAGTTAGAACTCATGTGACAGAGTTTGGTGGAGTTATTGAGGTAGTTGGTGGAGTTGTGTTCAGTTTAACTCAGTTAGACACAGTTGAGCTAGTTGTATCTAGTCTAACTGATTGATACACTAGTGAGAGTGGTGTGAATTAATTAATAATTAATTCACTAAATATTAACTCATTAATCAGCTGAAGAATACATCAATTAACTACAGTGCATGGACAGTTTTAGTGGAGACCAGTGGAGAGATAGGTGAAAGGGAAAGATGACTATCAGTTGTGACTATAGTGATGCATTGATTGCATCCAACACTCAGTGGAGATGCCAATTAGGATTGCGCAATGAAAACCAGGTGGATTCGAGTTCATTCAGAGCCATTCGTCAGCAGGGATTGCACAGTAGAGGCAGGCTAGCAGGTGGCAGAGATCGGTGCATGGATTTGCTAGATCGGACCTGATTAGTGTGTAGAAATTGTATTGTACTGAGAGCTTGACATGTTTAGCTTTGTATGAGGATTGTTACATGATCTCTATGACATATATTATATACAGATAGTTGGGGTTTTTAGCTTCAGGCTTTCCTGTTAAATCACTGTGTTAATGTGTGTGAATTTTTATGGTTTCATGTGTGCATTGCAATTGATTTAATTTCCGCATGTGATGATCAATGGTGGAATAGAATCGTATTTTCTTGCATTAAGTTAAAATAGTGTGTGATTAGGAGAATCTTGGATATATAACACATAATTTATATAATTTCTACATGGTATCGTAGTGATATTGATAATTGACGCAATTGCAATTATACTAGCGATTGAGTTTTGTGTCAGGAATTCGAATTTGGCTGCATTGTTTTCTTGGTGTCGAAGTCGAGCATTCATTGAAAATGTCTTTCAACGGATTGCGATTGGAGTATGCCCTTGAGGGAAGCTAGAATTATATTGCATGGAAGGACAGGAGGGAGGCGGTGCTGGAGGATAATGGGTTGAAGGAGTTCATAGATGCAGAAATTCCAAAACCTGCTTCTAGCGATGCTGCCGCACTTGACGCATGGCAAAAGAAGACAACAAAATGTCGAAGGATTCTGTTGGAAGGTGTGAAGGATCACATAGTGTCCAGCCTTCATGGTAAAGCTTCTCCATTCTTGATGTGGAAAGCTTTGATAGACTTGTTCCAAAGCAAGAGCGACCAGAGGAAGTTGGCGCTCAAAGACAAACTCAGGAAAATAGAAATGGAGAAAGGCGACAGTATACCCAAGTACCTCACAAAGTTTGTCCAGTGAAGGGATGAGCTGGGAAGTGTGGGGGTTACTATAGATGAAGAGGACTTGGTGAGCTTGGCTCTCCTTGGGCTTCCGAAGAGTTGGCATTCCTATGAGGTCTTTGTCGATGGTCGGGAGAAACTTCCAGGATGGGAGCGACTTTGGTCAGATCTTGTGCAGGAGGAGATAAGGCAGAGTACCAGGGATGGATCTTCATCGAAGAATGAAGATGAAGAAAATTGCGCTTTGGCTGCCAAAGCAAGGAAAGGGAAGGGAAAGAAAAATCCTTCTCAATCCGATGTGAAAGGCAAGAAGCAGGACTTGTCCAAGGTGAAGTGCTTTCACTGTCACCAACACGGACATTACGCCACTAATTGTCCACAGAAGAAGAAAAATAAGTAGGCTGCTGGATCTGCAGTTGGAGAGGCCTTAGCCTCGCAGTTTGAGCTAGATTTTTCATTGATCGCATGCTTGGTCCCAAGTATGATGGATTCAGTGTGGTTTCTTTATAGTGGTGCGTCTTTTCATATGACCGGAGACAAATATTTTTTTACTGATCTGGATGAGAAAGATCTTCGAGTGCACATCGAGATGGGCGATGATGGTAGATATAGTGTGACCGGTATCAGTACCATTTCCTTTGAGAGGGAGTCTGGTAAATCCTTCGTATTGAAGAATCTCATGCATGTTCTAGATTGAAGAAGAATCGATCTCCGTGGCGATGTTGGAAGACAAGGGATATGATGTTTTTTTTAGCGAGGGGAAAGGGATTTCCTGCGCAATAAAGCAACCCGGTGAAACCCGCAGGACAGGGGTTCGAGTTAAGAACCTTATCAATCGCGTGTAGATGGTTACAGCAATGGCAAAGGTGCGTACATGGAGTGGTGATTGGGATATACACCAGCCGGAGATTGGGCCATCTTCACCATGGTGCTTTGAAAATTTTGCAACAGCATTTCTACCAAGCCCCCAAGGGTACACTTGCGTAGTCGACTGCAAGGGATGTACTTTGGGAAAATTTGTGAAAGCCACCTTTCATGAGAAGGATAGTCGCGCCATGACGATCCTTGAGAGAATTCACACAGACGTGTGTGGACCTTTCTCAGTAGCTTCAACAGCAAAGCACAGGTATTATGTGATATTTGTTGATGACTTTTCTTGTAAGTGTTGGATCTTCTTCATGCAGAAGAAGAGCGAGACATACTCAAAGTTCTGTGAGTTCAAGGCGCTTGTTGAGAAAGAGTTGGGGAAGCAGGTGAAAGCTCTAAGGAGCGATAATGGTGGTGAATACATCTCTGGAAAATTAAAAGACTTCTGTAGCAAAGAAGTAATTTGAAGAGAACTCATAGCGCCTCATAACCCATAGCAGAATGGGGTCATGGAGAGAAATAACAGAATGATCATGGGTGCTGCACGGGCAATGTTGCATGATCAAGGCCTTCCCATACACTTGTGGGTTGAGGCATGCAACACTGCAGTTTATGTGCAAAACAATTGTCCTTGTAGAGTACTTGGCATGAGTACACCCAAGGAGGCATTTTCTGGTAAGAAGCCCGATATTTCTCATTTGAAGATTTTTGGCTCACCTGTTTACATTCATGTGATGAAGGATGCCAGGAAGAAGCTGGAGCCGACCGCAGAGGTTGGGATATTTTTTGGGTACACAGAAACACCCCACAACTATCGTGTGTATTTTCCAGACAGTCGGAAGACTGTTGTGCGACGGGATATCAAATTTCATGAGGAGAAAGCCATGAAGTTGTCGCTTGAGAGGGAGCTACACTTGCATGCAGATGAGGAGTTATTAGTTCCTAAGGATGAGCCTCAGGATGTGGATCAGCCACAAGAGGAGGTTCATGGAGTGGAAGAAACCACACAAGAAGTACAACATTTAGGCAAGGCATCATGTGGTTGGCTACTAAATCTTGATGTAAAAAACATTTAACAGAGCACCTAAATCACAACAAGGTGATGCAGACAATCACTCGATCACGATCGGATACATGGCTCGATGAGCAAGTGTATCATGACGTAGCCATCCCTTTCGAGGAAGCTGTGGAGGACCCTGCATGGGTAGATGTCATGGTGGAAGAGTATGATTCGATTGTCAGAAACAGTGCATGGGAGATTGTCCCAAGGCCGGAAGGGAAATCAGTAGTAGGTTCGAGATGGATCTACAAAGTGAAGCAAGTTGCTGACGGGAGCGTCGAGAAGTACAAGGCAAGATTTGTTGCCCGGGGCTTCTCATAGATTGAGGGGATCGACTATGAGGAAACCTTTGCACCTGTCGCAAGGTATTCTTCCATACAGAGCATCCTAGCTCTCTCAGTGCAGATGGGTTGGCACATTCATCAAATGGATGTGAAGACTGCGTTCCTCAATGGAGTCATTAAAGAGGATGTGTACATAGAGCAGCCCGAAGGTTTTGAGATCTTCAACAGCGAGTCGCATGTGTGCAAGCTCAAAAGAGCGTTGTATGGGCTGAAACAAGCACCTCATGCTTGGTACACACGGATAGACAGTTATTTCACCAGACTTGGTTTTGCCAAGAGTGAGGCGGATCCTAACCTATACTAGATTGTGGTGGAGGGTAAGTTTTTGATCATTGTGCTTTATGTAGATGATTTACTACTAACGGGTGATGAACTTGTGACACACTCATGCAAGGCAAATCTTGCAAAGGAGTTTGAGATGAAGGACTTGGGCCTCCTTCATTATTTCCTGGGATTGGAAATTTGGCAGCGGAAGGATGGACTGTTTGTGTCTCAAGGAAAGTATGCCCGAGAGATACTGGATAAGTTCAACATGCAAAGCTGTAAGCCTATCGACACTCCTCTTCCTGGTGGTTGGAGGAAAGAGGATGCTACATCGGCAGAGGTAGTGGATGCCACTGTTTATCAACAGTTGGTTGGTTTTCTCATGTATCTAGTCAATACACGACCGGACATATGCTATGATGTTAACTAGCTTTCACAAGCTATGGTTAAGCCTACCAAGCTCTATTGGAAGGCAGGCAAGCATGTTCTGAGGTATCTTAGAGGCACATCAGGATATAGACTGTGGTACAAACAGTCGGATGAGGTGAAGCTACATGGCTTCACGGATGCAGATTGGGTAGGAAGCCCAACGGACCGAAAGAGCACATCTGGAGGGATTTTCAGTATCGGGTCTACAACAGTTTCTTGGTACAACAAAAAACAGATATCCATGGCACTCAGTTCAGCGGAGGCCAAGTACATGGCAGCAAGTTTGGCTGCATGCGAGGCTATATGGATGAGGAAGATCCTGGTTGGGTTGTTCGGTTCATACTTAGATCCTACTGTGATATATTGTGATAATCAGAGTTGCATTAAACTCTCGGTTAATCCATTATTTCATGATAGATCTAAACATATTGACATGTAGTACCATCATATCATAGATTGTGTGTAGCGCAAGATCATGTTTCTTTCTTACATTCCTATGGAGGATCAGGATGCAGATATTATGACGAAGGCACTCACTAGGAGAAAATTCAAATACCATAGAGACAGGATTGGGGTGGCAGATAATCCCTATCCTTTTGAGAGGGAGTGTTGAGATTCAACAAGATGATGAGCTTAGTGAAAACAGTCGCCTTCACTAAGTGGGCCCGTTGGCTATTTTTAGCGCAAAGTCTATTTTTAGACTATGTCTATTTTTAGACATGTTGATCATATTCTATGAGTTGCAGGATGTTATTTGTGGATGGTTGGTCAAGTTGGAAAAATATATGGACTTCTATTTTTAGACATATTGGGCGGAATCTATTTTTAGATTTCCAACCTAAAATAGATATGTCGAATATTATTAGCTCTTAATAATATTTGGACTCTAAACATTATCTTATTCTCTTGGAGCACTTCAGTTAAGTGCACAGATGTGGCACAAAAGCTGACAGAAGGAATTACACTATTCCTTAGGGTTTACTGGAGCTAATGCATGAGGACTTCAGTTAGAACTGATGTGACAGAGTTTGGTGGAGTTGTAGAAGTAGTTGGTGGAGTTGTGTTCAGTTTAACTCAGTTAGACACAGTTGAACTAGTTGTATCTAGTCTAACTGATTGATACACTAGTGAGAGTGGTGTGAATTAATTAATAATTAATTCACTAAATATTAACTCATTAATCAACTAAAGAATACATCAGTTAACTACAGTGCATGGACAGTTTCAGTGGAGACCAGTGGAGAGATAGGTGAAAGGGCAAGATGACTATCAGTTGTGACTATAGTGATGCATTGATTGCATCCAACACTTAGTGGAGATGCCAATGAGGATTGTGTGGTGCCAGCCATGTGGATTCGAGTTCATTCAGAGCCATTCTTCATCAAGGATTGCGTAGTAGAGGCAAGCTAGTAGGTGGCAGAGATCGGTGCATGGATTTGCTAGATCGGACCTGATTAGTGTGTAGCGATTGTATTGTACTGAGAGCTTGACATGTTCATCTTTGTATGAGGATTGTTACATGATCTCTATGACATATATTATATACAGATAGTTGGGGTTTTTAGCTTCAGTCTTTCCCATTAAATTATTGTGTTAATGTGTGTGAATTTTTATGGTTTCATGTGTGCATTGCAATTGATTTAATTTCGGCATGTGATGATCAATGGTGGAATAGATTCTATATTGTGCATGAAGTTAAAATAGTGTGTGATCAGGAGAATCTTGGATATATAACACATAAATTATATAATTTCTACAACTCACTCACCAAATCTATCTATAACTCGACTCAATTGATTCACTTAACTATTTGTCTAACTCTGCATGCAAGAAGTAATTATATACTTTAACAAAAATTGATACGTAGTGTGAAATGTGGAGAAAAAACTGGGGAATGGGAGTGCTGAACAGGTTGGTGTGCTAAACAAATTTTTCTCTCCATATGCACACTCCGCACAATGGGAGTGTTGAACAAGATGGTGTGCTGAACAAATTGTTAAAATATGACAAGAAAATGTAAATAAGTAATTCTGGGAAAATTTACTTATTACCTATTGATTGGTTGTATAAAGAAAGGTAGTTGGAATAACGAAATAGTCCTGGTTAAATAAGATGGACCACGAGGCTTGTAAAGTATGGAGAATCATTTGATTAATAGAGTTTCCAATCCCTTGCCCCGTGGAGTTTTCTTTGACACCCTGTCGAGGTTTTACCACGTAAATTCTGTGTATTTACTTATCTGTGTTTATCCTTCAGTTTTTTCATTCAGTTATGAATTGTATTTCTTTGTCATTTAATGTTTCCTGAACAACAATTGGTATCAGAGCCATAACAAAGTTGAAGTTCCGCTGATTAAAACCCTTTCTCTACTCAAAATTCCTGGAGTCTTCGTGAGAGAGGGAGATCGTTGCCATCCGCTGTGAGAAAGGGAGGAGCCATCGAGTGTTTGAAATACGACTATCAAGAAGACAGAATTAAATCCAAAATCGACTGCCTAGAGAAAGTAAGTTGTTGTTGCTTGAGTTGCTGCCTGCGGATTTTTCCTTGGAAATGAAATCGAGGCCATGAGAAAAAAATTGAGGCCGTTGTTCTGACTGAGCGAGGATCTGGATGTCCTGTCTTATGTTTGGGGAAGAGTTGTTGCAGAGGGAAGAGCCCTCAACGAGAAAAATTGATGTGCAAATAAAATCGAGTGGAGAATCTGCATCCGCCGTCGCCGGAAGTGGAGAGTCGTTGCTAAGTCGTTGTTGGAGAAAGAAGCTTGCTGTGGGCCAGTGCTGGAGAAAGAAGTTGCCACTGGAGAAAGAAGTGGCAGTTGCTGGAGAAAGCAAAAGAATCTGCCATCCGCTGGAAGAAGAGAATCCACAGGAGAAATTCGGGTAATTTTTTTTTAGAAGGGAGGAAATTTACTGTTTTAGCTGAAACAAAGTTATTCTTTGTTCTAAAAAAATTTCAAGAAAGGTTTTCAGCAAATCAGTTTGAAGAGGGTTCAGTTTGAGAAAAAGGGTTTGAACATAAATTGTTTTTTGTTTAAAAAGGGTTCAGTTTGAGAAAAAGGGTTTGAACAGAAATTGTTTTTTGTTTAAAAAGGGTTCAGTTTGAGAAAAAGGGTTTGAACAGAAATTGTTTATTTTAAAAGGGTGCAGGTTTTTCAAAAGAATTGATTTATTGAAAGAAGAAAAAAAATAGAAATTGTAATTTTTTATTTCCATTTAAAATTATTAGGTAAAAGAAGAGATATGAAATCCTTGAAACCCTAGAAGAAGAGATCTGAAATCTTTTGAAACCCTAGCAGAAGAGGAGAAAAGTTTTTTAATTTGTAGAAGAAGGGAAATCTAAAACCCTAGGAGGGAGAAATGGAAAAAATGACAAACGCAGAGTTTGAAGTGGATAAATTCACCGGGAAAAACAATTTTTCTTTGTGGAAACTGAAGGTTATAGATTTTCTGGTGCAACAAGGGTTGCACAAAAGCATTAGACGGGGTAAATAAAAATCCGGCAAGCATGACAAGTTCAGACTGGGAGGACTTGGATGCCTGAGCTCTCAGTACCATTCGGTTATGTTTGGCAGATGAAGTTCTCTTCAATATTGTTGGAGAGAGTACAATTGAAGGGTTGTGGAAAAAATTGGAAACCTTGTATATGACAAAATCTGTGACAAATAGAATCTATTTAAAAATACAATTGTACAGTCTTCGAATGAAGGAGGGTACGAAAATTGCAGAACACTTAAATGTTTTTAATACGCTTATTTGCCAGTTGTCAGATATGGAAGTAAAAATGGAGGAAGAAGACAAGGCAATAACCTTGTTGTGTTCCTTGCCCGAGTCATGGGATCACTTCGTGACCTCAATCAGTTTGAGCACTATCGATTCATTTAAACTTGAATCTGTCGTGGGTGCTCTCTTATCTGAAGAAGTATGAAGGAAATCTAGCATTGAGACATCTGCACCTGAAGCCATGGTAGCCAGAGGTCGGTCAAAGGAAATGGGGGAGAAAACAAGAGGTTCTTCTAGATCGAAGTCAAAGGGCGGCAAGAAGTGTAAAGCCAAGTGCTGGTACTGCAATAAACTCGGACACCTCAAGAAAGATTGTTGGAAATGGAAGGAGTCGGAAAACCATAACAAGGAATAAAATCAAGTTGATTCAAGTATGGTTGATGAGGTTTTAATTGCCGAAGCTCTCCCTGTCTGTAATGTCTCTCAAGATGCTGAAAATTGACTATTAGAATCTGGTGCTCCTCATCATATGAGTCTGCACCGAAGTTGGTTTACTTCATATGAAACTGTAAATGGTAGTTTTGTATTCATGGGAAATAATGCATCTTGTCAAACTATTGGGGTTGGTAATGTAAAAATTAAAATGTATGATGATACAGTGAAAACATTATCTGATGTTAGGCATGTACCTGATCTAAAGAAAAACTTGATTTCCTTGGGAGTTTTGGATTCGAATGGTTATAAATTTACGGGTCATAATGGAGTGCTGAAAGTCTCAAAAGGAGCCTTGGTTGTGATGAAGGCTGAAAAGGTTGGAAATTTGTACAGACTCAAAGGAAGTACTCAAGTTAGTGAAGTAGTGATCGTATCAGAGAAAGCAGAAGAAGGTTCTCGTCTATGGCATCAGCGGTTGGGTCACAAGAGAGAGAAAGGTCTTCAGGTACTGATGAACCGCAAGTTGCTTCCTGATTTGAAATCCTTGAAGTTGGTTTTTTGTAAATATTGCGTGTTTAGTAAACAATGTAAACAAAGGTTCAAGACTGGAAATCATAATAGTAAACAGATTTTAGACTACATTCATTCTGATCTGTGGGGACCATCTCCTACTGTGTCTTATGGAGGTGCGTCATATTTCTTAATGTTTATTGATGATTTCTCCCGAAAATTTTTGGTCTATATGTTGAAAATAATGCTGATGTATTTAATGTTTTTAAACAATTTAAAACAATGGTGGAAAAGAAAACAGGAAAATCAATTAAATGTTTAAGAACTGACAATGACAGTGAATTTACTTCTTTAGAATTTGAACAATTTTGTAAGGATGAAGGGATTGTTAGACATAAAATTGTTATTTATACCCCTCAACAAAATGGCGCTGCTGAACGGATGAATCAGACTCTTATGGAAAGAACCAGAAGCATGATCAGTAATGCTAACTTGCAAAAAGAGTTGTGGGCAGAAGCAGTATCCACTGCTTGTTATTTAGTTAACAAATCACCTTCAGTTGCAATAAACTGTAAAATTCTTGAAGAAGTTTGGTCAGGTCAGTCTTGTGATTATTCGCATTTGAAGATTTTTGGTTGTGATGTCTATTCTCTTATTCCTAGAAATCAACGTTCAAAGTTAGATCCAAAATCAAAATGTTGCATCTTTGTTGGATATGATTATGCAGTGAAGGGATATAGGTTGTGGGATCCTTCTTCACGGAAGATAGTCATTAGTAGAGATGTAACATTTGATGAATCTTCTCTTTTAAAATCAGATGTTGAAAAGGTTGAACAGGAGCAGGTATCGCCAAGTCAACAGATTCATTTGGAGACTAAACCTTTTTTCAAAAAGTTGAAAGGAAGGAGAGACTTCTGATGAAGAAGGTGGAGAAGCAAAGGAAACTGGAGAAATTCTAGAACCAATTCAACAACCAGTCACTCTACGAAGGTCTACAAGGGAAAGAAAAACACCTAAAAGGTATGAAGATTCTGCTTCATTGTTTGCATTGATTACTGAAGATGGGGAACCTTCTTGTTATCAGGAAGTAGTTGATGATGCAGATAGCAAGATATGGAAAAAGGCTATGGAAGAAGAAATGGACTCCTTAGCCAAAAACAATATTTGGGATCTTGTAGAACTTCCTGAAGGGAGAAGTGTTGTTGGGTGCAAATGGGTCTTCAAGTTGAAAAGGAAAGTTGATGGAAGTATCGAGAGGTATAAGGCAAGACTGGTTGCAAAAAGGTATTCTCAGATTGAAGGTATTGACTTTCATGAGATTTTTTCACCGGTAGTTAAACTTGTTTCTATTCGTACTGTGTTAGCACTAACTACTTTACTTGACCTTGAGTTAGAACAGTTAGATGTTAAAACAACCTTTCTTCATGGTGATTTGGATGAAGAGATATATATGGATCAGCCAGAAGGTTTTGTACAAGGTCGCAGCAGAAGATTAGTTTGCAAGCTCGGGAAATCATTGTATGGCCTGAGGTAGTTGCCCAGGCAATGGTACAAGAAGTTTGATTCCTTCATGGTGAGCCAGAATTTTATCAGAAGTGAGTATGATCATTGTGTATACTTCAAAAGTTTCAATGGCATATTCATTATCCTGGTGTTGTATGTTGATGATATGCTTATTGCAAGCAAAAGCATAGAAGAAATCAATAGGTTAAAGGCTCAGCTCTCTAGGACATTTGAAATGAGGGATCTTGGAGTAGCAAAACATATCTTGGCAATGGAGATACACAAAGACAGGAAGAATGGTTAACTTTGATTATCACAACAGAAGTATGTGGAGAAAGTACTTGAAAAGTTCGGTATGAACAATGTGAAACATGTTAATGTTCCATTAGCTTCCCATTTTAAGATTTCTTCAAATTTAAGTCCTAGAACTAATGAAGAAAAGAAGTATATGTCTCGTGTACCATATGCAAATGCGGTAGGCAACTTAATGTATGTGATGGTATCTACAAGACCTGACATTTCACATGCAGTTGGAGTTGTTAGCAGGTTCATGGCAAATCCAGGAGAAGAACATTGGAGAGCATTGAAATGGGTGCTTCGATATTTGAGAGGCACAAGTGACCATTGCATCAGCTTTGATGGTCGTGAAGGTTCAGTTTGAAGATATGTGGATGCTGATTATGCAGGTGATTTGGACAAAAGGAGGTCTACTATAGGTTATGTTTTTACTCTTGCAAGTGGAATAATCAGCTGGATGTCAAAGCTTCAAGAGACATTTGATTTGTCCACTACTGAAGCAGAGTATATAGCTGCTTCAAATGCCTGTAAAGAGGCAATCTGGTTAAAAGGTCTGCTTGATGAGATTGGAAGGACGCAGGAGAAAGTGAATGTGTTTTGTGACAGTCAGAGCGCTATTCATTTGGCTACAAATCCAACCTATCACAGCAAGACCAAGCACATCGATGTAAAGTATCACTTTGTGAGACATGTAATCGAAGGCGACAAAATAGTTCTCAATAAGGTCCGCACACAAGAAAATCATGCAGATATATTCACGAAGCCAGTTACAGTAGAGAAGCTGAGATGGTGTCTCGCTTCTTTCGACTTGCAGAAAAGATGATGAATGGGCATGGACAAGGGATTAGGAGAATTGTTGTCAAGGTGGAGTTTGTTAAAATATGACAACAAAATGTAAATAAGTAATTCTAGGAAAATTTACTTATTACCTATTGATTGGTTGTATAATGAAATCTAGTTGGAATAACGAGCCCGAGTGGCTTGTAAAGTACGGAGAATCATTTGATTAATAGAGTTTCCAATCCCTTACCCCGTGGAGGTTTCTTTGACACCCTATCGAGGTTTTACCACGTAAATGTTGTGTATTTACTTATCTGTGTTTATCCTTCAGTTTTGTCATTCAATTATGAATTGTATTTCTTTGTCATTTAATGTTTCCCAAACAACACAAATCTTTCTCTCCATATGCACACTCCACACAATGGATCAACTCAGTTGACCATAATAATTATGAACTAAATCATATTTCTCAACACACTGAACAGTTATTAGCTAATTACATTTTTGTAAAATATGTTATCATGGGCTCTTGATTTGTTGTTTGAATTTGCAATCGGGTCTGTATTATTTGAGGAACATAATGTTGGTCAGAGTTCTATTGTTTATTACAAATTGAAAAGAAGAGAAGAGCATATGTATAAATTACCAATTTTCATTTTTGGTTGTTATCACTTTCGATAGTGAATTTCGTGCTTCCACACGAACAGATTTTGAAAATATTCGTTGGCAGCTATTAGCTCATAAGGCTTAACCATTTTTGTTTTTTTGTAATCCTGCATTGAATCGCTCAACCGTGTTTTATTTTTATGCTAAAACCATCTGTCAAAGTTAAACTTTCTGCTAGGGGTTGCTTTTAAAGTTCTTCGTCAAAAGTTTCACGACTTGCCCCCATGACCTTTTCTCAAAATCCAAAAAAAAATAATGCTGTGTTAAACTTTGTGCTAAACGTTTGCCTTTAAAATTCCGGAGAAGGTTTCCATCAAAATTTAGAGAACTTACCTCAAGACTATTTCTGCAAAAGTAAGAATGAAAGAATATTAAAAGTCAAGAGCGAGATTTGATTTCCATTAAAAATTGATTTTGCATGGCATTTGCGAAAGAAGTAACGTTGATAAAATTTTCTGCATAATGCATCAACGTTTATTTTCTCCGTATTTGGAACAATATATTAATGTTATTTCCTTCACATCTTTGCACAATAATATAATCTTAATTTAAAACTTGAATTTCGCACAATGTATTAATGTCATTTCCTCCACATCTCCCCCACAATAATATAATCTTAATTTAAAACGCTATATTTCATTCCATTCCATCGATTTAAATTTAAATGTGTTCTATTTGAATAGGGAATTAGAGTTGAATTAGTTAATTTAATATTTAGTCGCTTTCACTATGTTCCAAATCATGTGGAATTATAGTCGGTTTTGTTGGAAAATTAATTTCAACCACCACGTTAAATAGATTGATTGCAGCCAAACCTCAACATCAAATAAATTAAAGGCAAATGGACATTTAAAAAACTTATGGTCAAATATTAACTCAGGAACATAGAAAATATTTTTTGTATAATCGCCCCTCATGTGTATTAACTTTTGACTCTGTCTTGAAATTAATGTGTTGAAAATGTATGTTTTGATATAACAAGTTAGTAGAAATTTGTAGTAATGTGGCGGATGTAAGTTTGTGAAGGCAGCATGAGAAAATCGGGGAGCATTCTATGGTGGGTGCGTAAAAAGTTGTTACAAGTTTTTACTGTTGCAACTCTTGGTAAATGTAAATCTCAATAAGAATTTGTGTTTTACACCTCCATATGAATGTATTTCTTGTATTTTGAAGTTATAATATAAAATTTGGTTTGTTGCTATATGGTGATTCTGGAAATTTCATTTATGGCCACTCTATTTGATTTTAAAGAAAGACTCATAGGATTTAATTTAGGGGACTGTATTGTCTTGAGTAAGATCTCTCAGAAGTAAATTCTTTAACATGGTATAAGATCTCTCCGCAACTATCTCTCCTAAACTAACTATCTCTCCCAAACTATGTGTGTTGAGGAAGAATTCCCCTCTCGTAAATTCTTTAACATGGTATAAGATCTCTCCTCAACTAAGAATTCCCCTCTCGTAAATTCTTTAACATGGTATCAGAGTGGGTTTAAAATTTCATTACTGTAATTGCAAGTGTTTTTACTCCAAGTTAAAATTTGTTTTGAATGCAACCTATTTATCGACAAGGAGAAAGTGTTTTTACTCCAAGTTAAAAGTTGTTTTGAATGCAACCTATTTATGGGCAATGAGAAAGTTTTTTTTTTACACAGTGAAAATGGCAGCAACAAGCACAAGCTTGACTAATCCACAAATACCTCAATTTAATGGCAAAAATTACGATTAATTACGATTATTGGACTATAACAATGAAGGTTTTGTTTTTTTCACAAGACATTTGAGAATTGGTGGGGAATAGGTTCCAAGAACAAGTAGATGCAGTAGCATACAATGCTTTGACACAAGAAGAAAAGGATTTGTTGAGGGACAATAGCCCTTTTCTACATTTTTCAAGTGGTTCATGAAAGTATTTTCCTAAGGATTGCAGCAGCAACAAAGTACAAGCAAGCATGGGATACCCTCTGAACAGCCTACCAAGGCATGGCAAAGGTGAAGACAACAAAACTACAAATGCTGAAAAGAGATTTTGAAACGATTTGTATGAAAGAGTCTGAGAATGTAGGCTCATTTTTTACACATGTAATTGTACTGGTTACTCAAATCAAGTCTCATGGTGAGACACTTGAGGAAAGGAGAATAGTTGAGAAAATTCTGAGAAGTATGCCAGCAAGATTTAATGCCATAGTTGTGGCCATAGAAGAGACAAAGGATCTCTCACAATTTTCAGTGGATGAGCTTCATGCATCACTGATTTCTCATGAACACGAACTAAACAGAGAAAAAAACTCATCATTGGAGCATGCATTCAAGACACAAGTTTCATTTGGTCAAGGTAGAGGTCGAGGAAGATCAAATTATAGAGGAAGAGACAAAAGCCCACAAAGAGGTGGAAGAAGCAGCCCTTCAAGCTCAACTGGAAGGGGCAGCAATCAAAATTCAAGTCAAGGCCCAAGCCAAAATCAAGCACAAGGTCAGAGGTATGATAAATCTCAAGTTCAATGCCATTATTGTAAGAAGTATGGCCATTATACAAATGAATGTAGAAAGAATCAATATGACATAAGTAACAAACCAAGTGAAATTTTCATAAAGGAAAATCATAACCATGATAGCATGTTTTTAGCTTGTAATGTAGCACAAGAAAAATAAGGAGATGTATGGTTTCTAGATTCAGGATGCAGCAACCACATGACAGGGAACATAGAAATGTTTTCCAATCTAGATGAAAGTGTGAAATTTGAAGTGACATTAGGGACTAATGGAAAAGTCTCGGTCATGGGAAAAGGAAGAGTCAACATCCTAACAAAGAAGGGAGAGAAGAAATGCATTTCAGATGTTTATTTTGTTCCTAGTTTAAAACATAACCTCATAAGCATTGGACAGCTCATGCAAAAGGGCTACAATGTTTTTTTCAAGAATGATCAGTGCACAATTTTGGATAAGTCTCCAAGTAGATGGTTGATTGCAAAAGTTCAGATGACATGCAACAAAATGTTCCCCTAAAGATAAAACTAAACTTGAAGGAAGAAGGTGCTCAAGCACAACTATTAATGAATTCACAAGTGGATGAAAGAAATGTAGCAGTTGTCACACAAGAAAATTTTCAAGCAAAAATTAAAGATGAAAATTGGTTATGGCATTTGAGATTTGGCCATCTCAATTTTGGACGTTTGAATTTGTTGCACAGGAAAGGCATGGTGAAGGGATTGCCACTCATAGAAAAACCGAACATCCTATGTGAATGATGCATCTTGGGAAAACAACATAGAGAATCATTTCCAACAGGAATTCAATAAGGGCAAAGGCACCTTTGGAGATTGTCCATTCAGATTTATGTGGACCAATGGAAACACCATCAATTGGTGGCATCTATTATATTTTGACTTTCATAGATGATTATACAAGGAATACATGGGTCTACTTCATAAAACAGAAAATTGAAGTGTTTGAGCGCTTATGCCAATACAAAGCTCTTGTTGAGAAGAAAAGTGGGCACTACATCAAAGTGTTGAGGATAGACAGAGGTGGTGAATACATTTCAAATGAATTCCTACATTTTAGGAGGGAGCATGGAATACACAAGAAATTTACAACAAGGTATACATCTCAGAAAAATGGTGTCGCAGAAAGGAAGAATAGGACCACTATGGAAATTGAAAGGAGTCTGTTGAAGGCAAAGTATTTGTCAAATGATTATTGGGCTGAAGTTGTCACTTGTGTAGCATATATCATTAATAGGTGTCCAACCAAAAGTGTTATGAATATAGTTCCTAAAGAGGCATGGAGTGGAAGAAAGCATAGTGTCACTCACATGAGAGTGTTTGGATGTGTGGCATATGAACATGTCCCAGGTGAGTTGAGGAATAAGTTGGACAGAAAGGGGGAGAAATGTATATTTTTTGGATACAGTGATGAATCCAAGGCATACAAGCTCTACAATCCATCAACCAATAAATTCATAATCAGCAGAGATGTGCAGTTCATAGAAGAGGAAGCATGGGATAGAAGTTTAGAGAAGACAGTCAATGTGAAAACATGTACACCACATGAAGACAAAGAGGAATTGACCGCAGCAAGTAATTCCTCAATGATTACTCCTCCTACACCTACATAAGCTCAACAAAGCAATCAACATGTGACACCATCAATAAATAATAGGACAGTGTCATGCAGTCAAGCGAGTGCTTCTCCAAGAACACCACAAAGATCTGCAACACCATATACTTCAAGCACAACACCAAGTGACATGTCAAGCCCATCTTCTGCAAGCATAAGAGGACACAAATTCAGAAATTTAAGTGAAATATATGGGCAAAATGAAGTTGATATGATCCAGGTGGATATTAGTGGCCACCCGCCTATTCCACTTGGGGCCCCACCATTGTCTCTTTCAGTTTTTTTCACAACTTACTATTTTTAGCAGTTTTTCAGGTTTCAAACTTTTGAAACCATTTTGAAGCCCCAAACAGAGATAGTATGCCAAATCTACGTCCCTGGGAAGTTGAAACACCAATTTACCCAAACGGGGCCCATAGTTTTGGTGCTTCATCTCCTAGGGTTAGGTTTTTGGACGTTTAGAATTCTCCATTGTTTCTCCATAATAAATAGGCCCTCGAGCCTCATTGTAATACGGTTCAGAGGTCTGTAGTTGCCACATATCTTCTCAGAGATTTGCTACCAGCACCCTAGCTATTTTATTTCCATCATGTTTGTAAGAAAATTTCTGTGATTTGATATTAATGAAATGAAGCCTTATTTCCGTTGTATTTCTATGTTTATGGTTATTTCTCTATTCTGTTACGTTCCTGCATAAATCTGGATCAGTGGTATCAGAGCAGTCTACTTTTTCTCGATCCTTCTTTGCATGTCCCCAACGAGGTCGGGGTATAAGGAGTTAGGGCTCGATCTGGTGGAACTTTTGCAAGATCAGCCTCGCAAACCCCGATGGATGCCCATGGGGGACGAAAAGAAAGATGAGGGGGCAGGAGATCCTATCAAAATATTGCTCGAGAAGGCCCTCGAAAAACAAAGGAATCCGATGATGGATAACTTTTCCCAGATCCTTCAAAAACTACCCACTGGCGGTGCATCTGCATCCAGCAGCCACTTTGGAGGCACAAATCCCTTTAAGGTACAAGTAAACTTTGACATTCCCATATTTGAGGGTCAAATAGATGCAAATGTTGTAGATAGATGGTTGAATCTATTAGAATGATATTTCTCAGTTCATGATGTTTCCGACCAGGAGAAGATTATTTTTTCACTCCTCAAAGCAACCCCCCATGTCAAGGACTGGTGGGAAACCTACTGTGAGAAAACGGACAAGACAGAACCCTCTCTGTTCTCAGTCGTACCCACTTGGAATTCTTTCTGAGATGCCATCAAGGAACAATATTATCCTGTGGGGAGCTATGAGGACAAGTACATACAATGGACCACGCTGTGGCAACAAAGGGATCAAGATGTGCATGAGCTAACGAATCTGTTCCATACCCTGCGCACAAAGTTGGGTATCAAAGATTCAGAGAAACATTTGGTGCTAAAGTATCACGGTTGTCTACACAGATACATTTAGGAGGAAATGGAGTTCCTCGACATCTCCTCGCTTGGTACGGCATACCGGTATGTTGCCAAGATTGAGCTAAAATTCAAACAGAAGAAGCGAAACATTGGATCTGCGAATCAAAATCAAGGGAAAGGTGCCCCCAAATAGCAGAAAAAAGGACAAAGACAAGGCATGGCGGCCCAAGACAACCTACCAAAGACACAAGCAAAGAACAACACCGCGAAGCCAAAGAAGGACACGGGAAAGTGGTGTGAGTTCCATAAGAGCTCCACTCACAACACAAGTGAGTGTCGGGCCAAGAATTCGTTGGTGGCCGAGATGAGGGCTTCTGAATTAGATGCATGCTCCGACTCTGAATCATAACCTAACAAGGTGAATGACAAAGGGAAGTAGATTATTGTTGCCACTACGAAGATCCAGAAGGAGGAACCAGAAGATCCAGAGGAGGCAGAGCGTCTCTTCCACTCCTAGATGTAGGTAAAGGGTTCCCCACTATGGTTCATTATCGACAATGGGAGCCGAAAGAACCTCATTTCAGCAGATGTCGTGAAGCGGTTGGGCTTTCCGACCACAACGCACCCACAACCATACACCATCGGGTGGCTTCACCAAGGACGAGATCTCCGCATCAGCCAGTAGTGCCACCTTCCTTATAGCATCAAGCCCTTCACGGATGAGGTATTGTGTGACATTGCTCCTATTGATGTTTCTGATGTATTATTAGGCCAACCATACTTGTGGAAGCGACATGCTGTGTATGAGTCCCAACCTCGCGCTGTTATTGTTGCTTTGGGAAATAAACTGTACAGGATACCAAAGGTACCACCGCCTCCCACTATCTCTTTGGTTACCGCAAAACAATGCAGTAAGTTCATTTCCCAAACCAGGAAATTTGTTTTCCTGATGATCCACCCCCAGGGCAAGAAGAAGATTGTGGCCACGACCTCCAGACATGGCTCCTCTGCACGACAACAACAAATGCACAAGGTTGTGGAGGAGTACGGGGACATCTTCACCTCACCCACAGGGGTGCCTCTACACTGTCAGGTCAAGCACCCCATTGACCTGACCCCAGGTGCACCGCTACCCAATGGACCGATCTATAGGTGCTCTGTTCTGGAGAATGATGAAATCAAGAAGCAGATTTAAGAGCTGCTATAGAAAGGTCACACCCGACCAAGTTCATCACCCTGTGGGAGCCCGATCGATTTGGTACAGAAGAAGGATGGGACTTGGAGACTCTGTATTGATTATCGGGCGCTGAACAAGATCACTGTCCAGAATAGGTACCCGATCCCACGGATTGATGACCTTCTGGACCAAATCAAAGGGGAAAAATATTTTAGCAAGATTGACTTGAAGTCTGGGTATCACCAGGTACCAATCGAACCCTCTGATGTGTGGAAGACTGCCTTCAAAGCCAAGGAGGGCCTTTTCGAATGGCTCGTCATGCCTTTCGGATTGAAAAATGCTCCCGCAACCTTCATGAGGTTGATGGATGACATCTTGCGTCCATTCACCAACTCATTTTTAGTGGTATACTTGGATGATATTCTTATCTTCAGCCAGACTTGGGAAGAGCACCTCCACCACATCCTAGAAGTCCTCCAAACACTGCGGCAACACAAGTTGTGTGCAAATTTGCAGAAGTGCACTTTTGGCATGACCTAGGTTCAATATCTAGGATACATTATTGATGAAAGGGGGGTGCATGTGGATCCATCCAAGATCCAAGTCATTCGGGATTGGCTAGCCCCAACCACCCTAACAGAGCTTCGCAGCTTTCTGGGTCTTGCTAATTTCTACTGCAGGTTCATGTTGGGACTCTCTCATATCACTTGGCCCTTGAGTCAAGTCACCAAGGGGGGAGCAAAAGCAAAATTCTATTGGTTGAAATCTCAACAGAAGGCGTTCGTAGAATTGAAACATCGCCTCTGTTCTGCCCCAGTGCTAACATTACCAGACTTGCAACAACCATTTGAGATCGAGACAGATGCCTCTTACTATACTAATGGGGCAGTTCTTACTCAACAGGGGCATCCAGTGGCATATCACAGTGAGACATTGTCCGACACAATTCAAAATTATCCCACTTATGACAAAGAAATGTATTCCATTGTGCAGGCTTGTCGACAATGGAAGCATTACATTTTGGGGAAGGAGACAATCATCCACATAGACCACCGACCCTTGCAGTTCATATAGACATAAGGGAAGTTGCAGAACGATCGCCATCAGAAGTGGTCCACATATCTGCAACAATTTCATTTGAACATCAAGTACAAGAAGGGTAGCACCAATAATGTTGCAGATTGCCTCAACCGACCACTGATCGTGGCCATAACCACCATTCTCAACTCTTGTGGGCATGAGACTTCTGATTGGCCGCTTCTCTACAAGAGCGATCCAGATTTTAGCTACACATACAAGGCACTCTTAGGGGGTATGCAAGTTCCAAATTTTCACCTCCAAGATGCACTATTATGTCACCTGGGACACCTTTGTGTTCCTTCAAGCGAGTGTGCCAAGATGATATGGGAAGCGCACTACAGTCGAGTCGTTGGGAATTTTGGGGTCGGGAAAATAGTGGTAGTACTACAGAAGTATTTCTATTGGCCGAACCTTCGATAGGATGTCGGGAAGTACATCAGATCCTGCACTGCTTGCGTCATTGCCAAACCAACCATCAATAAGTAAGGGCTCTATACTCCTCTACCTACCCCTAGTCGACCTTGGGAATCCATCTCCATGGATTACATGTTAGGCCTTCCTTCTACTTAGCATGGAAATGACTGTGTTTTCGTGGTCGTTTACCGATTCTCAAAGATGGCCATTATGGCGGTCTACAAGAAGAATATCACAGCAGAAGCCACTGCTAAACTCTTATTTGAACGAGTGTGGGTGAACTTTGGGATCCCACAGTCTATCATATCAGATCGTGACAACAGGTTCCTCAACACATTTTGGTCCAGCCTCTAGTCAATGTTGGACACCAAGCTCACCAAGTCCACAGCTTTCCATCCCCAAATTGATGGCCAGACAGAGGTCATCAACAGGATGATTATACACATTCTACGCATATACAATTCAAAGCATCCACACACATGGGATGAGAGCCTTCCCTATGTACAACACAGGTATAGCTGGGCTCTCCATAGCTCAACTGACCACAACACCTTTCAGGTGGGCTTGGGATTCTAGCCATTATGTCCCATTGACGTAGCCATGCCATTTGTAGCTACTCAGGCCGATTCGGCTCATGTCTAGTCTGAAGCTGACAAAGAAAAAAACTTCATCGAGCACATTCAGCACATCCGCCAATAGGTTCATGACATATTGGACAGATCCAATGCTAAGTACAAGCAACGACATGATCAACATCGGGTGCCACGCAACTTCCAAGTGGGAGAAAAAGTGTGGCTACATTTGCAGAAGGAGCGCCTCACTAGACCCCACCACAAGATTTGCCCGCTCCGATATGGGTCGTACACCATCACCAAGGCTGTAGGGAACAATGCCTTCGAGCTCAGTATTCCACCATTCCTTGGTCTGCACCTAGTATTCAATGTAGACTTCCTTCATCCCTACTTCCCACCTCTATTGGGCACCTCTGACATTGCAGAAGAACTCACACCAAAAGAGTTAAACCCAGACTACATGGAACAGGCCACCACAGACTGTATCATGGACACGCAAATCAAGAACACTCGCTGACAAAATATCCAACTGTATCAGGTTGTCAATGCTAGCCAATTCTTGCACCAAGGCAAGTGGTTCACCAGGGACCAAGTTCAACAGAAGTTTCCTCATCTCATGGATGAACTCAATGCAATGGGGACCATTGCTTCCTAAGGGGGGAGGAATGATCCAGGTGGATTTTGGTGGCCACTCGCCTATTCCACTTGGGGCCCCACCATTGTCTCTTTCAGTTTTTTTCACAACTTACTATTTTTAGCAGTTTTCCCTCCCTTGGTTAGCCAGTAACCTCCCCAGGAGACCATCTTTTCTTTGATCTTGTTGATTATTCCCTGCCACAGGGATCTTTTGTTGATGTTGATCAGCGGTTGTCATTGATGTCAACCCAAGCAGCACCAGGGGCTAACCCAATATTGCATGGGAATTTTGACCTACAAAATTAATATATTTTGGGTCAATAATTCTTTTTATGGTTTCTACTTGTCGATATGTTTCTGTTTATATATGGCACGCCATGTAATTCTTCACGGTTTGAGAGATATTCATGTTTGAAGTTTGTACCCCCAGTTAGTGGGCTAAAACCCCATGGGGTTGGGGCATGGGTCATTGAAAATTCATAATTAATATTTTTTAAGCTCCTAAGATCCCTCCCACGTTCACTTGTTGAAGCCCCTCTCAACTTAAGCATTCATATAAATTGCGGTCTTCATTTCCTCCTTATGCATGGGATTTGGCTATCTGAAACAGGTCATCGTGGAATTTTCGCTCTAAATTTTTTTCTTCGAATGCTCAGAAGCTGAAATTTTTATTAGGCAAAGCCGAAATCCTGAGGAAGCTGCAGTAAAAATTTCAGATCAATTTGCGCAAAAGTTTTGGAGATATGATCTGTGGAAATAAGGGTTTTTGCAGGCTCCTGAAATTGATCTCAAAGAAGTGACCTTGGTAAAATCGTCATAACTCTCTCTCTGAGTATCGGATTGGAATTCTGTAAAAAGTGACGGATATTGCACATTCTTTGATTTTCTCTCTATCAATTTCAGAAACAAATGAAGAAACAGTGACATGTGGCACGCCATACAAGTGCGCGCTGCTGAAACAGTCCATAATTAGGGCATTGTGAGAGATTGGGTATAACTCTCTCTTCCAGAATCAAAATTGGTTCAGACCTATGGCATTGGAAAGATGACTCATAGTAATAATATAAGACTGAAAATCAGATATTGAGGATCTGAAATGACAGAGATACACCAGATTCAATATCGAGCTCCTAGAAGGCAAGAAAAAGCTAGATCATGTGTTGCCAAGGGTTGCAAAGGACCAGAATTTCTATGGCAGAAAAGAAAAGCAAGGTGAAGTAGATGGTAGCATGACAAGAGCAGCAACCAAGGTGCATAATAGCAGCAAGAAGTTCATCATATGAATTCTTTAAGTGGGCAGCACTGCATATAATCACTCTAAAGGTATCATTGTACTTAGTCATTGTAAATACATTATTGTACAAATTGTACTAGTGTCTATCTGCCAAGGGTTAAAGAGGAAGTGTTGGGAGGTCTAGGATCATCATTAGGTGGTTGTATCAAAGTAGGGGTTATGGTCTAGTATATATTATTCTTCTACATCATTCTATATCATTGTAAAGTGGACCATTTTCCCTGGTACAGGAGTCCATTCTTCTTTTATTCTTCTATAGGGTGGTAGGGTGGTTCTAGGGTGAGTTGTAGCTCATTGGGTGTTGGGGCATCCATTCAGTGACTACTGAAGAATCTCGGGCGTTGGAGCATCCATCCAGTGGGAGATGGAGAAGAATGCTTTTCTAGATTCTAGGAAGTTGGAGCTTTATTTTCAATTTGAGTTGAAAAGAATTATTAGAAAAGCATTAGGTGGTTTTTGTCCCGGAGTGGGTTTCCACCTTAAAAACTATGTGCATTTGTGTTCCTCTTGTTTGCTGCTATCATTGTACAAACACTGATAGTAATTGAAGATTAATTAATGCTCTAATTGAAAGAAATATTGATTCACCCCCCTCTCAGTATTTCCAACAGTTGACACCAGAGGTAAGAGGTAGGCCAAGGTATTCTATGTTTTCCCATTGGGCGAAGCCCTCGAATCCAAGGATCTGATTGATTTTGTTGAGTTTGTGTTGATCCATGTTCCAGCCATAGACAGAACTTTTCCTATCATTTATCATAGCTTCAGAGGCTCTGCAATAGCTTTTTAGAGCAGAGACGAAGGATTTGGTTATTCTGGATGAGGCACCGCCAAGAAGAAGGGAATCATCTACGAAAAGAGCATGATTTATAGGCTTCAAGCCATTTGAGGTTTGAATTTCGGGAAGGGCACCAGAATTCATTTCAGCTGCAAGTTTCCTACTGAGGGTGTTCGCCATTAGGATTTACAAGAAAGGAGAGAAGGGGCATCCTTGCTGAGCTTGGAAGTAAGATGCAGGACAACCATTAACCAGAGGGGAAATCTAGGGTTTTTCGATGCAGGCTTTAATAAGGTTGAAAAACTAAGAGGAGAAGTCGAAGGATCAAAGGACTTTGAAGAGGAAGGAGAGTTTGACTCTGTCAAAGGCATTGGCCATGTCGATTTTGATCAGCATCCCCTTTGGCGGGTAGTCCACGTCCATGTTTTTGTGCATGGTATTGGGGTACGATGGTTTTCGGCCCCTGGTATTTTTGTAGATCCGGTCAAGGGAACTACGGTTATGTTCTAATCCAGGGTTTATGGATTGGGGTTTATGTATGCTTCGGCATGTATATATATGTGTTGTAACACTAAAAGAAATATAATGAAAAATCAAGCTGGTCGTCCCGATTTGGGATCCAGGGGAAAATCTCTGTGTTTATCTGTTTTATGTTTTATGCTCTCGCTATTGTTTATTTTCTGTTATAAGATTAGTGTGTAGATAATTTCTGTTCAGGGTTAAAACCTACATTTGGTATCAGAGCTGTTTCGGCTTCAAGGGGACGCCTTTGCTGCTGAGGGTTTTTTAGTTCGGGCCTGAGGTAGACCCTGTTCAGTGGGAGATCTGCAGGATCGATTCTTGCTGTGAAAGAAGATGGCGAGCGGCGGGAAGATAGAGATCGAGAAATTTAATGGTCAGAGTTTTGAGTTGTGGAAGCTCAAGATGGAGGATCTGCTGGTGGATAAATATCAGTGGATTGCGGTAGATCCAGGTACTAAACCAACGGCAATGTCAAATGAAGACTGGAAGAAAATGGATCGGAAGGCTAAGAGCACAATATGGTTGTGTGTCTCAGATTCAGTATTGTTGAATGTATCTGGGGAAGCTACGACGAAGATCTTGTGGGACAATCTAGAAACTTTGTATCAATCTAAGTCTCTGGTGAATAAGTTGTTCCTGCGGAAAAAGCTGTATAACCTGAGGATGAAGGATGGAGACTCGGTGACAGAGCATCTGAACGCCTTCAATACTGTGGTAAGTCAATTGTCGTCTGTTGATATTAAAATCTCAGATGAAGATAAGTGCATCAGTTTGTTGTGCTCTCTACCAGACTCGTGGGACAGTCTGGTTATTGCAATAGGTCGCAATACAACCCTTGAATTTTGATGACATTGTCTCAGCCTTGCTGTCGGAGGAAATGAGACGGAGAAATATGGAGGGTCAGAATGGAGATGCCTTATCTGTACGAGGAAGGTCCCATAATAGAAACAAGAATAAGGTTTCGAGTGGGAGATCTAAATCTAGAGGGAGATCTAAATCTCCTGGAAAGTTTGTAAAGGTGTGCTGGAAATGCGGAAAGGAAGAGCACTACAAAAAGGACTGTAGATCTAAAACTCCTGAGAAAGGAAAGGGATCTGATGATGCTCCTTCTGCAGAGGCAAAAACCACCTCGGATGAAGGTGGGGATGTGTATTTGGATTCTTCTTCAAACACACATGTAGATCATGAGTCATGGTTGATTGACTCAGGTGCATCCTTTCACTTCACTCCCCATAGGGAGTGGTTCTGCGAGTATGAGAAATATGATGGTGGTGATGTCTTCCTAGGGGATGATAGGAAGGCCGGAATCGTCGGACGTGGAAAGGTCAAGCTGAAGCTGCAAGGTGGAAGGATTAGAACACTTCCTGGTGTTCTGCATATTCCTACATTGGCCAGAAATCTGATTTCTGTAAGCAAGATGGATGATGCAGGTGTAAAAACAGTGTTCGAGAAAGATGCCTGCAAGATGGTTTGGGGAGCACTGGTATTAATGCGGGGATTTCGGACTGGAACTCTGAACAAGCTACAAGCTAGCACTGTTATTGATGGGTGTAACAATTCTGTGGTTCCTGAAAGTGGAGCGGAAAGCCTAGCTGTCTTCGGAGAAAAGACCATGCTATGGCATCAAAGGCTTGGACATATTGGAGAGAAGGGCCTTCGGATACTCCATAGAAATGGTATGGTAGAAGGTATGTCTAATTTCTCTCTGGATTTCGATTTCTGTGAACATTGTGTATATGGGAAGCAGAATCGGGTGAGTTTTCCTTCTGGTGCTAAGAGGGCAAACAAGATATTAGAACCTGTGCACAGTGATGTGTTTGGGCCTGTGTCAGTTCCATCACTGGGAAAGTCTGTGTACTATGTTTCATTCATAGATGACTTCTCAAGGAATACATGGATATATTTCTTGAGGAAGAAATCTGATGTCTTTGACAAATTTAAAGAATTTAAGGCTCTGGTGGAAAACCAGACAGAGAAGAAGATAAAGGCGTTGAGGACAGATAATGGTGGGGAGTTCTGCAAGAAGGAATTTGAAGAGTTCTGTAAGAAGTGTGGTATAGCACGACATAAGACTACTCCATACACACCTCAGCAAAATGAAGTTACAGAAAGAATGAATAGAACACTGATGGAAAAGGAAAGAAACATGCTCAATGGTATCGGGTTAGGACAAGAATTCTGGGCAGAGGCAGTGGAGACTGCATGTTACTTAGTTAACAGATCACCTTCATCAGCGTTGGAGGATAAGACTCCACATGAGGTATGGACTGGTAAGAAACCCTCTCTTTCACATCTAAGGGTATTTGGATGTTATGCATATGTACATGTTCCAAAGGAGAAAAGGACCAAGTTGGATAATAAATCTGAAAGGTGCATCTTTATTGGGTATAAGGATGGTTTAAAGGTTTACAAGCTTTGGAACCCAGAAACAAGGAAGGTTGTGTACAGCCGAGATGTGGTGTTTAGAGAAGTGAAAGATGTTGTTAAACATGAAGTCCTACCAAAGGAACCTGAGAAGATAGAATTTGAGCTAAAGGAGGATGAATCAGACTCTACAACAGAAGAAGACTCAGAAGATGAAGAGCCACAAACTCCAGCTTTGAGAAGATCAGTTCGGGAAAGAAGGCAACCAGAAAGGTATAGTCCATCTGCTTTCTGTTCAGGTTTTGCCTTAACTATAACTAATGATGAACCCAGAACTATCAGGGAGGTAGTAGATTCAGAGGATGGAAAACTCTGGAAGGAGGCCATAGTTGATGAAATGGCATCCTTGCACAAAAACGATGCATGGGATCTGGTGGAGTTGCCGGCTGGAAGGAAGCCCATTGGGAGCAAATGAGTGTTTAAGAAGAAGATGAATGTAGAAGGCAAGGTGGAGAAATACAAAGCTCGGTTGGTAGCGAAAGGTTATTCCCAGGTGCCGGGAATTGATTTTGGTGATATTTTTTCTCTTGTTGCCAAAGTCACTTCTATTAGATTACTTTTATCTGTTGCTGCTGCATTTGATTTTGAGATAGAACAGATGGATGTGAAGACAACATTTCTTCACGGAGATCTAGAAGAGGAGATCTACATGAAGCAACCTGAAGGTTTTATGGTGAAGGGTAAGAAAGAACTAGTATGCAGGTTGAAGAAGTCTCTGTATGGGTTAAAACAGTCACCAAGGATGTGGTATCAGAAATTTGATACCTATATACGTGGACTTGGCTTCACCAGAAGCAAGGAGGATCACTGTGTTTATTTTAAATTAATTGGTGACCATGTTATTTATTTGGTCTTGTATGTGGATGATATGTTGTTGATTGGAAATGACAAAGAAATTATCCAAGATTTGAAGACCCAACTGTTCTCCAAATTCGACATGAAGGATCTTGGTGCTGTAAACTATATTTTGGGCATGGAAATTAAGAGAGATCGGGCAAAGAGGAAGCTCTGGTTAAACCAGAGGAAGTATGTCGAGACTATATTGCAGAGGTTCAATATGCAGGATAGTAAACCGGTGAAGGTTCCTATTCCTGTAGGTGTAAAGCTATCTGCTGAACAGTGTCCCAAGACACAAGAAGAAGAAGAGTATATGTCCCGTGTTCCATATGCAAGTGCAGTGGGTAGCCTGATGTATGCAATGGTCTGTACTAGACCAGACATTGCACATGCAGTGGAAGTATTGAGCAGGTTTATGTCAAACCCAGGGAAGGAGCATTGGACAGCAGTGAAGCGGGTTTTCGTATATTTACGTGGCACTCGTGATTATGGCTTGTGCTATGAGGGAAGACCAAGATTGGAAAGAATGTTGGACATTCGTGGTTTTGTTGATGCAGATTGGGCTGGAGATCTGGACCAAAGAAGATCTACAAGTGGGTATGTGTTTAGCCTATTTGGAGGCGCAGTCATTTGGATGAGTAAAAGACAGTCTGTAGTGGCTCTTTCAACTACAGAGGCAGAATACATAGCAGCCACTCATGCAAGCAAGGAAGCAATTTGGTTGCAGAGATTGTGTTCAAGTATGGGGTTGGTACAACAAGCTATAAGGATAGATCGTGATAGCCAAAGTGCAATTTTCTTGGCTAAGAACCCTGCTTATCATTCAAAGACAAAGCACATTGATGTTCAATATCACTTTGTTAGAGATATAGTTGAGGCTAAAAGGGTGTTGTTGGTAAAGGTGGACACTTTGAAGAATGTTGCAGATGCATTAAAAGTCTCTGGGTGGAGACTCGTAAGTTCTCTTGGTGTAGAGAAACAATGGGTGTTAAAGAATTGGCCAAATAACTAAGCTCTCCTGTGGCCCCGTGTGGAAAGAAAACAACAAGTTGGAGAATGTTGGGTATGTGTTATATTCTTTCCACGACCAAGCACGCGGGGGTAAGAGGGGTAATAGCCCCCTTGGTTGTGCCAGGCGCAATGGGGTCACAAAGGTGGGTGGCCCCCCCCGTTCTGTCCGGGGGCAAGCTCGGCAAAAAATTTTGTCCCACTCCATGTGTAGTCCGCGTCCATGGTTTTGTGCATGGTTTTGCACATGGTTTTGGGGTTCGATGGTTTTCGGCCCCGGTATTTTTGTAGATCCGGTCAAGGGAACTACGGTTATGTTCTAATCCAGGGTTAATGGATTGGGGTTTATGTATGCTCCGGCATGTATATATATGTGTTGTAACACTAAAAGGAATATAATGAAAAATCAAGCTGGTCATCCCGATTTGGGATCCAGGGGAAAATCTCTGTGTTTATCTGTTTTATGTTTTATGCTCTCGCTATTGTTTATTTTCTGTTATAAGATTCGTCTGTAGATAATTTCTGTTCAGGATTAAAACCTACACCCTTCTCTTTCCACTACTTGCTAGAGTGAATTACTTCCTACACTTGGATGACATTATCCAAGATATGTCTACCTTTGACGAACCCCCCTTGAGGGCTTGAGATTAGTTTTTCAAGCAGAGGTTTGATTCAGTTTGCAAGGGGTTTGGCGAAAATTTTGTAGGAGGCGTTGCAAAGAGAAATGGGTCTAAATCTGCCAAAGGTTTCAGGATTGACTTATTTTGGGATTAAGGCCAGGAAGTTTGATTTAATGCCTCCCCCAACCTTTGCTTTGCTGAAGAAGCCTTTTATCATTTTCATCAGATCGTTTTTGAGAATTTCCCATCATATTTTTTAGAAGTGTATCGAGAAGCCATCAAGGCCAGGGGCCTTATCTGGTTCCATTGCCCAAATTACTTTGATAATTTCTTCTTCATAGAAGGGTATTGTGAGAGCTTGGTTGTCATCTTGATTGACGAGTTGGGGATGTTTGAGAGGAGATCTTTAATATCTTCTATGTTGCCTTCATTCCCAAGCCCATACAGGTTTTTGAAGTGATGTTTGGTTGCTGATTTAATTTTATCGAACCTTTTGCAGATCATTCCATCTGCATTTGTGATCTCAGTGACATGATTGCGGGAGAGGCGGGCTTTGTATTGGCGATGGAAGAAGGAAGTGTTCCAATATCCAGCCTCGAGCCACAAACTTTGGGATTTGATTCTCCAGAATTCTTCTTCCCTTATGAAGGAGCGATGGGTAGTGATTTGGGCTGCTACCTCTTTATTTAGGATCTCAGGGGTGATGTTGATGTCTTCCATACCCATTTGCAAAGTTTCCGGTGACTGCACTACTTCTATTCTCTGATTAGTTGGGGTTTTGGAAGGATTCCTTATCCACTCTTTCAAGGCATTTTTTGTGGCTTTTAATTTTTTCTCCCACACAAAGCTTGGGGACCCATTAATTGATTTGGCCCAGGCTATTTGGAAAGTGTCAAAAAAACCTTATTTTTCAATCCAAATGGGGCTAAACCTGAAGGGGATTGGGCCCAGGTCTTCTTCGGGATCCATGAGGAGTTGAATGGGCTTATGGTCCAAGGTGAGTTTGGGGAGGATTTTGGTTGAGATAAGCAGGTTCTCCATCAGCATGGAACTTTGAACAAGAAATCTGTCCAACCGGGCAGATATATGGTCAACCCCTGATCTATTGTTGGACCAATTATAGTGGCCTCTCACCGGATTAAAATTGAGAAGGTCCCACTACTGCATTATCTCTTCTACCAGTGGTAGTAGGTGGTCTCTATTACTGTTACCTCCCCTTTTTTCTTTTGGTTTCATGACAATGTTGAGATCTCCGGCCAAAATGATGTTGTTGGGGGAGTGAAGTTCTAGAAAGACAGAGAGGGAGTTCCAACACTCTCTTTTTTTAGCATAAAGGACAGGAACATAAAGATTGAATAAGGCAATAGTTAACTTACTTGCGAGGTGCTTAGCTCAGTGAAGATCCAGTGTTGGGTCTCATGGGAGTTAAGCAGATGGAAGTGTTCATCGGACCATAGAGTTGCAACACCTCCTGAAGATCCCCTCAAGCTTACTGCTTTGCCTACATTTTTCTTCCATTTTGACTTTTTGATTTCAAGAATAGATTACCCTTCGATTTTGGTCTCTTGGAGAAAGAGGATGTCTGGGGGGTTTATTTTCGACAGATCTTTGACGGCTTCAATTTTTGGTTGGTTTCCTAAGCCTTTGCAATTCCAAGAGACTATCTGCATTATTTACCAAGAGAGGGGTTGGGAAGGCCTTGCTCTAGTATTTCTCCTGATTGAAATTTCTATTGTGGATTGGCTGCCTTGTGTTTTTAGTCGTTTTGCCTCTTCTTCCCTGACTTCTTTATGAGATTTCCTTCTTGCCCTCTTCGTGGGTCTCTCATAGGTCTCGTCCTCTGAGGAGGCGGAGAGATCTGCCACCTTTTTCTTTGTTATTTCTGCATATGAAGGGTTGGTGGGGTTGCCTTGGGAGGCTCTAAGGGAGGTAGCTTCTCTTCCATATTTGTTTGATGGAGGGACCTCGTTCTGTACCGGAATTCCCAGAGCTATTTCTGGAGGGTCTGGAAGAGAGCTTTCATTGGGGGAGGGGGTTGGAGTCTCATCCGAGATGAGGGAAGAGCTCCTCTCTTCTTTTCTTTGAACTGTGTTGATATTCCCCTTTGTGGATCCTTTCCCTTGTGCTTTTGAGTGGCCTTATTTCTGGACCATAGTCCACTGTTCTCCCTTCGATTTCTCGCTCTGCTCTTCAGCCTTTTTCTTGTAGTATCTCACAAAATTCCCATAACCGTGGCAATGTCTGCATTTGAAATGGAGTTGTTCATAGTCCAGCTCTTGTATATGGGACCATCCAGTGAATTTAAGGTTTATTGCTTCCAGAAATCTTTCTTCCAGATCTACCTCGACGCATATTTGGGCACAGGAGTATTGATCTTTTCTAACAGCTTGGTCGATGTATTTTCCGAGGGTGTTGCCTATGATTTGAAGGGATTTCTGATTCCAACAGTGCATAGAGAGATGGGGAAGTCGCACCCATACTGGGACAAAAGTGGGCACGTCTTGGGTGGGGTCAAAATTTGGTGACCACTTGTTTAATTATAAACCTTGCGGCCCCATGAAATATGGCCCATTCCTGAAAATAATACTTTGATCCTTAGCAGATTCGAACCTAAACACGAAGAAGCCTTTGCCTACAAAGTAAGATTTAATGCCTTCCTTAATTAATGGGGTCTAGTTTCTCTTGATCCAGTCTTCTACCGATTTGGGTGAAGGCCAGAGGCCCGTAAACTTCCTTATTAGACCTCTATCTGCAAGGTTCAGGGTTTTTCAACATGTTTCTTCCTTCGGGAGGGCCACCAAAGGTATGTTGTCCTTCTTTGTCACAAATTTCTGTTGCGATGCAGTTGCAGACCGCTTGCAGCACGCAGCCACCAGTATCTGGAATGCACAAACCTCAGGAGGGAGGGGGGGGCTCTGAGCCCCCTCTGTGAGCCATGGTCGTTTGATGGAGCTAGGTAACACAGGCATAGCAGCAGGCTCACATGGCGCTCCTTCAAAGCTCAAAAAATTAGAGTAATGAGTGAATTATTGAAGTATTGAGTAAATACCTAACTCACCACAATATAATGAATGTATTGTAAGGTAAAAGTTATATCTACCACTATCATAATATAAACTAATACTTTGTTCAAAGAAAAGTAAAAGCATTGACTTATGCAAATAAATGATGATATTTTAATAAATCCAAGATATTTATTAAATAATAATATTTTAATAAATCTAAGATATTTTAGAAATCAAATATATTTATTAAATAATAATATTTTAATAAATCTAAGATATCTTAGAAATTCAAGATATTTATTAAATAATAATATTTTAATAAAACTAAGATATTTTAGAAATCCAAGATATTTATTAAAAGAGGATATTTTTAATTAAATATCTTGAAAGGAGTTTGTGTATAAAAGGAGAAGGGGGGGTAACTTGATGGGCATGGGTTGTGAGGTGGGAAAACTGACCTGGATGCTATCAGAGGAGTTCTAACTGCGGGAGACATGAGCAATGAGTTCTAACAGAGTCATGGAGTGATCTCGATTGTTATTGGATTTTTGGGCACGGGGGCCGGAAGACTTGTCTTCTAGATATGGGGACCGGAGAGGTTGACCTCAGATAGGCTAGGAGAAAAATGGCGGTTTGGTAACAGGAGCTGGATCCATGGCAGATTAGGAAAATTTCAAACACAGTTCCAGGTAAGTATTAAATAGTCAATTGATATATCTTCTGCTTCAAAAATCCCACTTTGGATTGTGTAGTATAAATGATGTTAATGATTGTTAATTGTGAAAATTATGGTCTTTACACATGGTATCAGAGCACGGTGTCAGACTTTGTGGATCTTAGGGTCTCTTTTAACGATCTTTGTAGGTTTCTAAGCTTGTATTTCCTCCAGATACTAGAACCGCAGCATTGTTTCCAGGACCAAAGGTTTCGTTCTTTGCACGGTTGAAAAATGTTTGTGATTCTTGGCATTGCAAATGGATTATAAATAGATTTTAATTAATATTCTTTGGGTAAATTATTGAAATTATGACTTTACTGCCGGATTGTCGACTTCTCAACACCTCCTATGGCCAATTTCTTTATTTTTTAAACTTCAACCCTGAAGTAATTTTTTTTCGCTAACTTTAAAAAAATGAGAAATAACCCTTGAGTCAACAACTCGTAACTTTATTCAAACCTTAACAAGTACAGTGTCTAAAGTCACCTCCTTCTTTGCATTAGAGTTCCAATTTAAATTAATATTTTCCATTCATTTAGATCTTTCTTTAACCAAATCTATTCAATAAGAAACAATACCCTAATGCGTGTGTCGGATTTCTAGTCTGTTTGTACTAAATAAATAAATAAAACAAAAGAAAAAAAATATGGTTGAGATTCAGTGTTCAAGAGGAGAAATCAAATTCAAGTTGACGGAAATGGGCGCTGTGGAAGATCGATGTAGATAACTCTACCCGAAATGGAAATCGTTTCACCTTTGTGCATTTAAAGGAAAAAGGGGCGAGGGGATTTGAACTTACTCTGCGCTATGGAAACACAACTAAACCGTAAAAATGATAACATAAACCTCGTTTTGGAGTGAGGGATTCGAGCGCAGGATTGGTGGAGTTGTACCTTACAAATCTACATCCCCATGACTAACAAAATTCCCCACAAAATAAAAAAATGAGCAATAATCAAAGCTTTCTTAGTTTATTTAGAAATCGTGGAGTTACCTACAGAACGAGAGTTCATTCAAACCACGCATTGAGCTAAGCCGCGAGTATAAATGTGCAAAGGGTGCTAATTGAACCGATTGGCTAGTCGAGGTGTCAAATGCTGGATCGTACGTTTATGGTCTCGATGACTGATTAAATGGCTTAGTAAATAATCTTATGGGTCAAACGAATACCCCCTTGATTCCATCGTGGACATGGGTTTTTAATTTACCCTTGATCAAAATTCCATATCATAATTAAGACCTCTAGACTTTGGGTTCCCCAACTTCCCTTATTTGGTGGTTATTTTTAAATTCTTTCTACCAAATTCACGCCCACTTATATAATCAGTGTTCCTTTGCCCTCTCTATATTTTTAAACCCTTGTAGCTGTGTGCTCATTTTTAGCGAGTTTTGCAAACTTGGTGAATCTTTCTTCTATATATATGTCATACAATAATCTAGAAGGTTTGGTTCCTCAATTTAGGGTATCCAAGAACTCACCGCTCACATTTGCAATGGGAATTTGAACCTTTGCGACGGTCCTGGCTTACAGCCTAGCGATGATGGAGTACCACCAAGTAATCATGAGGGTAAGAATTCAGACAATAAGATTATATTCATTGTTGTACTGATAGCTTGGGCTTTTCTTGTTCCAACAGTTATATGAGCATTATTGTGTTGGAGAAGCCGACAGGGACGGAATTTTAAAAAGGGGTTAGCGGAGAAGTAAACTGATACATTCTCACTATGGTCGTCCCTAAGCGGTGACATAAACATTCTCACCAAGATCTGGAAAGCCGCAGAGAATTTGAATGGAAAATACTGCATCAGAAGAAGACAAATATATATATATATATATATAAGAGGAAGAGAAAAAAAAATCAAGAAATAAGAAAAGAAAAGGAAAAATAATTAGAGAAACTAAAACATACATATAATAAAATTAAAGTAGGCATATGTATAAAAAAAAAGCAGCAATGAAACAGAGTGTAAAGAATAAAGAGAATAAAGGCGGTAATATAGAGGAATAATATAAAAAGAAAGAAGAAAAGATAACATAAATAGAAAGATAATGGAAATGGAAATATGATAATAAAGGATGGAATTAAAATAGGAACAAGAAGGAAAGTAAAGGAGTATATACAAAAAAGGAATAAGATATAAGGAAGTAGCAGAAGGAGGGATTAGATGAGATGAAGAAAATGAAAGCAGAGGAAGATAGTATAAAGGTATAAAGGTTAAGGATAGTTGTAATGAATATGATAAGCAGTAATTAGCATAAAGTAAATAAGAGAAGAGATAAATAGAAGAATAAATAAGAGGAAAAGAGTAAATAAAGGTAAATAAAGTAAATAAAGAGATAAATAAAAAGGAAGATTAAAGGGTAGAAAAAAGTATAAGAAGGGAGGACATAGAATGAAATGACAAAAAAGCAATAAAAAGGAATAAAAGAAATATAATAAAAGGATGAAGGAAATAAGTAGAATGGTAATGAGGAAGTTGGGATAAAGTAGAGAAATATTGAAAAAAAAAAGTAAAAGTATAATATAGGAAGGAAAGACAGAAAAGAGGTAATAATATATATGAATTAATAGACAGGTAAAGTTAATGATGAATAGGAAAGGAAAAAGAAGAAATAAAATAAATACAGAAGAGAATAAAAGAGTAACGTACAAGAAGGACAGTATATGAAGAGTAAGAGTAATGTACAAGAAGGACAGTCTATAAGAGTATGTAATTGAGATGATTTCATAATGAAGGGATCCGGCGTCCTTGTAAACATTAACATTTTGATGTTAGTTGTATTAGTATAATGATGTAATGTTTAATTGTATCAATATGATAGTTAAGGCTGATAACATATAACTTATTATATTATTTAGTTCTATTTAATATAATCCATCATCAAATACCAAAGGCAAGCATAGAATCCATGTAGTAGTCAACAACAATCAGGGAGAACATCAGTCCACAGTAGTGGAGTCTTAAAGTATTATTAACGGCATAAAACTCAAAATATTATTTGATACTAGTGCTACTGGTAATTGCATTTCGTCATATGCATTAAATAGATGTGGATTGGTGGCTTACAATCAAAATGATTTCAGACAGGTAGAGATAGCTTCAGGAGAACTTCATTCCATAGGTTTAAGTGTTGAGGAATGCAAAGTTAATCTAGGGGTATGTTTGACTCGGTTGAAAGTACTAGGACAAATGATCACAATGGGAAATAACTTAGTTTCTAACTATTTCCCGAGATCTTGTGTTGATTCTTGGATTTTACCGCCTTATTTTCATAATTATAGCAACAATCCTAATATAACTCGAGGTGTATTACTCCAATTCATCCTTGATAATTTACCCAAATTATTTAATGTTATGTAATATTCAATGACAATAAAAGTTGTTTTCAACTTTTGGAAGAAAGTGAAGCTTTTAAAAATGATAAAATGAAATATTATATAATTCAATATTAAAAAACTATGAAACTATGATGATACATTTTATTAGGAGAGATGGGATATCTAATGCTACTCTATGTATCAAAGACATATATCAAGCTCAATTCCACTTGACTCCTAATCCATTACTTTTACTTTACATTTCATCCATCAAAGGAGTTGAGATAACTCATGGATATCCGCTGCAAAAGAAAAATCCACAATGAAGTTTAAGATTTTGTATATTGTGCAAGTAAAGTTTTAAGTACATTCATATTATTATATTAAAATGAGCACATTAACATCACTTTAGACATTGAACTTTTTGTAACTTTTGAACATTAGAATGGAAACTACCCTAATTGTTTTTATGCAATTGAAACATTTCATTCTTCAAGTGACGTTGAGCTTTCCATATATATATCTTACTAACTGATAATTATAAGCATTGATGATATGAATTTATGAAAATATCTTTATACCGTTTTCCTATGTTAATACTTTAATTACTATCCAAGTATATGTGTAAGTGGTTTAAGGAGTAAAGTGAAGGTTTAAGTTTTTATCGCTGAATATTCACTAAATTGGACATTTTGAGATTCAATCATTTTGTCATTGTTAAGATAGATAATTATTCATTTACAACCGTAAGGATATATCGATGTCCAAAACAAAATAATATGGCAACATAACATTTTCATGGAAAGAAAACTAATGTGGTTTAAAAAAAAAATTTAGGGACATTATGACACTATATAAGATGATTCATGGTAATTATTTAGGCATATATAAAGATTAGTTGGCAGAGTTTCTCCAAAGAAGTTAACTCTTGAAGAAAGGAAGAATGGTAATGAAAACATGACTATGGACATTATGGCAAGACCATTATATGTGAAGCTACAACCACATAAAAGGCTGAGCTAGTTTGAGTTAACTGATGAATGAAAGAAGACAGTAACTATTCAAGAAATGTTGGGAGAAGTCATGAGTAAGAAAATTGAGAGTAAAAATATAATTCACTAAAGACACACATCAAACGAAGACAAAATGGATGAAACATATGTTAAGATGGTAAGCAACCACCCTGTAAGGTAGTAAACACACTATTAGAACAAGACAATATAGTTACCAAGAGAGTGCAGCGGAAAATTTCAAAGTTTGATCTCCATTATTACCATAATATAATCAATATAGTACTTAGGAAGGACGGGAAAAGAACGAAATGGAAAACTTCCGATGATGGTAATAAATGTTAGTTATCATAATCAACTTAGAATATTGAGATCGCCAAAATAGCACCAAGGGTGAGTGAGTGGAAGTTTCACAAAGCAATATAAGAAGTCAAATGACATTAAATTAAAGAGTGAATCTATAATAAAATTGATCAATTATAGGATAATTTATGTGCATGGAAACATCTATAATAGTTTCTCCCTCTAATAGGAGAGTCACATTATAAAATTTTCCTTTAGTGACTAACTATATCCATGGATTATGGACATCAGGGAGTATGATTAGGAAATTATATCCCGTGATGCCTTAAAACCCAAAATGATAAGTAGATTACATTCGATATCCATGTTATTGAATTTAATTATAGGGTCTTACCCAAGTCAGGGAATAGTAACGACATTTCCAAGTATAATAATTGTATGCATTAAGAGAAGAAAATAAAACCATGATGACTAGAGGCGAGAAAACAAAGTCAGTTTGATAATATGTTTTTAAAATTAAAGTAAACATGGGATATTAAGAGTATGGTATGAGGAAGAAAAAGGGTGTTTCTATCAAGAATAATTTTCTTCAAAATATGTGCAACGTGATTTGGTAAAGTTCAAAGCAATGATCTATAAGGAGTTGTGAATACTCCTAATTTGTTCAGAATAACAAGTGACAAACTGGGAAAATGTTTAAAAATAAAAATTAAAGATAACAATTGTACATCGTAGAAAAGAAGATACATTTTGCGATGAGATGAGGCGTAAGGACTAATAAGAAAACGATTGATGTGAAGAAAATAAGAGGGTATACCAGTGATGTGTTATGTGTTTGGACTAAATGAGTCAATATAATAGAAATGAAACAATGGTTTAAGGAATGATGGTAAAGCTAGTAATGTCCTAGCTAGAGTTAAGACTCTAAATGGTGAAACTTGCAAGAAAATGGACTATATCAAAACTATAACATATTGATAATGCGACTATGCATATCTTATAAATTGTGAAATTCGTATTGAAAGAGGAAATTATTATTTGTCAACAATTGACATCTTGTTGAAAACATGACACTCTTAGTAGACCAAGTATAATGCAAAGTGAATAATGCATTTTCTAGCAGTAACGAATTCATTCAAGGAAGATAAACCTCTCGCTAAGAGATCTTTAAAGTAGTCAATTAACTCTTCCTCCATCTCCATCATAACCCTAATGATTAACCCTGCAAAACCATACCTCTTGGCTTCTAGATTTTAGGCTGAAGATGAGTTGAAATAACATGATAAAGAAGTTAATGTTATTATTATCTCTTGGAATCCAGATTACAAATCAAAGATAATTAGACATAAAGGACAAATAAATAACAAGAATTAAAAGATTGGCTAGATCCATTTGTAGTTTTGTGTTTTAGAGTTATTAATCAACCTGTATCAAGAAATTATATCATGCTTTGACTAAACAATAAGTGTTTTTTGCTCTTGTTTAAATTCATTTCGTTTCTATATATGCAATCATAAAGGTTGGAGCATCCCTCCATTTAGATTTAGAGTCTCAACCTGTGACTTTTATAAGGTTAATTGGTTAATATAGTATATAAAATAGTGCCTACACCCTTATTTGTATATCCGTGTTCGATTATTCTATGTGACATTTATAACTATGGGTTATATTTATAAGCATTTAAAAACTTATTTTGTATAATCTTACCTTATTTTGGATGGATACTTAAGATTGTCATTTTGTACTATGACATGTGAGAATATATTAATTGCTTAAACATTACTGGTACATGGATACCAATATGAAGAAAGTTTTGCTTAAAACATTTTTGGTACAGGGATACTAATATAAAGTATGAATTATGTTATGGATATGGTATCTATAATTCTACATATCAACATAAATGATGAGATAGAAATAAAAGAATGATTGCACTTGACTATTCAAGGTGAAAATGAATTTACAGACCTATTGGATAAACATAACCAAGTATGTTATATGAACTCAAGGATCAATATCATAGATAGCAACATATCTGGAATGTGTATAAATTGTTATATGGGTAACAATTTGCTTTGAACATATTGATACATATGTTATAATTTGTGGACAAGTGTTTACATCGCAGATGATATCGTTACCAAACCGACCGCATGATGACAAAACTCCAAGAACAATTGAGATGCACTAATATTCCATGATAGGGTGTTAACCTTGGTCCTAATAGGAGGGGTGGAGGTGTTGCAGACTGTTTATCCTCCAAAACCTGGAGTCATGGGAGGGTTGTGAAAGTCACTTTCCCCTAGACGTGTGATGATGACTGTCGGATTCCTACTGGTCAATCAGGTCGACGCAATCGATGCTGACACCCTTAAGTTCTATGAATGGTTGGATCAGTAAAACTGATGCCATGGCGTGTTCCTGTAGAGGACAGATAGGATGGGAGCAGAAGAGATTAGGGAGGATAGTATGATTCTAGAATAGCTTGGGAAATCTGTTGGGGAAAGACGTGACTACTAAATTTGTAAACCAATAAATGATCAAAACATAAATGTTAAAGTGTTCTCACAAATTAAACGAAAATTAAATTATAGTACACCACCCTTATATGATTATACTAATCACTTATATAATTAATTATATATGACATAAAACTTAACTTCGGGACGAAGTTTTCTGAAGGATGGGTGTATGAAACAACCCAACTCGAATTATATGGAACATAGAAATATTAGCATGCATATGAGACCTGCATATGATAGCTACATATGCATGTATCACGTGTACTGCACTAGTACATGCACTAATCAATTATAAAAAATCTCAGTGTAGAGTAATGAGTGAATTATTGAAGAATTGAGTAAATACCTAACTCACCAAAATATAATGAATGTATTGTAGGGTAAAAGTTATACCTACCACTATCATAATATAAACTAATACTTTGTTAAAAGAAAAGTAAAAGCATTGACTTATGCAAATAAATGATGATATTTTAATAAATCCAAGATATTTATTAAATAATAATATTTTAATAAATCTAAGATATTTTATAAATCCAAGATATTTATTAAAAAATAATATTTTAATAAATCTAAGATATTTTAGAAATCCGAGATATTTATTAAATAATAATAATTTAATAAAACTAAGATATTTTAGAAATCCAAGATATTTATTAAAAGAGGATATTTTAATAAATATCTTGAAAGGAGTTTGTGTATAAAAGGAAAGGGGGGGAACTTGATCGGCATGGGTAGTGAGGTGGGAAAACTGACCCGGATGCTGTCAAAGGAGTTCTAACTACGGGAGACATGAGAAGTGAGTTCTAACATATTCATGGAGTGATCTCGATTGTTATTGGAGTTTTGGGCATGGGGGCTAGAATACTTGTCTTCTGGATCTGGGGACCGAAGAGGTTGACCTCAGATAGGCTAGGAGGAAAACGGCGGTTTGGTAACGGGAGCTGGAGCCATGGTGGATCAAGAACATCTTCAAACACAGTTCCAGGTAAGTATTAAATAGTCAATTGATATATATTCAGCTTCAAAAATCCCACTCTGGATTGTGTAGTATAAATTATGTTAAAGATTGTTAATTGTGAAAATTATGGTCTTTACACATACTCATCAATTAGTGGTAAAGGAAACTTTGTAACAAGTTCATCTAGTGGCGCATGCAAAGCATCTTCTTCAAACTCTACACTCCTTTCGATAAAGAGATATTCAACGTTGATATCAAGCAAGTTGTACCCTTTGACTTCATCAGAATATCCAACAAATATGCATTCCATTATTTAAGGCTCCAAATTTTTTCTCTTATCTGTAGGAGTGTGGGCCCATGCTCAAGATCCGAAAATGCAGAAATGACTCACTTCGGGTTGCATACCAGTCCAAACTTCAAAAGGTGTTTTTCTAATAACATGTTTATGAGGAGATGTATTATGGATGTATGAGGCACAATTGATAGCTTCAACCCACGATTTTGATGGAAGAGACTGGACATCTCTTTCAAAGATATATTCTTCCTCTCAGCCACCTCGTTTTACTACAGATAGTAAGAAAATATATGTTGCAATTGTATGCCTCCTTCATTACAAAGATTATAGATATATTTTTTGACATATTCCTTCCCATTATTTGTGCGGAGGATCTTGATGTGTTTTCTAGACTGATATTCCGCACGTGCTTTTAAAATATTTACATGTTGAAAAACTTCAAACTTGAGTTTCAAAAAATAACCCAAGTGATTCTCAATGACAACACATATTTTTCTTTTCTCATTGAAGGTACTATAAATGGGCCCATGAGATCACTGTGTACAATATCCAAAGGTGAAGAGGCTTTCCATGCATGCCCCTTCTCGAACTTTTCTTTTGGATGTTTTCCAAGAGCACATCCATTATAAACACCATTTGAAAATTCAATGGCAGGTAGTGCTTTAACCATCTCTTACTTGCTAAGTTGTTGCATATATATGAAATTCAAATGCCCAAATATCTCGTTCCAAATCCTACTTTCTTTATTTTCATGCATAAGTAGCAAAATAGAATCTGACCAAGGAACAAAATCATAAAATGTATATAAATGAGTGTTAGAAAATTAAATATTACAGAGCAATGAAACACATAAAATATGCGGAAAACACAAAACACATAAAACCAGAGAGACACAGATATATGTGGTTCACCCAGTTTGGGCTACGTCCACCCCGAACAGCCACTCCTTCCTTTCTATTATCCGGCAAAATGAAGAGACACAACCTACAACAAATCCGTTGTAATATCCTTTGTTCTCTCTCACAGTCTCCCTATCTGTTTCTCACTCCGAGAATACACATACTATACAAAGCCGCAATACAATACCCTCATAAAAGCGAGGGGTTTCCTTCTAGGGCAAAAAAACCCTAAACTAATCATAACTTCTACCATCATATCATCTGCCTAATGAACGACCCAGATTGACTAGAAATTACTATACTTTTACTGCCCTAGACCCCCCAGGCAGCGTTTAATTACGGGCGACGTTTCTGCCCTCATTAAGGTACAGGGGTCCAATGTTGTGATACAAAATAAATAAGATAATTAGGCTCCACACCCAACAATGAGATTGATCATTTACCTTGCCATATGGAATCTTCAAGCTGGTTTGCATATCATAAATGCTAACAGAATCCGAAGTAATTTCCATTTTCCTTCCAGTGCCAGTGTGTCATCTGATACACTGAAATAATATTCACATAAAGATTTAGAATATGTAAGACATTCTCAAAACTTCAGTCTTCAAATTGCATGCTTCCTTTGTAATATTCCTACATTAGCATGCAGCAAATGGGAATATTGGATTTTGGTTTTTACACTTAGTAGATGAATAAATGGGGGAGGAGACCCATACTCAACTTACATCAGCATAAAAACCCTCTTGGTATGAAAGGGGATCATTCTAGAAGCTGGATTTCACACCCTCATGTGTGAATAGGGACTTTTTCATGTGGACAAAGTCAAGTTTGACCAAGTCAATTACTTTATATTTGAGGAGTGAATATTAAATAAAATCAATGCTCAATGTGAACAAGGCTAAAATCTGAGCTATCTGCATAAGCGCACTTGAGTGTGAAATAGGTTGGATCAATTGACCAAGTCAACTAGGACCAAATCAATAGCGTTGTCTAGATGCAATGAACCTTCTAGATGCACAACGCAGTATTCGTTGGAGCTACTCATGTGAATAGAGCTAAATCATTGAGATGGTTTAGGGTTTGGAAATATTTCTAACTTATAAAAGGAAGAGAAGGACATCAAGGTAAAGTTGTTCATGATATGATATTTTCTGAAGATATTGTCTGTATAGACATTTCTTATTCTCTTGTTGTTTAGCTGACAATAGTGTTGTTTAGCACTAGGGTGTTCCTGATCGGGAATCCCACCTCTTCCATTGAGAAGCTCTTGAAGGAGTCTTGTTGATCTTGTCCACTATCAAGCATTTGACCAAGCTTCACCTTCCAAATGCAACTCAGATCTTGTTGAGGGTTTGGTTGTCCTTGTAAGTTGTAGCAAATGGAGACTAGATCTATTCAGATCTATGCCATTCTGGTGCCTCATTTCAGTGGGAAAGCCTTCTATCCTCCTAATAAGAGAGTATATATCTTTAGAGTTGCGTTTTTAGATCTTGGCATCAGGCCAAAACAGTGCTAGAGTCTACAACGCAGTTTCTCTCCCATAACTGCATTATTTGCAAGTGTATAGTTGCAGGGAGTTTTGGCATACTTTTGTAGGAGAGATCTATGGTGTTGGGGGTTCTTCCCTTCACAGTGGTGATCCATGGATTAGAATTCTTATCCATGTTCTTTTCAGATCCAATCCAAGCAGATTGCCTATACCTCCACAATAGCTCCATAAATTTACAACTTTAGATCTCATATCTGGCCTTTTTTATCTCATGTTTTGCTCAAAACCTCATGGAATTTCAGAGAGGAACTCCATCTAGTGTGCGTATCCGACAGGATCTACTACTTAGCACAGATCTCTGTTTCTAGATTCTGGATATGTAATGGCCACAACTACTTCACTTCTTAATATAACGTTGTCAAGCCTTCTTATAAAACTTACACATTGTTGCAAAGACTTAGCCTCGAGGGTCGCTTTGACCATGTTAAGTCCCTATATTAATAGTTTAGCCCCTTATTATGTTAGTGTAGCCCCCCTTATTGTTATTATTGTACCCCTGTAACCCCCATATTGTTATTATTGTGCCCTCACATTATTATTGTTAGGTCGGCTAGGATTACATTGTGGCCCACTAGGATTACATTATGGCCCCATGGACTCCTATATATAGAAAGGAGGTTTTGTAAATTGTATCATCCAAGAATTGTTCATTTATGTAATGTATTGGAGGTTTCCCCCTCGAAGTGGCTTATTTCTAAGGCTTTGATATCTCTTTTCTTCTATTTTTGGAGCTGGTTTCACAAGATTTGGTGTCAGAGCTTTGGATTCTAGGGTTTCGCTGCTCCAAACAGGTCATCGTGGAATTTTCGCTATAAATTTTTTCCTACGAAGGTTCAGAAGCTGAAATTTTTAGAGCATGAAGCCAAAATCCTAAGGAAACTTGTCACAAAATTTTAGAGCTTGGTTCACAATATTTTTTGAGATAAGATCTGTGGAAGTTAGGTCATTTTGAAGGCTCTTGAATTTAACCTAAACAGGTCATCGCGGAATTTGTGCTATAACTTTTTTTCTACGAGGGTTCAAAAACTGAAATTTTCACAAAGCGAAGCCAAAATCTGGAGAAACATCCTTGCAAAATTTTAGATCTTGGTTCACAATATTTTCGGAGATATGGTATGTGGAAGTTAGGTCTTTTGCAGGCTCCCGAATTTCATCTCAAAGAGGTGATTGTGGGAAAATATTCATAACTCTCTCTTTGAGCATCGGATTGGAATTCCGTAATAAGTGGCCAAAATTACACAGAATTTAGTTTCTTTTCAATAAATTTCATAGCCGAAGGAGGAAACAGTGACACGTGGCAATTTGTACAAGTTTGCTCTACTGAACTAGACCATAATTAGGTCATCATAGGAGACTGGGCACAACTTTGTCTTAAAGAATCCAAATTAGGTCAGAACTATGGCATTCTAAAGAGAATTCAAAGGGCTACCTCAGTGCCAAAATTCAGATATTTAATATCCGAAATCACAAAGGTGATTTAGTTTCAATATAGATCTCCTCAAAATCAAGAAAAAGGTGTGTATTTGGTTTTTAAAATTGCATAATGTTTGTTTGAAAAAGCAGTTTGAAGTGATTCCAGGGGCATATTTTAGAATTTTTATCAGTATTGGGTTCTATAATGCCTCCAAAAAATAATTCCATACCCATTAAGCCCTCAAAAAGCTATACTATGACGCATGAAGAGAAAGAATTGCAGTATGAGATATCAAAATTACGGTACCAATTGCAACAAATTTCGATCTTACGAAGAGCAACCAAAGATGACATAGATGGTTTAAAAGAAAAAATGAATGCTAAGTTGGATGGTTTAAAGGATCAAATAATAGATAATATGGATGATAAATTAGTGGAATATCACATTGAGCATCAACAACAAGTTCTTCAACTCTCAAAGGATAACCTAACTTTGGTGCAAAATCTAATGAAACAACAGGAAGATCAAAATCACATCGAAAGAATTTCTGAAGCAGTCACAGAAACAAGAACTCGACAAGTACGATCAATTTCAGAGTATCTCAGCAAGTGGAATAACTTTCGTGTAGAAGATTCCACATGGGAGGATGAGAATTTTATACAGAAGCATCAAGGAATAATCAAGCGTTGAGGACAACACTTGTTTGAAGGAGAGGGGCATGTTAAGTCCCTATTAATAGTGTAGTCCCTTATTATGTTAGTGTAGCCCCCCTTATTGTTATTGTTGTACCCCTGTAACCCCCATATTGTTATTATTATGCCCTTACATTATTATTGTTAGGTCGGCTAGGATTACATTGTGGCCCCACTAGGATTATATTGTGGCCCCATGGACTCCTATATTTAGAAGGAGGTTTTGGTCATTTGTATCATCCAAGAGTTGTTCATTCATGTAATTTATTGTAGGTTTCCCCCTTGAAGTGGCTTATTTCTAAGGCATTGATATCTCTTTTCTTCTATTTTTGGAGTTGGTTTCACAACATCAAAGTTCTTTATTTTTCTCTTGTACATTGTATGGGCCTTATTATAAACTTGTTTTACTGATGTATAAGTGATTAATGAACCTTCATCTTGGTCTCCTGCATATATTGGGCTGAACTGCGTTATTTTCTGGGAAGTTTTATTTTGTATTGTTGCAGTCCCTTCCTTGGGCATTTTCCAACCATACTAGGTGTGGGGAGACCTGTTTAACCCACCTAGAAGGATTTTCTTTTCAATCCCTCTTGGATTCATGTCGTAGACTTTCAGATCTAAGGGATCCAAGGGTTGGTTTGCAATCCTGTAGCATACATTCCTGAAAAATGTGTTTTTCAGGCATGCCTTGCTAGCAGTCCCATTTTAGGGATATTATAGTGGTATCAGAGCATGATCTTTGGCTCGGCCTATGAGTACCAACTAGCAGAAGGAGCAAGATCAGAATGATGGAGAGAATGAGATTACTCTCATCACTTTTTAGATCCAGAAAGAACCTCTCCAAGGAGGTTAAGTAGAGAGCAATGAAACTCCTAGAGGGTTTCAAGAAGAGGAAGGACCATGCACTTCCTATTCTCATAAAGAAGAAAACAAGAAGCATGGAGGACACTTGGATCATTAGATTCTAAGTGAATACCTTGTTGATTACAAGTCTCAACCTAGAGCCTTCAAGGAGATTTTTGGAATAATGATTTCCATTAGACCAAAACCCACAGGCATTAGTCTCCGCTACAATCGCCAAAGTTAGGATCCACGAGAGGCGGTTAGTCCATGTCGCGAAACACACGGGGAGTGTTGAACCCAATGTCCAACAATCTCCCCCCCAACGTGAGCCGGGTGAGTTTTGAACTCGATACCTTTGCTCTGATACCACTTGTTGGAATAACGATTGTCGGTAGACCAAAACCCATAGGCATTAGTCTCCGCTACAATCGCCAGAGTTAGGATCCACGAGAGGTGGTTAGTCCATGTCGTGAAACACACGGGGAGTGTTGAACCCAATGTCCAACAGAGACTCTAGCCTTCCCACAGTTCATTCAACTAGAGGAAGAGAGGAGACCCTACAACAAGGGAGAAATCAAGGGCAATAGGTTTCTATTGTCCACTTTTGATGGGACATCTGCAGCAAGAGCTTGGGAAATAATACTTAGTGCATTCTTCCTACTACATCCAGTGGTACAGAAAGAAGCAGTGGAGATTGCAGTGCTGCACCTGAAGGGTGAAGCAAGCATTTGGTGGTTCAGCCATGTGAGACATGCAAGAGTATCTTCTTTTTCAGATTTCACTCAAAGGGTGATCAAGAGATTTGATAAAGAGAAATCAAAGCGAGAGAAGCCCTCACCATCACTTGAGGAGGCTTGTACCAGCATTGTCACAGTCATGGAGGAGCAGGATTCATCTTTAGTGGTTGGGAGAGCCAACATAGTAGAAAAAGGAACTCTTGCAGCCATATAAGGTGTTCCCAAAGCCCGTCAAGGATCATCACTTACTACTAATCTAGAGCAGCAAAGTTGCACTGCACTGTCCAAGAGCAGTAGTGAAGAAAGAAGGACCCATTCCTCATGGGAATATTCAAATGTCAGCTTCATTCAGGAAGCCATGGAGGAAGAAATAACAAAGGGTAGACATCTTGAAATGAGAAACATTTTCTCCTCTCTAGATGACACTTTCTCAATGAGCATGCCACAGCTCAAAGAGAGACTTCTACTTGCAGCAGATCCAAGACCCCACTGGTTTTGGAAGGTCATGCATGAGGAGGAGGTCTCATTAAGAGATACCATTGAAGGTGCACTTAAACATTTCATGAAGTGCAAATTTCTTCAAAGGTTTGAGAATTTTGGTGTCCTACAATGGGAGGATACCAATTATTTGCAGAATGAGGTCTATCATCCACAAGTGATTGAGTGGATGTGGATGATGAGCAAGAAGCTGGAAAGATACTTGCAAATCTATGATACTGGGCAGCAGGAGGCTTGGCTGCGTTGGCTACTCTTGAAAGAGTTTGGCCATTAACCTCTTTCTAAGGGTATGTGGGGGAAGGATGTGTGGCAAGATGCTTGCATCATTCAGTAGTAAGGAGTATGGATGCATTGTGTTGATATGACATTCTTCGTATCAATCACCATGTCTTCACCACATGGTTTGTATGATGGAGGTATGAGGAGGTTGTTGCTTTGGATGTTCTTGTGAGAGAAAAGGCAGATTTTCTCTCACACTTTGCATATGTTGCAGGAGTAGGAGAGGGCACTATCATGGTGAAAATGGGCTACTCCTTAGCCTTGGATGATCTGGAAGTGCTTCCACTTTGGAAGGATCTTCTTGTATGTAGCAGCATTAGGGAAGATGTCTTTGACAATGAACATGTCAAAGAATGGAGCTATGTATTGGCAGGAGACTATTTGCATAGGCCAACAACGCTGTCACTTTGGAGCATGGACTTATGGATGGAGTGTCCCCAGGATCACTTCACTCTTGATGCACTTGATGGAAAAGGAGGAGGTGAGAAAGGTGGAATATTGGGTGGAGATATCTATTACTGGGATATATTCTTCTTGGCTTGGACTTCCAAGTATATGAGGAAGGATCTTCATGCAACACATGATTCATTTCTCTTCATGAGAGTATGTCATACCACTATGGATAGTTGGTTCATGGATCCTATCATCATCTTACTTTCAGTACATGGTAAGGATCTTGTTTTTGCATTTATTGATTTGCATACTCTTACCATTTCTAAGCAGTGCATTTCTCCACAAAAGGGCAAGCTTTTCATTGAGCTCCATGATCAACATTGAGCCAAAATGTATGATGGAGACAGCCATCTCTTATATGGCCATGGGCCAATGTTGTATTACTTCATGTATGTTAATTTGATGTACACAGTCATTTACCATTCATTAGTAGATGAAATAACATACATAATCAGCCATGTATCAAGAAAACACTTGCCATGTAATTTTCTGAAGCAACGGCTTGGAAAACTGCGTTGTAACTACTTGGGAAATTGTTGGTACAGTTCAGCTCCATATGAAACCTTCAGTATTTCCTTCATTATGAAACCTTCAGTATTTCATGTACTGATATTGTCCTTATCTTTGTGGGGAACATGATTGGGAGAGAGACACATGGGTTGGATGTGTCCTTTTGGGAAGAGGATTCCCACACTTTCTACATTGCATGCTCTAATGGGAGCATGGGAGGAGATATGGCTAACACAGCCAAACACTTGTTTCTTTTTGAGGTGGGCCATGTGATTGATGGGATGCCATATAGTGATGATTTCTTATCCATCACATATGGAATTATTTGGGCCAGCTTGATTCACAACATTGGGGAGGAGATCTTTGGAGATCTAGTCTTCCTTTTGCCACTTGAGGGCAACATTATTGCAGCCCAAGATATACATAAGCTCTGCACTTATCATAAGTGGAGAGGAATACAGCATGGGGTAGGCTACTTTGACTACCATGTTCAAATTTTCAACCCACCTACTTTGCAGGATCTCAAGGTGGAAGAGAATTTTCTAGAGTTACCATGTTGGGAGGTGACTCATTTGTATGGATGATTGCTTGGGGATGGAGGGTCCACTTGGGAAAGATGTTTCCTAACACATTTCAAACTCCATGCCTTGAGAGAAAAATCTTTAGTTCTATCCTTGCAGTTGCTTGAGGACAAGCAACATTTTGGAGGGGAGCACTGTAATATTCCTACATTAGCATGCAGCTAATGGGAATATTGAATTTTGGTTTTTGCACTTAGTAGATGAATAAATGGGGGAGGAGACCCATACTTAACTTACATCAGCATAAAAACCCTCTTGGTATGAAAGGGGATCATTCTAGAAGCTGGATTTCACACCCTCATGTGTGAACAGGGATTTTTGCATGTGGACAAAGTCAAGTTTGACCAAGTCAACAACTTTATATTTGAGGAGTTAATCTTAAATAAAATCAATGCTCAATGTGAACAAGGCTAAAATCTGAGCTATCTGCATAAGCACACTTGAGTGTGAAAGAGGTTGGATCAATTGACCAAGTCAACCAGGACCAAATCAACAGCGTTGTCTAGATGCAATGAACCTCCTAGATGCACAGCGTAGTCTTATTTGGATGCTACTCATGTGAATAGAGCTAAATCATTGAGATGCTTTAGGGTTTGGAAAGATTTCTAAATTATAAAAGGAAGAGAAGGACATCAAGGGAAGTTTTTTCATGATATGATATATATTGTTTGTTTAGACATTTCTTATTCTCTTGTTGTTTAGCTGAGAATAGTGTTGTTTAGCACTAGGGTGTTCCTGATCGGGAATCCCACCTCTTCCATTGAGAAGCTCTTGGAGGAGTCTTGCTGATCTTGTCCACTATCAGGCATTTTTCCAAGCTTCACCTTCCAACTACAACACAGATCCTTTTGAGGGTTTGGTTGTCCTTGTAAGCTGCAGCAAGTGGAGACTAGATCTATTCAGATCTAGGCCATTTTGGTGCCTCTTTTCAGTGGGAAAACCTTCTATCCTCCTGATAAGAGAGTATTAAATCTCTAGAGCTACATTTTTAGATCTTGGCATCAGGCCAAACCAGTACTAGAGTCTACAATGCAGTTTCTCTCCCATAACTGTGTTATTTTCAAGTGTATAGTTGCAGGGAGTTTTGGCATACTTTTGGAGGAGAGATCTTTGGTGTTGGGGGTTCTTCCCTTCACTGTGGTGATCCATGGATTAGAATTCTAATCCATGTTCTGTTCAGATCTGATCTGCTTATTATTGTATTTGCTTCAGAAATTCTAAATATTACTGCAGATATGCAACTTTAGATCTTAGATCTACTCTTTGTATCTCATGTTTTTCTCAAAACCCCAAGGGGAATTTGTAGAGGAAATCATCTAGTGTATAGATCCGATATGGATCTAATATTTTGTACACAGATATGTTCTAGATCTGATATGTAATGTACAGCTGCTTCAGCTCTTAATATAACGCTGTCAAGCCTTCTTACAACCTAATACATTGTTGCAACACCTCATTCTTAAGGGTTTCTTCATCAAAGTTCTCTATTTTTCTCTTGTACATTGTATGGGCCTTATTATAAACCTGTTTTGCTGATGTATAAGTGATTAATGAACCTTCATCTTGGGCTCTTTCATATATTAGGCTGAACTGCCTTATTTTCTAGGCAATGTTATTTTGTATTGTTGCAATCCCTTCCTTGGGCATTTTCCAACTGCACTAGGTGTGGGGAGACCTGTTTAACCCACCTAGAAGGATTTGTTTTTGAATCCCTCTTGTATTTAGGTCTGAGATTGTCAGATCTAAGGGATCCAAGGATTGGTTTGCAATCCTGTAGCATACATTCCTGAAAAATGCGTTTTTCAGGCATGCCTTGCTAGCAGTCCCATTTTGGGTATATTACAAAAATGGAATGAATTATAACTTGTGAAATGCGATGAGGTATGGTAAGTAAAGTTGAGATCTTTCAAAGTGGTATTCATTGCGAAGTGCGATGGATGGTGGGGCCAAGTGCATCATAAATTGCAATTGGGACTTAAAAGTTAAGTGGAAAAATGTGTGAAGTGTGATCTGTGGGCACTTAAGCGTCGAGGAGTGCGAAAAGGCGAAAGGTAAGGAATAAAGCAGAAACAAGGTTTGCATGTGGTTTTGATAATGTAGTAAGGTATGACGAGTCCCACTTTATCACATCGGCAGAAAAACAAGATTTGGCATAATTCATAAGAGGTAAGGTTAAAAACCTGCAGGCTACGAAGTGTGGGCAATAGGTAAGGCTTATTAGCGCGCCACAGGTGAATGGGTCCCACTTCCTCACAAATCGCATTTTGAAAGGTTTGTAGGATAAGGCAATTGAAAAACTTTTCTATTTAGTTGATGCGAAAAGCAATTTGGGTGTATGGTAATGAAATAAAAGGGAAATGACTTAGGGAAAAAATGAAAATGAAAAGGGATAAGTGATGGGGTGATTTATTATAAATAATGCATCGAGAGATTATGAAAGGAAATGTAATGAAATGTATGGAAATATATGGAAATATATGAGCAGGGAATGAAATGTAAATAAAGGGAAATGAAGTGAAAAGGAAGTGTGGCAGGTGAATGGGTCCCACTTCATCGCAAATTGCATTTTTGAAGGTTATATCATGAACTTAAAGGTGGTAGGCAGTATTATGAAAGGGGGTCCTAAGGTGGTAGGCAGTATTATGAAAGGGGGTGCAAAATAACTGTGAATTGACTCGTGGGAGTAGGGCTCGGACTTGAAACTGCCCATTTCGGACCCCCCTTCATGGTTAAAGTTCAAAAGCTAAGGAGGGTGCAAAATGCATCTAAAACAGTCGGATGTGGAGGTGGGGGAAATATGGATGGTTAACGCGGATGGGTCGGGACATGAGAGTCGGGGGGGGAATGAAACTTAAGATAAGAGGAATAACAAAGGGGTGGGGTAAAAAGATATGCAATATGGTCGGGGACTTAGGTTAAGAACATACCATATAGTCCCAAACTTGGAAAAAATCATCCCTTTTGAGACCTTTAGATCAAAATTTTGATCTTTTTGGTTTGATTGTAGGAAAACAATCAAGCAGTTTTTAGGCTACTTACCTATAGTATGAATTTTGCATATTTTCCTTTTTAAATACCCTCTTTTCTTCTTCTTTTGTTTCTCTTCATTTTTCTTCGGAAAATACTTTTGAATATTGACATTTATGTAAAATATGAAAAAATTGCAAGGAGAAAGTACATATTCACCTTGTGATACTGTAAATTACAAGACTCTAACAGTGTCTCTAGCTGGGGATGGTACTTCTGTTTAGGGAAGTGTCAAGAACACCGCAGACTAGTGGCCTGATCCATTAGGCTGAACCCAACCCTGTAACCTAATCTGTCAGGAAATTTAGTGACTGGAAACTAGCTGATTGTTCCTCCTAAATTTGACTGGTAAAAATAGACCACATGCTTGGCCAGCCAGCTTATTAGCATACTGAAATCTGAACTAAAACTAAAATTTAACTTATCCATTGCAATCCATCAAGCTGAACATACTACTGCATCTTGAAAACTTAAATGGTGAGATCAGAACTGTGCTCAAACTAAAGTCTAAAACACACTGATCTGAAAAAGCAATCCAAAACTAAAATTTGACCACTCCTTTGCCATCTACATCCACTATCTTGTCAGTCCCCAACTTTACCTCTGTCTTCACAGATTCATCCAAATTTGCAACCAAATTCTTGTTTCATGTCATGTGGTTACTGCAACCACTGTCTAATAGCCAAACCTTATATGATGATTCATGCATGGTGTTGCATGCTAGAAACATGGAGTTAGTATTTTCTGTACTAACATTAGATCTTCTGGATTTCCTTGTTCAGCTATCTTCTTCCTACAATCACGAGAATAATGACCAAATTTATCGAAATAATAACATTTCACCTTTGATTTGTCAAACCTTTTATTGTTGTGAAAGCTTATGTTGTTGTTGCTTCCACTTTTATGCTCATGCTCTTCTCAGCCATATCTTTGCCCACCATAGTTTCCACCTCATCCTCTGCCTCTCGATCGACCTCTGCTTCAACCTTTTGAAATATAAACTTGACTTTTGAAGGCAGTTTCTAAATTGGAATCCTTATTTTTGTCTATCCTCACCTCATGCGATAGAAGGGATCCCATCAACTCATCAACTGTCAGTTTTTCCAAATCCTTCGCTTCTTCTATGGCTGCTACCACAACATCAAACTTGGTAGACAAAGATCTAAGACCCTTCTCAATTACTGTTCGATATTTAATATCTTCACCATATATTTTTAACTGATTAACGACAGACATGACCCTATTCATGAAGGAATCAATGTCCTTTGTCTCCTTCATTTGTGGACTTTCAAAATCTCTCCTAGTATTCTGCAATTTAACAATATTGACATTAGCCATACCTTGATAGCTTGTCGCCAAATTTTCCCATGCTTCCTATGCTGACGAAGTTATCATTATCTTCTGGAACACTACTTGGTCCACTCCCTGCTAGAGAAGAAGCAACGCTTGTGCATTCTTCCTCTTGTCTTTCTTCCATTGCTCCCTTTCTTCATTATTGAGGGCTCATTCTTCTGCGTCGTTCTGAGGTTATGCAAACCCGAACTTGACATGATCCCATACATCATGTGCTTTTAACACGGTCTCCATTTTAATATCCCACACATCATAATCTTTCCCAGTAAAAGATGGAAGTTATGGCTGAAAACTTGATGTGGCCATCTTGCTTCAAAAAAAAACTTCTTTCATAAAACCCTAAATTTTTTTTTTATGAAGGTTTTTCTAAGCTCCTTTAAATAAAAAAAATCCTTGTCTTCGCTCTAATATAATAAATCCTTTTATAAAAGAAATTTATATATATATAACCCTCTCTAAAAAACTTTATTTTAAAATCCTTTTTAAAAAAAATAATATAAAAAATAAAAAATTAATGTTATAAGGCTCTTTTTCAAAAACCTCACTTTTCAAAACCTTTAAAATAATCCTTTTTGAAAAGACTTTTTTCAATTCATATAAAAGCCCTTCTTTATAATACTCCTTTCAAATCCTTAAACTAAATCATACGAATTTTAAATCCTTTTTTAAAAAATCACACTTATGTCAAATCACCTTTTAGAAATTCACACGTATGTGTCTTTTAAAAGACGTCAGCCGCCAGCCAATGTGTTGACTTTTCAAACACGACTTTTGTTTAAAACTCGCTCACAGCTATCTGCGTTTAAATATAAAGCTCAATTTTGCACCCTCCGATGTGAAGAAACCGCGGATAAACCCCGATTTGTGAGAAATCGTAAAGTTTCACGAAATTCCATAATCTTTCAAAGGAACAATTGCGGACCTCCGCTTTTGCTGCACTAAAAACATGCAGACCTCCGCGCTTGAATTTTTTTTTTTTAAACGCAGGCCTTCTGCTTTGGCTCTGCTCACCCACGGATCTTCTGATCCTTCTTCAGCTCTGATACCAATTTGTTCGATAGGCATAGGATATAAACACACAAATAACACAAGTATTTTACACACGAGCTGCAGCTCTTCTATTAATCTTCAATCACTCTCAATCACAATGAATACAATGAACCCGGTGAAGGGTATTTAACCTAAATTGACATGCACGCACTCTCATATAACTCAACTTGATCAACTCTCACTTAACTCACTCTCTAAATCACTCACCAAATATATCTATCACTCAACTCAACTAACTCACTTAACTGATTGTCTAACACATTCATGACTATTCAACACGTGCATATGACTACACTGAATCACTAGCATCTACCATGCATGTAACCGCAACAAAAATAAAATGACAAACATGTATATCACCCTAATGAATATAACAATCCATTAACTAATATATCTACATTCCAAACATAGAATACCTCTATGACGTTGTGCTCTTACCCCAAAGTCTAGTGTTGCAACCTTGCTCTATCTTAGCCAACATATCAAGATCATATCTTATCAACAACATCATGATGACATAACTACACACTATGACCTCACAATGCATATCTAACCTATTTTTCACGCATAACCATAACCATAAAAATGCATGCATAAAAACCTATAGACATTGACATGCATAACAAATGCATAACTGACATACACTCATGACAACCACATCCAATTATAAACACCATCAACTTTCACATGGTGACACCACTACAACTATGACCAACTCCATGCATATGCAACAAGAACATAGATCACAAGCATAACGAACACATATGAAATCAACATGAATGCAGGACCAACACACACTACCCATCTAGTCCAAGGGGTGAAACATGCCCTGATACCACTCTGTAACACCCGCTTCCCACATTTACCCAAGCTAACTGGTCCACCGGGGTAAACATGTGATGAAGAGTTACTGTGATATGATTCAACTCCCTAAGTGTAGTTTAGGAAGTGGAACCGATGAACCAACACTTCACAAACCTCCCTCAAGTGCTACATGACCCCCAAGAGTTAATCCACCACTCCAAAGGCCCAACCCCTAAGTTAACCTATCCTTTCAATGAATTAAACCCCTAGTCTCTCCCATGACAAGGCATGCATGCGACTAGAACCCTCCAGTCACTCCCACAATTCTTGCAAGGGAGAGACTTCAGTCTTTTTCAGCCCGTTTTGTGCTAGAGACTACGACATTTAAGCCAATGTTTTAGGGCTAATCTCCAAACCACTGCCTGGAACTTGATGCAACTTTTCGAGACAATAAATGACACCAAGACAAATCCCCTAACACAAAAAATTTACCAAGGAATTGACCTAACCAAGCCCAACCATGACAGCCATTTCTTCAAGGATATCACAAATATGAAATCTACAAGTTTCAATAACATATATGAGCATAGCGGTCTCATACTTATCTACGAATATTCAAGGAGGATATATGCCTTCTCACATTAACTGCATTATCATATATTAGGTCATTCATTCATTATTGTTTCACATACTAATCAAAACATGATGAGAACCATACATCATAACTGTCATAAAAAATGCTTATAACCACCAAATAACCAGAGATATATCAATAAGGAAATAACCATTAAAGCCACATAACATAAAGTACATTTACACATCAAATACAAGAGTAAAATATTTCTTATTGAAATATGCAAATCCAACCAAGTCAAGGACTTCCACGTAGCACCGACCATAAACTAGGTTGAATCAAAATTTTCTTTCATTCAGTCACCTCCGCGCCATATTCCAAGCATGAATGTGGGATCACATGAAACACATCAAGCACAACCAAATTAGGGCTTCCAGAGGCCAAACACCTCAACCCTCAACTAGTGATTCCACCTCACGGTTGGACATCACTAACCATCACCAGATCAGTCTCTACCCAAACTGTCTAGGGCTCCAGAGCGTTTTGTTCCAACTGGGGCTAATAATTTAACCCACAATTGTTGCCGGACTTCCGGAGTGTTTTTCCAACTAGGGCTTCAAGGAATAGTAACTCAACCCACCAAGGGCTTCCAGAGAATTTTTCCAACCAAGGCTTCTAGGACTAGTAACTCAACCCAAGTTGTTATATGGCTTACAGAGTGTTTTCCCAACCAAGGCTTCCAGGAACTAGTAAATAAACCCACAACCAAAGTAACATGAGACCAACCAGAAACAAAAGGAAATAAACCCACAACACCATGACTATGCATGAAATGGAAAGGCTAGGAAAACCATTTTTCAATCCACGCAATCCTCCATGCCAATGATAGGTAATAACCAAGAAACCACATGCATGTGCCATGCATGCCCAAACTAGCAAGAAAATCATACGTGCAACTCAATACTTGCAAGCAAAACCCATTGTAGCTGCTGATCTCAATTTTCGCTTGCACTTTCCTGCTCTTCCTTTGCCTTCTTGCTCGAAACCTCAAGTATGCCACACTCCTCCAATAGTGCTCGAAGAAAAATCCAAGTGTGCAAGAGTATGAGAGTGAGAGAGAGAGAAAATGGGAGCTCCAAAACTAAACTGATCAAAATCTATGAACTGATCCTCAAAATAATTTTTGTTAATGAGGCCACTATTTTCTTCAATTTTCCATTATTTTCATTCATTTTCCTCCTCACATACAACCTATGACATTTCACCTTCCTTTTTTCCTATTTTCTTTTCTTTTCATAAATAAAATTCCAATTAATGCCTCATTCCTTTCCAAATCATTTTCCATTTACTTTGCCATTTTCCTTGGCCATAATAAACCAAATGAACACCCACACTAGGATGTTTTCCCCAAAATTTATCTTCGAATACGTGTCCCATGACCAAGGTCTTGTATTTTTTACATGGATTTTTAACTAGGGTTGTTACATTCGTAGACCGTTTTTCTTAATAATGAGAGCAGTTAGAATAGATAGTCCCATGTGGGGAGGATATGAGTGACATAGATTACCCTCAGTTTTTAACATCGGACTAGTGCAATAAATAAAAACTCAAGCTGATTTAACCTACTATTCCTGAGAGAGGAAAATTTGAGGCACCTGCAGGAAGGCTTGTCCAACCTTGCATCCTTAGCAAGAAAGGAATCTACTATTGAAATTTTTGCACTGATGGTGGGGAATTAGAAGGTTCTTCTAAGTGCCATGAAGATTCTTGTAGTCCTGAAAAGGATCGTGGCTCCTTCGACATGTGGCAAGAGAGGTGAAACCCTTCAGGAGTTCACCCCAAGTCCTTAGTAAGTAATGGTTGCAGGAGTGCGTATGCCGCCATGCCTCGAACTTCCTATCCGGGAACGAGAAAATCAAGAGGGTTTGATACTCATTGCAACATCCATTTCTAAAGCTCAGTAGGGGTGGCACCGCTACGCATGTTAATTACATCTTTCTAATGATACCAAGTGTTGTCGAAAGAGAGGAGGAGGGTGGGCCTTTGTGTCAACACCATAACTAAAGAGATCAGATCGTGTTGATTAGCATAAGGAGAAAAATCACTCCTCTAAGGGGTAAGTGTATGCTTCCAATATGTATTTCAGACTACTGAGGTGAAGTCCCCGAGTAATATAATGACGAGGGTGAAGAGCTTATTCGATGAGTAGCAAAGAGAGCCAATTCACCCTTGAAATTTTGAAACCTTATCCAATTAGGGAAGTGAACCCTAAGTGTGTAAACTGATGATTGGTTGTCAAGATCACATGGTCAAATATTGGCCAAGTAGAATAACTTCATAAAGCAATAAATTCAAAGGGTCATAGGTTGTGTGGTGAGCGGTCGTGGAGGGGGATCCACTGAAGAAAGGTTGACACTAACCCTAACTAGGTCAGAGGTCGGCCCATCTGGTAAAGATCATGACATGCACGCAGGAAGGTCAAACCCGACTAGGTTGGAAGTTGGGGGTTGGACCATCCAAGAAAAGGGAAAGGTGAGCATATGATAGAACCAACTCTAACCAATACGAAGCTCGAGGTTTGGATGAATTGATGGGAACACACATGGTAGCCTGACCACCCGCACATCTGATCTATCATGTGGACCTATGACAGGCTTCCATGGGGTAGTAAGAAATAGAGTAAAGAAGAGGTATGCCTACTACGGGCTTTCAAAATAAAAATAACTAATAATAATAATAATAATAGAGAGAGAGAGAGAGAGAGAGAGAGAGAGATGATCAGGGTTTATTTTCATGCTTTATGTGTTTAAAAATGAACACAAAATATCACAAAAACTCAATTTTTAACACTTGTAATTTACAAAACCTCAAGCACAATTTCTTTAAGATCTCATACAGATCAATTATATCATAGAATACAATTCCTCTTAGATAAATTTGAAAATATTGATCTATATCATATTAAATGAGAAAATACCCAATTAGCAGATGGGCAAGCCAATATAGGGGCTAACTTGGCATAAGGAACTTTAATGGAGGATCAAGGCAATCTATCCCTATGTCGTATTCCATGAATTCACACAATAAAAGGTCAGTTGTCCCAATGAATCCAATTAAAGAGGAATTAATTGCCGAAAATATGCATAAAAACAATCTTAATTTCAAGAAGTGGAGGAGCCTTGAAGATCACCAATACTGGATGACAGAGCCCACTATCCAAGCAAGTAGAAAGTATCACATGATGAATAAGGACATGTATTAGGACAGGTGGATAAGTGACATAAAAGCATCAAATTCTTATTTCAAGCGAGGATCCACTAGTATTGTCTCAATACTGGAACAAATTTTTGTGTTCATGTGTGATATCAAATTAGTGCTTTCAGTAATGGAGTTTTAGTTGCATATATATAGAGGATAGGCAATAAAAATTAAATGTGAGAAAAACCCTACTATTGCTACTTCAGATAAGAAAACGAAGAGATTATGATATGGCCTTTGCACCTAGGAATGGTGTTGTTAAATCTTTGGATGAGCAGATGGTTGCGATGAAAAAGGATGTGACAAATCTCATATCCAAAATTGGTGAGCAGATGGCCTCTAAGGCTCACTCCCACTTTATATTGGTCTCTAATAAGCTTGGAGTCCTGAAAAAAGATGTGGAAAGCATACCGGCTATAGTGGATTTATTCGTCACCAAAATGGAGAACTTGGAATTCAAGGTGTAGAACTCGAAATTCAAAGTGGAGACTGTTTTCATCAATGTTCCGAAGGATTTATTTGGGCTTAGTGATCAACATAATGATCCGATCAGGGAGAAATAATTGGAACTGAGTGAAGGTGACCCTGCAAACCTATCTTTGCACTCTGAACATAATGTGCAGTAGCTGGTTCTGGGGCAAAACACCACAGTGGAACTGCTCTAGCAAATGGACGTAGAAAATGCGAGCATGGAAGGGCTCAACTGGAACCAAGAGGAGGGAAATGGGTAGTCTCTGTAAAATGATTAAGTCTTATATAATGTTTCGCAATTTTGTTAAGATCAAAGGAGTTTTTTTGAAGATACTAAGGAAAATGTTGTTGTATATATAGTAAATAAATGTTATTCTATAAGAGGGCTATGGCTAGAGCAGTTTTGGAGGACTATGCAAGAAACGATGCTTTTGAATGCAAAGGCATTGGCCTAGCCTCTTTTCAGCTTGATTAAAAGGTTAATTGTTTTTTAAAATTAATTGTTTTTGAAAAGGTTAATTGTTTTTTAAAATTAATTGTTTAAAAAAAAACAAGACACGATAGAATAACATCATCTCTTCTATATTAGACTAAAAGCATCTCTCCACACAAAAATAAAATTATTTAAAGTTTTATTAAGATAATTTGTCTAATATTAGAATTCTTCAAAAAAATAGATTCCATGGTAGAGGAATATTGTGGAAATATAATTTATGTAAGATAATGTTTCAACTCACACTGTTGTATAGATTATCAATTATACTCTTTATGGGGATCTTCAATATGTGTTTTTTGTTTGATTAAATTGAATTTTTTTATTAAGAGTGCCAAAATTCTATGCTTATTTTTACTCACTTGATTTTAATTATTCTTTGCATTTTAAGTGATATTAATTATTCTTTACATTTCAAGTGGTTTAACGATTAATGAATGTTAATTTTATAAGTAATTTAGTATGTTATTTAAATTTAATATGGAAATAATAAAAATAACAACAAAAGTTATTATTAACAAAAATATAACAACAATTCAAATATAAATTGATTTATGTCAACCATTTTGAATATTTATAATCAATAAAATATAAAGTGGGGAGTTCTAGTCATAAGACATACAAAATGAAATATAAACATTAAACAATGATACTACCAAGTAGTAAGACTTGTTATGATCATCTACAATAAAGCACCCTTTACTTGCCATGGGATGTTTATCAATTATTTTCTCCCATCCATCCTTGAAAGGTTCAAGGGGCTTGCAATCCTTTGAATAATAAGGCTTAGGGACAAACATTACCTATGATTTCTAGTTTAATCAACAGCTTAGTGGTGACCATGCTCTATCCATTCCATAACCTATACGCAAGCTCAATGATGCCTATGGTAGTGAGATTAAGTTAGTTGAAGCCAAGAAGGGTCAAGTGGCTCCTAATTCATTATATGAGGGGGCCCACCACAAAACTTGGTAGATAGGAACTCATCAAAATTAATGCCTTGCTTATAGATTAGAAGAAAAACATTGATTATATGTTTACTTAAGCTCAATATGTTTAGTTGTTCTCATAAATTGACAATCATTTAATCATGTCGATCTCTACATGTGGATCTCTAAATACACCAACTATTGGATGATTAGGGGAGTTCCCTTCATTATGAGAAGAAACTCCCCTATTTACTTTGATGATCTATATACAAGTTCTAATAGAATCCAATGTGCCATGACAGTCATAGGCATGCTTAGGAAACCAAAGGAAGAAATAGAGAAGCCTGTCATAGACAAAAGTACAACATAATGGTTAAAGCAACATGTCGTGTTACCACATAGGAGACAACCCTCCACTAAGAAAGGGGTGGGGTCGTCACTTAATTTATGAAGGTAGTTGGGTATTTTTATCACTCCAATAATTTCCCAGGGTTGTTATGTGTGTTCAAGTGAGTCAGAATGATTCAACCTATCTTCAAAAAACCCCATCCAGAAAATGGATGAGTTTGATCAAGAGCTTCCCATATTATAGGGAAAAACTGCCAACTGCCTGTCGGCCTTGTATCATAAGAACACACAGCGTGATCTTGAGCCTCCTCTTATGAGGAAAACAACCCAAACAGGAAAAAATGTTGTGTTGCAAGTAACATAAAACCAAAAAAAATTCTTTGTCCACATATGAGTTTTTTAGCATTACATAATGTATAGAAGTTTTCTGCATGAGAGAAAAAAAAAAGACAGTCCGATGTTGCTGAAATAATATACATAAATAGAAAATCTGAAAGAAGTGAATTAAAAAAAAGGAGGGTGATTTGAAGAAACAGAGCCTTCCAGCCCTATTTCTCGTGTCCTCCAGCTACCTAAATCTTGCTATAAACCCTCCTTATAAAGGAGGTCTGTAGCGACATTTCTTTCCCTGTAAATATGACATAGATCAATAGGACTTAAAACATAGGACTTAAAGCCAAAATTCTTCAAGGATAGGACTTAAAACATAAATTGCACAAGCAAATTCCTTATTGAACCATTTGATGATATTGAGCAAGTCCCCAAAAATCTGAACTGAGGTAATTTCCAAGTGAGTGAGCCAACATAGGAGGAGATGTAAAGCTTTGATCTCAGCGTAGTTGTTCGAACCCTGTCCAAGTCTGATGGAGGCTTCCAGCCTCTGAACCTGGTTTAAATGGATAACAAGACCAGCGCCAAACATATTCATTGGATCATACACACCGTCGAAATATGCCCATGGAATGTCTCCCCTGATCGACTCGAGAGTTATGATCCTTTTCTTCGAAGAGGGCTCTTGTTTGGGCAAAAGGGAAAAGATGGTCGCCCCTTCTTGAGCAACTATATGATAAGTAATATCTTTGTTCCTGAAGATAGATCGATTACGAGCAAGCCATATGCCCCAGGAGATTAGCAAGGGAATTATTTTTGATTTCCCTGTCAGGCTGCCATTCCACCATGTCTGCTAGGCCTCCTTGGGCGTGAGGCCTATCCATTTTTGTGTGCACCCAACCAGAGTGCGGAACGAGTCCCATACCTTTCTACTAAAAGGGCAGCTTATAAATTATTGAGCCACATATTTAGATTCTTGTTTACATAAAGTACACCTTCCCAGGCCCTCCTTCCTTCTTTTCTGCAAATTGTCCCAGGAGGGGATCTTGTTTTCCAGCAAGGACCAAAAGAAAAGGCAGCTTTTTGTTGGGAATTTCATCTTCCAAGGGGGTTTATGCCACTATTCGGGCTCCGCCCAGCCTTTCTTCCCCATGAGGTGTGAATAGCCAAGCTTCAGAGAGAAATTTCCAGAAGGAGCCAAGGCCCATCTACGAGAATCAGGCTCTTCCCAAATGCGGACATTAATTCTAAGTAGTTCATTGGTGTAGATATTCCATGTCTCAACCCAGATTGGGTCTAACCGAAGATCAACTCTTGATTTCTAGCCTTGTTCCCAGATGGATGTAGTTTTAGGATTTTCATATTGGTTTAGGAACAGGAGGCCTTTTTCAGTCAGGTGGGCTCTGCAAGCCTTCAGAAGGGAGTATCCCGCGTTGCAACCAACCTATGGGTCCAACCCCACTCTGATCTGTTTCCCATTTCCTACCTTCCAAACCAGTCCCTCTTCGATCAGTTCCATGGCTCCGAGTGTGGCCCTCCAGACCACCAACCCTCCCTTTGTTTTCTTATCTGGGCTTCGCACCCAATCGATGATAGATCTAGGGTCTATGTACTTCCTTATCATAACCATATACCATAGGGAGTCCTTGACCAGCAGAGACCATCCCATTTTGGCAACAAGTGATTTGAAAAAGGAGGGTAGCTCCTCGATGCCCCATCCTCCCAACTCTTTGGGTCTGGCTATTTTCTCCCACGCTACCCACGACAACGAGTGGTCCTCCCTGGATCCTTCCCACAAGAATTTGTGGTAGGATTTGTGAATTCGCTCCATAATTCCCTGAAACATCCATGAAAGCAGTGCCCAGAAGATCGGGATGTCCATTAATATTGATTTGATGAGGGTTAATCTACCTGCTCTGGACAGCCATTTGTAGCACGAGCACTTGATTATTTTTTCAATTTTGGCCACCATCCACATCGAGTCTGTTATACGGTATGAATCAGGCTTTAGGTGAAACCGAAGATATCGGAAACTTTCCGAGATCAGCTTGATCTCAAAGGGTAGGACTTCGAAAACTCTCTTGGTGGCTTCCTCCGAGAGACCTTCAAACATAATGGATGATTTATGGAGGTTAATGCTCATACTAGTGGCTTTGAGGAAAAGGTCCAGAGAGGCTTTGAGATGGGCAATGTCCCTAATGCTACCATTGATGAAGAGGAGGATATCATCTACGAACAGAAGGTGGGTGATTTTGAGATTTGTAGTGAACTCCACACCTTGAATGTCCCCTTTCCTTTTTTCCTCTAGAATAATTTACTTAGTCCTTCAACTGCCAACAAAAATAGGAGAGGGGAAAGGGGGAATCCTTGGCGAAGGCCTCTTTCATTCCTGAAAAAGGAGGAGGCAGATCCATTTATTAACACCACGAAACTAATATAAGCAATTCACCCCATCACCCAGTGTATGAAGTCATAGTGAAAGCCCAGGTGGGTGAGAAAGACTCTGATATACTTCTAGATGATCTTGTCATAAGCCTAAGAAAGATTGATTTTGATGATCAACCCTTTTCTTCTGAATATTTTCATGCTGTGTAAAACTTTTTGGGCCACTTTGATGGCTTCATGGATCTGTCTCCCTTCCAAAAACCCAAATTGTTCCTTAGAAATATGATTTGAAAGGATTGGCTTGATTCTTTCGGCTATGACCTTGGAAATGATTTTATAAAGACAATTGCAGAGGGCTATAAGGCGTAAATAATCAAAAGAAGCCGATGAATCCAGCTTCAGGATGAGAGCGATGAAAGTCGAGTTCAAAGACTCTGAAATGGTTCCATTGGCTCTTGAAGATTCGACCACCGCAGTTAGATAGTCCCAGATTGTCTCAAAAATATGTTGGAAAAATTCAACGGTCCACCCCTCCGGCCCCAGGATTTTGTCCCTCTTCATGGCCTTTAAAATTTCCTCTACTTCTTCTTTAGTGACCCGACTTGAGAGCATTTCGTGCCTTTCTTCATCTACGTATCCAGGTAAAAAATGAGCCACTTTAACAACTTCTGTAATAGAGATATCTCTGGGGGCCTTGTAAATATTCCTAAAGTGATTCTTTCCCATCGAGGCAAGGCCCTCGAAAGAATTTAGTATACTTTCATCCTGATCTCTCATCTCCCAGATGGTATTTGATATTTTCTGACCCTTAGCATAATTGTGGAAGAACTTTGTATTTTCATCCCCTACCGAGGACCAGATAGCCCTGCTTTTTTGCCTCCATTCTTCCTCCCTGATCAAAAGGATTTTCCTTCGTTCAACTTCTAGCCCTTTTATAACCTCCCTTTTCTCCAAAGTCTCATATCCATCCTCTTCTGGTCCTTCCAACCTTTCCAGTTCCTTCCCAATCCATGATAATCGAGCTACCTCTTATGTTTTCTTTATTTCTGCCCAATCTATGGTGGCCTTCTTCATTCTTTTGAGATTGGTTAGGAAGGATTCAATCACATTGAGATGTTCTTCAGAGACATGAGGGGACCAGGTCTCCTTGAAGAGGGTGTTGAAGGACTCCTCCATAAGCCATCCAAGGTTGAATTTGAAAGGAGAGCCTGATTTACTAGTCCTCCCTTTGAGCTCAAGGATAATGGGATGGTGATCTGATTCCCCCCCTTCCCCTAACCATTGCCTGAGCATCGGGACATTGTCCATAAGATCTTCTTTGAGCAAGAAATGATCCAGTCTCTTAGCGACCCTGTCTTCCCCAGTTATCCTATTCCACCAAGATGGTTTCATTTTTATGGGATTTAAGTCCAGGAGGTTGGCTCCACTGATCCAGGAGGAGAATAAGTCTGACAAGGGGTCGGGTCTAGCATTCAAACTCCAAGATTATGTCTGTCCAATACAAAATTTTAGGTCCCCTCCAATAATGAGGTTAGAGTTCTTCATGAAATATTTGGTAAGAAGGTCATTCCAGAAGACCTCACGATCCTGACAAGGACCATATATGTTGAGAAGTAGAAAATCCAGGCTGAGGTCAGGGGAGAAAACCTCTATAGCCAGTACAAGTTCGAGGCTCCAGGATTTTATGAGTTTCAATTTCCTGGTCCTAAAAATGATGGCTAAACCCTCAGATCTCCCTTTTGCATAAAGGCGGAAAAAAGGCCAACCAGGGCACAGCTTCTCCAAATATATTTGGATGTCTTCTCCAGCTCCCAAAGTATCATAGAGTATGATGATTTCGAGGCTATATTTTTCGAACATAGCCCTAAGTGCTAGTTTTTTGGGTTTACTAGCCAACCCTAGACAGTTGAAGGATAGAATGATCATTTGGGAACTAGTCCAGGGGTTTGCATTGCTCTAAGCACCCCTGTCAGGATTTGTTGTTTGCATCAACTATGTCCAACCTAGCTCTCAGTTGGGCTTTTGAGAGGTTAGATTTTCTACCCCTTTGTTTAGGACAAAGAGGGGGATTACCCAAAATTCCCAGGCCCCCAAACACCGCCAATAAATTGTCCTTTCAATCTCTGGGACTAAGGTTGTAGGGGCATTGATCACTAATAGTGTGGGGGAGGGAGGTAGGGGCGCCAGAGGCGAGCCCAAGGATAGGATGGGGCTCAACCCAGGGACGAAGGTAATAATGCTGTCTGATGGGATACAGGAACTGGACTAAACAGATTATGAAAGAGAAATGTGTGGTGGCCTGGAAGGACTAAGCCCTGTATCCATTGATAAAATTTTAGAAACATAAATGAAAAACGAGGGAGGGGGATTAGAAGGGGTACCCTCGGGTTCCTCGACTAGCATAGTTTTCGTGGTATCCTGGGGCTGGGCCTGTCATGGATCGACCTCCATGTCTAACTCTGTGCATTTCCCTATCTCCTGCTGTAACGATTGTAGATCATCCTCTTGTAATTGAGAAGGGGGCTTCTCCTCTGTCCATTTTTAGTCCCCTAAATTGCATTCTTTTTTACCATTCTTCCCTTCCCAAATCGTAATCATTTACCCTATTTTACCTATCTTATGCGCCCTCATCCTGCACTAGTGCGAGAACGATGACACATTTTGCATAAATTTCATATTTTACATTTTTTTAACTCATCTTAGCATTTATTAACTACCTATTACGTGATTTCTTACTTAGAATTACTTTTGTAACTTATCGTTACCTCCTATGCTATTTAATAGATGATCACTTATCTTGATCGCTAATTTTTAGTGCAGAACAAATCCTACACCAGCACCAGCGCCGTGAATCTTGGCAGCGAATCTAGATCACTTGGGTTGACCGTCTGTTTTGTATACAATCAATGAGGATATATCCAAAGGTAGTCGAGTCCCAACTATGACAGCAGGTAAATAGAGAGTAGCTTAGATCGGACTTAAGAGAGACGAACAGCTGGAGATAGCCGTGGCCTATTTTGTTAAAAACGATTGAATTTTGAAGGCTGAAAGCTTATTCTGCAATCAGTTATGTAATTTGTTATAACGATTTCTGTAATTGGCTATGTAATGGTAAACGATCCTTGTGGCCTGCGGCCAAAAGGATCTATATAAGCAGAAATGTAAATAAGAAAAACAGTTCAATGTTTTTAAGAATGGAATAGATGAGAGAATAGAACCAGGAGGCGGTAACAGGACTGTCTTGTGTTATCGCCCAAATCTGGGTTGGATATGTAATCGCGCATGTAATTGCTTTAAGGATCTAATAAGAAGAGCTCCGCCTTATGTTTTGTATATTTTATCCTTTGGCTTAAATAGTTAATGAGTTAATTCTGAGTAGCGTTTCCATTTGAAAGGGAAACGCGTTGGTTGGCTAAGGGCCCAGCCAATCCAGTGCATTCTCCCTCCTTGTTGTTCTTGTAATTTATGTTTTAAATTGTCAAGTGTGATTTAATTTGCAGTATTTGAACTTCTGTTTGAGTGGAAGTAGATCTGCAGTGTGAAGTAGTTAAGTTACTTTTTGCACGGTTGATTTATTTCCCTTGCCTGGTTCCAATAGGAGGAGTTACCTGCCCCAGTACACGTTGGTGTGCTATTCATTTTCTGCATGATTTGGTTTATTTCCTCTGCCTGGTTCGTTCCTGCACCAGTGCACGTTGGTGTGCTATTCATTTTCTGCACAATTTGGTTTATTTCCTCTGCCTAGTTCGTTCCTGCACTAGTGCATGTTGGTGTGCTATTTATTTTCTGCACATTGGTTTGGTTTCTCCCTGGTGCAAAATATTCTCGTACCAGCGCTAGATAATATGATGCAGCAAGCCTTTTTAGCTTACTTCTAACAGCTTTCTTGCTTTTAGTCATATCTTAATTAAAAAAACTATTTTCTTATTTTCTATAGATATTCATCTTTACTGATATATTATTTGGTTTTACCACACTGCAGTAATGAATCATTGATTTCAAGGATCAAAATTTAAAGTGAAAGAAGCTCGGATCGAGTACAAGAACCAGTTTCTTGGTATTGGATCTGAGTGCTGCGGACTTGAGAAATTTCAAAGCCCTTGCACGAAGAAAAGTTTTTTTTAGTAAAGAAATTACTTTACACTTTCTGCATAAATCGTTGTTCCTACACTAGTGCAAGATCGATTTTCGCAAGAAGGATATCCTTACATATGCAGGATTGAAGGGGCCCATTTGTTGAAAACTGCTAAGGTGTCTTTGTTGAAGGAAACACATTCTCAGTAGCTAATCAATATTTAGCTAGAGTGATTACTCCTCTTTATTTCTGAATCTCTTTTGCAAGTACATTTCTTCTTGTTCTAGCCTCAAATTGTTTTGATGGTTTGAGTTTCCTCTTCCTTCTCTAAAGTTTGATTCTTCAATGCTTCTTTTCAAAAGTAGGAGTTGATATTAGAAATATTCATACCATCTATGGCATTGCATGTGCTTTGTCTCTAAGTTTACGAATCCCCCGGGTTGACAATTAAGTGTTGAGGATTTTTACTTAAGTGTAATTCCTGCACCCAACATTTTGGCATCGTTGCTGGGGAGGCGATTTGATTTGGTAAGAATTTTATGATTGTATAATAGAGGTAATTTTCCTTTATTTTTGCAAGTATTTTCGAAGGAGTTTTTACTGGAGTTGATTGATTTCTGACAGCGTTTTTTTACTAGAAATTGTTTTGATATTTTTCTTTCTTTTTTGAGATGAATGCCTAGGAAACGTAAGGGTTCGAAGCCCACTAAGGGCCAAAATAATTTTTCTCACATTGGGTCTCCTTCTGCAAGCAAGAAGCCAGATTCAATCCAAACCCATCACGCAGGAACAATCCACCTGGATTCTGGTACTAACAACTCAGGTGTGGATCAGCCTGTGGAAAGCGGTACAAGCAAGAAGGAAACAATGGAAAACCAAGGAGATCATTTGGAAGGGACTGGTGACAACCAAGTAAGTGAAGGATAATCTACTTTTGTGTTCCCAATTGTGGATCCTGATACTGTGTCACAGATGAAGAATATTCCACCGTAAGCTCTCCCTCATTTCCATGGTAAATTTCATGAAGACTCTGACTCTTTTCTATTTGAGTTCGATATTTTGTGTAGAAGTTATGATTATGAAACTGAGGCTCAAAAGTTAAGATTATTTCCTGTTACCCTCAAGGACTTAGATTTACGCTGGTTTATGGGGTTAGGAGGAAACATCATAACTTCCTGGGACCAGATGAGGAGGGTATTTGTGTCTAAATATCAAGAATATTGTAAAACTCGGGACATGCAGGATGAAATTTTTACAATCATACAAGATGATGATGAAATGCTTGAAGATTATTTGGAAATATTTCTGTATATTTTACAAAGGTCAAAACTTAGGCTTGATCCCAACACTATTAGAACCTTGTTCTTAAGAGGACTTACTGATAATGCTAGAAACAATTTGAATCTGTTAGGATAAGGTGATATTTCTCAGCAAACTTTTGATCAAATTTTTGAATTATGCCGGAAATTTTCAAGGAATCAGTATAGATCCGGTAGAGGAACTCGAAATAAAAATAGAAAAACTGAATCTACTGATGCTATGTGTTAGGGATCTGTAATTTTAGCATACTGGTGAGACTAAAACTGCAGAAACAACATCGTTTCAACCAACTTTGGGATTCTAGGATCTAGCCCTCCTGAATCCGGAGAGGGATCTCTAAGTGCAAAGATGGATTTGTCTTTGAAGTTTGGGGTAATGATATTAGGCTAGTTATGAAGGCCAAGGGTTTTGTTTGTTTTTTGGATGGTTGAGCATGAATACTGTTTGAGGTGGAAAGTCCTAAGGGCAAAGAGTTTCAAAGGTGAGAAGTTGCAAGTGGATAGAGTAGCTAGGTTAAAAGATAGATATAACGCTGGTTTTTAGTCCATTGGGCTATGGAGTCATAACAGGGCTTTAATTGAACAACAACATCAAGAGTGATCCAAGGAGAAAATCATCTATGTCATAAGATCATTGAGATTGAAATGATGGAATGGAAACAATAAAGTGTTGGACGGGTGGAAATTGATAATAATTTCACAAGGGATTTATAGTCAGTCCAAACAAGAAAAATCCTCTTAAGTAACTGTTTAAAACCAACCAAGTGTAGGGCTAACCATTGACTTCTTGGGAAAATTTGTATTAAAGAAGCTTAATTGACAACAATCCAGTAATCCACATATTTACCTTCAGAAAGTATGAAAACACATAAGAGAAACAAAGTGTAACCTAAGATCAGATAAAGTACTTTTAAACCTAGTCTGCTTTCAGCCAACACCAAGGGAAACTTTCAGAATCAGCCTTTGGAGAATAGAAGCTAGAAACAGGGCAAACCATCACTTTCTAGTCTATCTTTAATAAGCAAATAAGGAAAATAACTTTCAAGAAAAACGTTTAAAGAAAACAGTAGGATGAGGGAAATCCAGCATTCCTAACTGCTTGAACTGTACTAAATCATTCTTGAATAAACAAATAAGAGGAAAACATCAAGATAAAGATTTGCAGTTAGAGAAGGGAACTGATAAACAGTAAATCCTAACTCTGTGAATGTTGTTCTTTATCAGAGAATATTGAACAATATGGCATACATAGAAGGAAAAACAAATAACAAAGAAAGGGCACTTCACCAATAATATAGACCAGGATCCCAAGAAAAATCTTGTTATTGATGTCAAACCAGTTACAGTCTTCAAGTCCAGTGTTTCAGTGTAGTAATCATCTTCACTATTCAGCCTAACTTATCTATTACAAACAAAACTTCAAGGGCCAATGAATAATATTTACAATCAGAAGTCTCCATCTCAATTACATAACAATGCTCAACAACGTGGTCAACCAACATATTCTCATCTTCTACTGAGGCATTTATAGAAGGATGAGGAGGTGAGAACTAAAAAGATCTCAAGGATCATTAATACAGATTAAATGAATTCTTGGCCCTTTGAGGGGCTCGATGGAAAAGTATATAGGTGGACTACTGTATTAATGTTTACAATTTATGAATTTAAACTCGATGGGAACCTTATTTGAATTTGAGGCTCTGCGTGCTGTGTGGAGTAACTCTGCAGATATTTCTGCATTTATTCCTTTGCAGAAGTAACTCCCCAGCTGTGTTGGAGGTGAATATCTTCATTTGATTAATAACTTCGGCCTCTGTGTTGAATGCTTTGAGGCATAGGTGGCGTTTAGGGTAGCTGAGGAAACAATTTGCCTCAGTCGAAGCAGTGGAAACCTTTCTGTCAGTGAAACACTTATGATTTTTTGTTGACTATGTTTTAATCCAAGGAATTAGGCTTTTGATAATCATTCTTAGCTGTAATTCCCCATATTTTTCTTTAATCTTCATCTGTTGTGCTTTGTCTTAAAACTTATACTCTTTAACTGTTCTTTTGAATAAAACAGTGTCTTGTCGATGTGCAGGGCCGCACAAGGCTTTTATGGTATCGGCGCCCATGGAGCATTTGATAAAACTTGAAAATAGAGCTCGGTGGGTGGTTCCCTTTTGATAACTCAAAGGCACGGAAAACGTCTTTCCCGGCCCTCGGCTTTCCTTCATTATACACTGGAAAACCATTAAAACACCTGCAAAACACAAAAAAATTAAGAAATCCTGTAGAATTAGGTTTAAATTGCTTCAGATGGCGGGAGTGGAGCATAGCCGTTGGATCTAGACACGTGGACGGTCCAGATCTAATCGAGATTTTGCAATCCGCAAGAGGAGAAATCGAGAGTTTGCAATCTGCAGGAGGAGAAAAGGGGTGCGATGAAAATCCCCAATGTGATTGCGCGATCGGGAGGGCGGAGGCAATTAAGCGATGACCGTTGATCTAAGAGCGAGATCAACGGTGGAGAATGAATCGGGGGAATCACAATCAGAGGTCGAGAATGAGGGGATGCGATGGAGCGCAGGCCGTCGATCTATAGATTAGATCGACAGTGGGTAATAAATCGGGGAGATGGCCGATCGGGGAAGCAAAACAAACATATGCGATTAAAATTTTGTGATGCGATTGGAGACTCCGATGCGATGGAGCGTTGGCCGTTTGATCGGCTGTCGATCAATGGAAAAGATGAACCGGGAGCAAACCTTTATGATACATGAAAAAACAAAGGTTTGAAATAAAACAAAGGTTTTTTCGGCTTCGGGGGCAGAAAATGTGCATAAAATGAATAGGCGCCTGACTGCGGGGCCTTTAATTATATGGAGGATAATATTCCTGGGGCGTATTTGAATCAAAGGCCAATCGCAATTGGAAATCGGAGACTGGTCTTTCGATTGACTCATAAAAACATTTGCGATGCGATAAGTGCCTTGGGACCTTTAACTCTCGGTCCCAGGGAAATTCATATGAAACAGAGGCGGGGGGAAACCTTTAACATATAAGACCCAATCACATCGGAACTTTGGATGCGGGTCTTTCGATCAACCCATTTGATTTCTCCGATTGCGATTGTGCGATCGGTCTTTCAATCAACCCATTTTCATATTTCAACATGCGACTTAAGTTTTTAAGTTAAAACTTTGGATAAGTGGGTTTTGGGTTTTTACAAAGAAAAAATAATGATGGGGAGTGAAATATATAGGGGTTTAAGCGCCTGGGGTGGGCTTTATAGTTATATGAAATGATAACATGATCGGGGTTTGTGAAAAGGAGTTAATCGCATCGGAACTTTCGAATCATGGCAAATAGACTTGCGTGTTGAATCTTTCCGATGCGATTTTAAGTGCTCAGGACTGTAACTTCTAGTTTTCTGCAAAGGAAGCACGAGATCTGGGGCTTATAACAGAGGGGCTAATTGCATCGGGGTTTTTATAATACAAACTAATCGCATCGGAACTTTGAATAGAGAAAAAAGACTTCGTGCATTTGGATATTTCCGATGCGATAAGCGCCGAGAGGGTTAGCGCTTGGTTTTTATGATAAGGGCACGTGTGGGGAAGTGGTTTAGGGGGCTTGGCCTAAGGGGCTTAAGTCCATAGTAAAGACTTGCATTTTTTATGAATTTTTCATGGTTTTCAAAGGAATGGGGGGGTTTCGAAATAGTTAAAAATTGAGTTTTTAACTATGGAAGGGTGATTTTCATGAAGGGAAGAAAGGCAAACATGAATGATAGAGGAAATTTATGAAGAAAAGGGGAAACAAATGAAGGTTTGTTAATGAGTGGGAGAAGGGAAAAAATGATGGTTTTTCAGCAGTTTCTTACATGAAATCAGCAGATTTAATGGGAACAACAAATGAGGATTTTGGACAGAGGCATGAGGCCTTCAAGGAGCCTTCAAGAGCCAACAATTTTTAGTGATAAAATTTGTTCTTTGGAGGCTCAAAAATTCTTAGCCACCTTTTGGTATAACAAATATTATAGGTGGCTAACACTATGATTATTGGACTGGAAAATAAAATGGAAAACATGAAAATTGATATAATGAGCACTGTTACTAAATAGTTAGACTCTTTAAAATTTCAACAAAAACTTATGAAGGAACAAGAGTCATTATGTATTTTATGTCCTAAATGCAGAGACAAGCATCCCCCTAAAGAATGCCCTCTTAACTTGAAAGAAACTAATAAGTGTGCTATTTGTGCAGAAGACCATATCACATAAATATGTGTTGGAAATATTGTCATTGATGGCAAAGGAGACAGCATAGAAGCAGAGAGATAGCAAAAGAAGACTGACAAGGAGAACATTAGACATGAAGAAAGGCAAAGAGAGATAGAAAAAGAGGCAGAAAATATGTATAGAGGTAGCAGAGAGGCAGCAGAGACCTACATAGAGCTAGAGAGATATGAAGAGGATGCAGAGGGTCGAGTAGCTGTTAACAGGGCCATTTGAAGAAGCAACTCAGCAAAGACAGGGCCATTTGAAGAAGCAGGGCAGCAAAAATAAGCAGCTCAGACACCAAGAAGAAGCAAAGACAGGGCTTTTGTATCTGATTTTATATATTGGAGCCATAACTCTGTCCAGAACCCTATTTAATAAAATATAGAACCAATGGTATAAAGATGAGATTGGAGCCATAACTTTGTTTAGAACCCCATTTAATCAAATGCAGAACCGATGGTATAAAGATGTAACCAAAAATATGGAAAGTTAAGGCGGAACTACGATATGAAAACAAAAGGGTGAATAAGAAGAAGGAGGGCGGAAGTTATACATATATGGTAAAGAAGCGAGGGCAGAAGTTATATTTGTTGGCGTTACATGTTAATATCAAAGGCAAACTGTGCATACTATGGGCCCGAGACATTTCGTTCTAATATATGTATTTTAGCATTCAAAGGTGAATGCGGTGGTAAAAGGTACGTTATATAGTTATTGTGGGCCCGAATACATTGAGGTTTATTACAAAGTGAAGATATTCATTGACGCACTTATAAAGAAGGGTTCAAATATGGTTTATTAACCATTGGTTTTAAAATTATAAAACCTGAATTGTGGGCAAGTATTCGAATAATAATTCGACACATTATAAGATGGGGTTGACTATGGTTTTAACCATAGGTTCTGAACAAAAAATTCTGATATATGAAGATTGATTCATTTATAAAGTTTTAAATCAGAAATTTAAAATATTGCGCATCCAATTCAAAGGCATATGAAAGGTTTTGCAACCAAAGTTTGGAATATTAATTTCAAACTCATAAAGTGGATTTTTGACCAGAGTGCATAAAATGAAGAGCTACTTCCGCATTAGATTTTTTGGGTTGAAATTGTGCTGGTTACCTTTTCAAAGTGCATTAAAGGTGGGCTTCCAAAACTAAGTGTGCAAATTTGAGCATTTCCAATTAAGTGAAATTGTATTATTGAGCTATAACAGAGATTTTAATCTTTGATGGAAAAGCTTCAGTGTTATTTTAAGCTACCAGATTTGTAGAAAAAGACAGGTGTACATGCACAGAAAGCAAGAGAGTGTGCAGAAACTGAAAAAGGGAGTGAACAGCAGAGGTATGCAGAACAGTTACATGACAACAACAGAAAAGACAAAACCAGCAAGCCAAGGGCCAGAAAAAGGGCCGAGTGAAAATTATATATGTAACTGAAAATGGGAATGTAAATGTTTTAAATTGATTTTATATTGTTTGTGATGCATTGGCAAGTCTCCGGTAAGAAAACAAAACTCCACTGTAAAACAGAAATTTGTATAAATTTCTATATTTTTCTGAATGAGCTGGACAAACAAATGAGAAGGCAGAAGGCAAAGAGTCAGGGCTATTCATTTCGAATTCCCTGTGGAATACAAAAAATCATGTGATGAACTCTATAAATGATATCACATTGATATGCATAGAGAGGTTAGAGAATGCAGAATTGAGGCAAAGAAGATAAGAAGGAGGAACAGAAAGAGATGTTGTGAAGAGTCAGAGATGATATAAGACAGATAAGAAAGTTGGAGGACAGCAGGGAAGAAGGTACAGAACAGAGATGATATCCAAGGTAAATCAGCAAGTGTTTTCCTTTGAAAGAGTGAGGAAGTTGGAGCTTCCCTATCAAGTTGTAGCTTGATAGATGTCAGTTGTAGCTAACTAAGGTAGGAGCCTCCTATAGGTTGTAGCCTGCAAAAAATAGATGGGAGTTGGTGCTTCCATATCAAGTTGTAGCTTGATAGATGTTAGTTGTAGCTGACTAAGGTATGAGCCTCCTGTAGGTTGTAGCCTGCAGAAAATAGATGGGATTTGGTGCTTCCATGTCAAGTTGGTGCTTGATAGAAGTCAGTTGTAGCTGGCTGAGGTAGGAGCCTTCTGTAGGTTGGAGCCTACGGAAAATTGATGGGAGTTGGAGCTTCCTTGCAAGTTGTAGCTTGCATAATTGAGGTAGGAGCCTCCTGTAGGTTGGTGCCTACAGAAAATCAGTGGTGAGAGGGAGCTGGAGCTTGCCTTTGCATCACAACAATAATAAGATGTGGTTTTCTCCCTTATGGGTTTCCACTTATATCTTCTGTCTACGTGCATGATGTCTATGTGTTGATATGGTATATCTATTCTGCTTAATACTTGTTGCTCACATATTAAGATTGTTGGTACATTATCTAATCTGCTTATTAATTGTTGCTCACAAATTAATATTTCTCACATATTATGTTGATCATGAAAAGAAGGTGTTAATAAAGTTTAATGAAAAGTTTTAAAATTCCATGAATGTGTTAAACTGACTCACCCCCCCTCTCAGTTTAACTAAGGGTTCAACAAGATGTCCCTCTATACCTAGACTTAAAGCAGTATTTATAGGGGGGCAGCCTGAAGCTGAACAATTGTATGTTATGGGAGCAAGAAGACATTGGCCTCAGGTAGGTGCAGGTATGGCTCCTGAATTTCCTCCACACTATTTTGGTTATAATCCACATGCATATTCATATCCTAACTCTCATCAGCAGTGGTAGTATGAAATCAGTATCAGCATGGGCAACCTTCCCAACCATGGCAACAGGGTTGGAAAGGCCCAACTCATTCTCCATATTCCTACCAGCCACCTATGCAACCATATCCATATACACATGTACCTTATCCAATGCCTCAACTTCTGAGTCAGACTACCCCATTACCTTTACCTCCACCCTTCCACCTCCTCAGTTTCCTGCTCAACCTACGCCCAATCCTAATAATAATAATAAAGCAGTGCAAATGATCCATGTAACAAACCCATTGTTTCCATTTGAATACTAGTCTATTCCAGTTGGAGTTCATGATATTCAATTAAGATCAGGAAAGACAGTAATACCAGAGAATCAGAAACAACCTATGGTGATTGTTGAAGAGAAAGGGGAAGAGTAAACTCTTAACCATTCTCCAAAAAATTTCACTGAGCAGCCCTTACCCTCTAAGTCATTGCCATCTTCTTCCAACCAGCCTCCCTTTCTAGAGAGGCTAGTAGCGAAAAGAAGAGAGCCTGTTTCCGAGACTCATTTGGCATCGAAACTATGAAATCTTTTCATTAATATACCTTTGCTCCAAGCCATTAAAGAGATCCCCATTTGTACCAAGATTATTAGGGAACTTTGTCTCAAGAAACCCGGGAGGAAGAGATTGGAATGCCAAACTATTCAATTTGTTGGTAGGGCAGCAGAGTTAATGGCCGGATGTGTGTCTGTGGAAAAATATACTGATCCCGGAAACCTTGTTGTCACAATTCAGATTGGTAATGTCCTTGTCTCTAATGTTATTATAGACCTGGGGGCAGCCATTAATGTAATTAATAATTAAACCATGGATCAAATTCGGTTATCTCATCTTCGCTCTACTCCCACTGTGCTTGAATTAGCAGATAGATCCAAAATTAAGCCTGAAGGAGTATTGGATGATGTGATCATCTCATTAGATTCTTGCGAATATCCTGTTGATTTCATTGTGCTTCAGACAAAGAACCCAGTAGGAGGACATCCCTTGATCTTGGGTCGACCATGGCTTGCTACAGCGGATGCATATATTGGATGTCGTTCCGGAGATATGTATATTTCACATGGAGATTCTAGGAAGAAAGTTACCTTATACCCCCTACCAGATCAATTCAGGCCCTTCGGGACACTTTATGGTTGGACCAAAGCAGTGATGAGGAGACTCAGTCTATTTCTCTTATTCATCATTATATTGGGCCCTGCAAGAAGATGAGATTCAAGATTTCTTGAACAATCTAGACACCATGCCTAACTTCGAGCCTTTGAGCCAGATTTTTAGCCTAGATTTCCAAGAAAACCATGATTCTCATTCTTCTATACCGCTGTCTTTGACCACCCCTTTGAGTACTCTGGAGCCTGATACTACTCTTGTTGATATTAGTCCTGGTAATTCTTTGCATATCAGTTCAGATTTAGACCTATTTCAGCAAGAGCAGCGTGTGAATTTGTTGCAAAACCATCTTAGTGCATTTGCTTGGGGCTATGAAGACATGAAGGGTATCCCTCCTGAAACTTGTACACATCATATCTATATTCAGGAAGGAACCCGACCTGTCCGACAACCCCAAAGACAAATGAATCCAGCTCTAAGAGATGTCGTGAAAGAAGAAATACAAAAACTTTTAGATGCTGGTTTTATCTATCCTATTTCTAATAGTTAGTGGGTCTCTCCATTAGTGCTAGTGCCTAAGAAATATGGAAGGTGGCGTATTTTTATTGATTATCGTGAATTAAACAAATCCACTCTCAAAGATTACTTCCCTCTCCCTTTCATTGACCAGGTGCTTGATACCCTTGCAGGAAAGAAATATTTCTCCTTTTTGGATGGTTTCAATGGTTATAACCAGATACAGATTACACCTGAAGATCAAGATAAGACTACTTTTACATGCCCATGGGGTACCTTTTCTTATAAAGTGCTTCCCTTTGGATTATTTAATGCTCTGACTACCTTTCAAAGGGCAGTCTTGGCTATTTTTGTTGATCTTGAATTTGCAGAAATTTATATGGATGACTTTTCTGTGTTTGGTAATTATTTTCAGGAAGCTCTCGAAAATTTGGAGAAAGTACTTCTTCGTTGCCAAGAATCCCACCTTGCTTTGAGTGAAAAAAAATCTAGATTAATGTGCAAAGCAGGAGTGGTACTTGGCCATCTGATTTCTAACAAAGGTATCCAGGTTGATCCGGCAAAGATCGAAATCATTCGGAATCTTCCTACACCCAAAACTCAAAGGGAAGTAAGAGGTTTTTTAGGACATGTTGGTTACTATAGAAGATTCATTAAAAAAAATTCTAATATAGCTGCTCCTCTTTTCTGAATTCTAGCTAAGGATAGTGAGTTTTCTTGGTCCACGACTTGCCAACAGTATTTTGAAACATTGAAGGAAAAGTTGGTATAGGCGCCAGTTTTGAGAGGTCCAACCCTGTCCCTGCCCTTTCACATTTCTTCCAATGCTTCAGACCTAGCTGTTGGTGCAGATTTGGGACAAGAGGAAGACAAGCAATCCTATGCTATTTATTATATTATTAAGAATTTGTCTTCCGCTGAATTAAATTATACAGAGAAAGAGAAATATTTTTTAGTTGTAATCTTTGCAATTAATAAGTTCAGACACTGTATCACAGGATATGAAGTATTTGTTCATACTGATCATTCTGCAATTAAATACTTGATGAACAAACCATCGACTAGAAGTAGAGTGACTAGGTGGTTACTATTGTTGCAGGAATTCAATATTACTATTGTTGATAGACCAGGAAAATCGAATGTTGTAGCAAATTTTCTTTCTAGACTAGATAATCCTGGTGATGTAACTCCTGTTAATGATGATTTTCTAGATGAACATCTTTTTGTTGTGTTTATAGATTCTATGTGGTTTGTTGACATCACCAATTATTTGGTTACTGGAAAAGCACCACCTCACTTACCCACCCGTGAAAAGCGGAACATTATTCAGAAAAGTGCTGCATACTCCTGGATTCAAGGAGACCTCTTTTACACTGGTCCATATTTTATTATCCGCAGATGTGTAAGAGAGGAGGAAGTGTTTGACATATTGAAATTTGCTCATGATGAACCTTATGGAGGCCACTTCGCTGACAAACGAACTGCATATAAAATATTACATTCTTTTAGAAATTATAAAACTAATTTGTTATACATCCAATATTCTCCTGATCACACACTATTTGACTTCATTCACAATACAAAATCTCTTCTACTATTGATAATCATATGCGGAAATTAAATCAATTGCATGCACATAATAGAATATGAACACAGTGTTTTAAAGGGAAAGCCTTGAACCTAAAAACTCCAACTATCTGTATATTATATATGTCATAGAGATCATGTAACAATCCTCATACAAAGATTCTCACAAGCTCTCAGTACAATACAATCACTACACACTAATTAGGCCCGATCTAGCAAATCCATGCACCGATCTTTGCCACCTTCTAGCCTGCCTCTACTGCGCAATCCCTGCTGAAGAATGGCTCTGAATGAACTCGAATTGGTCTAGCCTTGCTCACGCAATCCTCATTGGAAACTCTACTCTGTGTTGGATGCAATCAATGCATCACTATAGTCACAACTGATAGTCAACTTGCCCTTTCACCTATCTCTCCACTGGTCTCCACTGAAACTGTCCATGCACTGTAGTTAAATAATGTATTATTCATTTGATTAATGAGTTAATATTTAGTGAATTAATTATTAATTAATTCACACCACTCTCACTAGTGTATCAATCAGTTAGACTAGATACAACTAGCTCAACTGTGTCTAACTGAGTTAAACTAAACACAACTCCACCCACTACTTCTACAACTCCACCAAACTCTGTCACATGAGTTCTAACTGAATTCTCCATGCAATAGATCCACTTAACCCTCAGGAATAGCGTAATTCCTTCTGTCAGCTCCTGTGACACATTTGTGCACTTAACTGAAGTGCTCCAAGAGAATAAGTTAATGTTTAGAGTCCAAATATTATTAAGAGCTAATAATATTCGACATATCTATTTTTAGACTGGCAATCTAAAAATAGATTCCGCCCAATATGTCTAAAAATAGAATTCCATCTATTTTTCCAACTTGACCAACCATCCACAAATAGCATCTTGCAACTCATAGAATATGATCGACATGTCTAAAAATGGACATAGTCTAAAAATAGACTTGCGCCAAAAATAGCTTGCGGGCCCACTTAGTGAAGGCGACTCTTTTCACTAAGCTCATCATCTTGTTGCAATCTCAACAAGATAGGGATTATCTACCACCCCGATCCTGTCTCTATGGTATTCGAATTTTCTCCTCGTGAGTGCCTTCGTCAAGATATCTGCATCCTGATCCTCCGTAGGAATGTAAGAAAGTAACATGATCTTCCACTGCACACAATATCTAATATGATGATACCGGATGTCAATGTGTTTAGATATATCATGAAATAATGGATTAACCGAGAGTTTGATGCAACTCTGATTATCACAATATATCACAGTAGGATCTAAGTGTGAACCGAACAACCCGATCAGGATATTCCTCATCCATATAGCCTCGCATGCGGCCAAACTTGCTGCCATGTACCCGGCCTCCGCTGAACTGAGTGCCACGGATCTCTGTTTCCTGTTGTACCAAGAAACTGTTGTAGACCCAATACTGAATATCCCTGCAGATGTGCTCTTTCTGTCCGTTGGGCTCCCTGCCCAATTTACATCCGTGAAGCCATGCAGCTTCACCTCATCCAACTGTCTGTACCACAATCCATATCCCAATGTGCCTCTGAGATATCTCAATACATGCTTCCCCTCCTTCCAAAACAGCTTGGTAGGCTTAACCATAGCTTGTGAAAGTTGGTTAACAGCATAGAATATGTCTGGTCGCGTATTGACTAGATACATGAGCGAACCAACCAACTGTCGGTAAACAGTGGCATCCACTACCTCTGTCGATGTAGCATCCTCTTTCCTCTAACCACCAGGAAGAGGAGTGTCGATAGGCTTGTAGCCTTGCATGTTGAACTTCTCCAGAATCTCCCGGGCATACGTTCCTTGAGACACAAATAGTCCATCACTGCACTGCCAAATTTCCAACCCCAGGAAATAATGAAGGAGGCCCAAGTCCTTCATCTCAAACTCCTTCGCAAGATCAGCTTTGCATGAGAGTATCAACTATTCATCACCCGTCAAAATCAAATCATCTACATAAAGTATAATGATCAGCAACTTGCCCTCCACCACAATCTGGTATAGGTTCGGATCCGCCTCACTCTTGGTGAATCCAAGACCGGTGAAATAACTGTCTATCCGTGTGTACCAAACACGAGGTGATTGTTTCAGCCCATACAGTGCTCTTTTGATCCTGCACACATACAACTCGCTGCTGAAGATCTCGAAACCTTCGGGCTTCTCTATGTACACCTCCTCCTCAATGACTCCATTTAGAAATGTAGTCTCCACATCCATCTGATGAATGTGCCAACCCATCTGCGCTGAGAGAGCTAGGATGCACCGTATGGAAGAATACCTTGCGATAGGTGAAAAGGTTTCCTCATAGGTGATGCCCTCGATCTGTGAGAAGCCCCGGGCAACAAATATTGCCTTGTACTTCTCGATGCTCCCGTCAACTGCTTGCTTCACTTTGTAGATCCATCTCGAACCTACCACTAATTTCCCTTCCAGCCTTGGGACAATCTCCCATGCACTCTTTCTGACAATCGAATCATACTCTTCCACCATGGCATCTACCCATGTAGAGTCCTCCATAGCTTCCTTGAAAGAGGATGGTTCTGTCACGATACACTTGCTCATCAGATCCATGTATCCAGTATATCGGTCAGATGATTGTCTCTGTCTGCGCTATGATGTAGGTGCTCCTACAATCTTCTCTGCATCAAGATTCAGTTGCTCAGCTTATGTAGTGCGCTTCCGCCCTCTGATGTTTGGAGCTACATAAGTGGTTTCTTCCACTCCATGAAACTCCTATTGTGTATGATCCACATCCTGAGGCTCATCCTTAGGAACTAATAGCTCCTCATATGCATGCAAGTGTAGCTCCCCCTCAAGTTACAACTTCATGGCTTTCTCCTCATGAAATTTGATATCCCGTCGCACAACAGTCTTCCGACTGTCTGGAAAATACACACGATAGTTGTGGGGTGTTTATGTGTACCCCACAAATATCCCAACCTCTGTGGTCGGCTCCAGCTTCTTCCTATCATCCTTCGTCACATGAATGTAAACAGGTGAGCCAAAAATCTTCAAATGAGAAATATCAGGCTTCTTACCAGAAAATGCCTCTTCGGGTGTACTCATGCCAAGTACTCTATGAGGACAATGGTCTTGCACATAAACCGCAGTGTTGCAAGCTTCAGCCCACAAGTGTATGGGAAGGCCCTGATCATGCAACATCGGCCGTGCAGCACCCACGATCGTTCTATTCTTTCGCTCTGCGACCCCATTCTGTTGTGGGTTATGAGTCGTTATCAGCTCTCTTCGAATTCCTTCTGCGCTGCAAAAGTATTTGAATTCGCCAGAGATGAATTCCCCACCATTATCGCTCCTAAGAGCCTTCACTTGCTTCCCCGACTCTATCTCCACCAGTGCCTTAAACTCACAGAACTTTGAGAATGTCTCGCTCTTCTTCTGCATGAAGAAGATCCAGCACTTACGAGAAAAGTCATCAAAAAATATCACATAATACCTGTGCTTTGCTGTCAAAGCTTTTGAGAAAGGTCCACACACGTCTGTGTGAATTCTCTCAAGGATCGTCGTGGCGCGACTATCCTTCTCATGAAAGGTGGCTTTCACAAATTTTTCATGAAGTACATCCCTTGCACTGATCTGACTACGCAAGTGTACCTTTGGGAAGCCCGGTAGAAATCCGCTGCAAAATTTTCAAGGCACCATGGTGAAGATGGCCCAATCTCCCGTGCCACAATTCGCCCTCATCCCGGCTCATCCCAGCACCACTGTCAAGAAACCACACTGATCCCATCACACTTTAGACCAAGCATGTGATCAGCAAAAAATCTAGCTCAAACTACGAGGCTAAGGCCTATCCAACTATAGATCCAGTAGCCTGCTTATTTTTCTTATTCTGTGGAAAATTAGTGGCGTAATGTCTGTGTTGGTGACAGTGAAAGAACTTCACCTTGGACATGTCCTGCTTCTTTCCTTTCGCACCGGATTGAGAAGGATTTTTCTTTCCCTTCCCTTTCCTTGCTTTGGCAGCCAAAGTGCAATTTTCTTCATCTTCATTCTTCAATGAAGATCCATCCCTGGTACTCCGCCTTATCTCCTCCTGCACAATATCCGACCAAATTTGCTCCCATCCCGGCAGTTTCTACCAACCATTGACAAAGTCCTCATAGGAATTCCAACTCTTCGAAAGCCCAAAAAGAGCCAAGCTCACCAAGTCCTCTTCATCTATAGTAACCCCCACACTTCCCAACTCATCCCTGCACTGGACAAACTTCGTGAGGTACTTGGGTATACTTTCGCCCTTCTCCATTTTTATTTTCCTGAGTTTGTCTTTGAGCGCCAACTTCCTCTGGTCGCTCTTGCTTTGGAAAAATTCTATCAAATCTTTCCACATCAAGAATGGAGAAGCTTTACCATGAAGGCTGGACACTATGTGATCCTTCACACCTTCCAACAGAATCCTTCGACATTTTTTTGTCTTCTTTTTCCATGCGTAAAGTGCGGCAGCATCGCTAGAAGCAGGTTTTGTAATTTCTGCATCTATGAACTCCTTCAACCCATTATCCTCCAGAACCGCCTCCATCTTGTACTTCCATGCAATATAATTCGAGCTGCCCTCAAGGGCATACTCCAATCGCAATCCTTTGAAAGACATCTCAACTTCGACACCAAGAAAACACTACTGCAAATTCGAATTCCACTAGCACAAAACTCAACCGCTTCAATGATTTGCAATTGCTCCAATGATCAATACTGCTCTAATACCATGTAGAAATTATATAACTAATGTGTTATACATCCAATATTCTCCTGATCACACACTATTTGACTTCATGCATAATACAGAATCTCTTCTACTATTGATCATCATATGCGGAAATTAAATCAATTGCATGCACACATTGAAACCATAAAAATTCACACATATGAACCTAAAAACCCCAACTATCTGTATATTATATATGTCATAGATATCATGTAACAATCCTCATACAAAGCTTCTCACAAGCTCTCAGTACAATACAATCTCTACACACTAATCAGGCCCGATCTAACAAATCCATGCACCGATCTTTGCCACCTGCTAGCCTGCCTCTACTGCACAATCCCTGTAGAAGAATGGCTCTGAATGAACTTGAATTAGTCTAGCCTTGCTCACGCAATCCTCATTGGCAACTCTACTCTGTGTTGGATGTAATCAATGCATCACTATAGTCACAACTGATATTCAACTTGCCCTTTCACCTATCTCTCCACTAGTCTCCACTGAAATTGTCCATGCACTGTAGTTAACTGATGTATTCTTCAGTTGATTAATGAGTTAATATTTAGTGAATTAATTATTAATTAATTCACAGCACTCTCACTAGTGTATCAATCAGTTAGACTAGATACGACTAGCTCAACTGTGTCTAACTGAGTTAAACTAAACACAACTCCACCAACTACTTCTACAACTCCACAAAACTCTGTCACATGAGTTCTAACTGAAGTCTCCATGCGATAGCTCCATTTAAACATCAGGAATAGTGTAATTCCTTCTGTCAGCTCCTGTGCCACATCTGTGCACTTAACTGAAGTGCTCCAAGAGAATAATTTAATGTTTAGAGTCCAAATATTATTAAGAGCTAATAATATTCTACATATCTATTTTTAGACTGGCAATCTAAAAATAGATTCTGCCCAATATGTCTAAAAATAGAATTCCATCTATTTTTCCAACTTGACCAACCATCCACAAATAGCATCCTGCAACTCATAGAATATGATCGACATGTCTAAAAATAGATTTGCGCCAAAAATAGCCTGCGGGCCCACTTAGTGAAGGCGACTCTTTTCACTAAGCTCATCATCTTGTTGCAATATCAACAGTTCTGGCTACTTTTGGCCTTCCTTTTTTAAAGATGCCAAGCAGTATGTCAGGCGATGTGATAGTTGTCAACGAATGGGCCAACCTAACCAAACCAATGAAATGCCTTTATACCCTCAAGTTATGATTGAGTCATTTGAAAAATGGGCTATTGATTTTGTAGGGCCAATAAATCCAACATCATTAGGTAAAAGGCATATTTTGGTTTGTACAGATTTTGTTACAAAATGGGTGGAAGCTAAAGCTGTTTCTTTTGCTACAGAAAAAGTTGTTGTTGATTTTCTCTTTTCTGGAATATTTACTAGATTTGGTGTGCCTAGAGAAATTTTTTCTGACAATGGTCCGCAGTTTATTTATAATCTGGTACAGGGAGCGATGGAAAAATACAAGATCCGGCACTGGAATTCTACATCATATCACCCGCAAGCAAATGGCCAGGTGGAATCTACAAACAAGGTGATCGAGTCCATTCTCACAAAGACAATGAATATGCATCGAAAAGATTGAGCTGAAAGATTACCAGAAGCTTTGTGGGCATACAGAACCACTTGGAGAAATAGTACGGGGCACACACCATATGGGCTGGTATACGGCAAACAGGTTTTGTTACCGATTGAGTTCCAGATCAAAACTTTCAAAACTGCAGTTCAGCTAGGACTCGATCTCTCTAAGGCACAACAATAACGTCTTCTTCAGTTAAATGAGTTAGATGAATTTCACAAAGATGATGTTCAGCAAAACATATTAATCCAGCAGCAACGGAAAAGGTGGCATGACAAGTCCATTTAGAAAAAGCAGTTCCAACCCGGTGATTGGGTACTCCTTTATGATTCTAGATTTAAAATTTCTAAAGGAAAATTCCATACACGTTGGATGGGACCATATGAAGTAATCCGAGTATTTGAGAATGGAGTTGTAGAAGTCAAAACTATTGATGGACAGGATACAGTATTCTTGGTAAATGGACATAGAATAAAGAAATATTTTCAACCACTTGCCAAGAAAGATTTTACACAGCAAGTTCAGCAGCAATTTGGAACGGTAGTGGTAAATGGTAATACCAACCTCTTGAAAATTTGAATCCCTCTTCTTCGAAAAAAATTAACAAAAAAAGAAGAAGAAGAAGTAAGAAAAAATAATTTCCTGTAATTATGAAAATCAGTCCGCTGACATGATTGCAGAAGGATCAACCTGAAAACCAGCTTGCTGGCGGGAAGATCAAAAATTTCTAATAAAAAGAGATTGTTGCTAGATCTTTAGATATGCTAGTAACCACTGAAGTAAAAGTAGGTTCAGCAGAACCAACCTTTATACAATTGGGGTAATTAGCATGGATATTTTTTTCCAAGTAATGCTTAATTCTCGCTACTGTTGTTTTTTCTTGCACAAGTGCAGACAGACCTTCCAGAAAATTTTCTGCCTTTCTTCATATCCCATTTCATAATTTTCCCTCGGCTTTCTTCTCAGAATCCTAGTATAATTAACCTTCCCATATTCTTCTAAATTCACCCTATTCGCTTCGAAGAAATCCCACTTTAACCCTGAAAATTTTTTCCCCTATCCCACTTCTATTTTCCCTCTTTTGGTACTTTCCTGGAATCCCTGTGACAGAATTCCTTCCCATTCTAAAAATTCCTTTTCCCGCTCCTTTATTCCCTCATGAAGTTCATTGCAGGATCTTACGTATAGAGAGTAGAAGGTTGTGCTCTGAAGCATCAAAGGGCGAAGCAAAATTCAGAATAAGTTAAAGAAATCATGTGAAATCCAGCCTATATTTTAATTCTTTGTCTTAACACTATGCTTGCACTAGTGCAAGCATATTGTCCTATATGATATGAGCAGAAAAGTACCAGTAGAATGATGTGATTTACACGCTGCAAAGATCAATACAAGCATACACCTTATCAGCAGTAGTATAAATTATCATATGACATAAGAAAGTATTCATGATGAAAAGTTATATGATGGTCTTCATATCATTAATAAGCGGTTACACTATTATACTACTTAGGAGGAAATTAGTTGAAAGTACAAAGTTTTTTAAGTAGGAATCATGATCTTTTTAAATGAATGCTAAGTCTTTTTTTGTAATTATGAAGGAATGTGAAATCGTGTAATCGTTATTTGCATATAATCCACCCCATTCCTCCATAATGTGAAACTTCCTTCACTCATAACTCCCTCACTCCTACCTTCATTCCAAACATCCTGTCATTGTTGTACCTGACCGTTAAACCGTCGTCGCGCGTACTAATTAAGCCTGACCATAAATGATGAGTACCTACGGCAGGTAAATCGGAGACATGATGGATGAATGGTTAAATTCCTATTTATGAAATTTAATCCCCCAGTGTTGCATGCAAGCCTCAGAACTCATCGTTCATAGTCGATTGCAGCAATGCCGCCCATCCGAAATGAACCCCTGTCTCTCAGCAAGATTGAGCAAACTGCCAAATTTTGCAGTTGTCTTCCATTATTGCGGGAGTCAGGATTTTTACAGTTCCTGTAGAAGTTTGATGGGTATGATAGGGGCATCGCCTTACAATTTGAAAGAAGTTTTAAAAACGGCCAAGTGAGAATTGGGCTGCTCAAATTCAAAGTCACGAAGAAATTTGTAGCAGCAGCAACAGGTCTGGAGAATACGGGAGTGGAATGGTTCAAAAACCAGAAGCTGGAAGGTAAACGTTGGCAGCGTTTTGTCATGGATAAGAAGATGGAGGTCAATTGGAAACGTGGAGTTCCGCGCAAAGCCTTGCTAGGTCAATGGCAGGATCTCCTGTTTGTTTTGCAGAAATTTGTGACCTGCGAAGGGAGATACACCTCTACCCTGGTGCATCATTTCAGACTGCTATAGCATTTTGAAGGAGGCCTACACATTCGTTGGAGGATGAACTTCCCCTACTTTTTTCTCAGAATTTTGGAGAAAATGACTATAAGTGTACAGGATGGAAGGGAGGACCAGGCCGATGCACGATTATACCACCACGACATGATAAAAATCCTGGTCTTAAAGCAGATAGAAAACAAAGGTATGACATGGGAAGAGATGTTAAAACAGTTGCACGGGAACTCAGCAGAGGAAGAGAAGACGTAGGCCCCTAGTACAAGCAAGGGCCTGAAGAGAAGCAGAAAGGGAATTCCTTCTCGCAGTAGTGCGAAAAGGAGGCAAACATAGAAATCAACAGAAGGGAAGGCTTCGTCTTCCACTAAGGAAACAGCTGGTGCACTTGATGGAGAAACACCTTCTACACAGGCACGGGCCTCTAAGCATGACAGGATGTCGGTTCTTGCAGATGCGGCGAATATTGCACAAATTAGGGATGATGTTCCACTGGAAAATCTTATTATAAAGCCCCAAAAGAAGAGGAAAGTTTCGGATGTAGAAGAAGAACCACAACCCCCACAGGGTATGGAAACCCATCCTGCACCGGTACAAGAAGAAGCCACGGCCTCAGAAGAAGAATCAAAAATTGAAGAAAAGGAGGACGCGGAAGCACCTGAGGAAGATGAATCTGAGGAACAAGAACCTGAGGATGAAGACCCGAAACAAGAAGAAGAACATGAGGAAGAAGACCCCGAAGAGGAAGAAGAACCGGAAGAAGACGAAGAAAATTTAGATGAGGAACCGGATGAAGATGAACCAGAAGAACCTGAGGAAGAAGACCCGGAAGAGGAAGAAGAACCTGAGAAAGAGGAATCGGAAAAATAAGGACTATAGGAAGAAGAGTTCCTTGATGCGACCATGGTAGATATAGAAGTTTTGGAGCCAGTGACAGCCCCTACTGAGACAAAGAAAGGAAAATAGTTGGTAACTCTTGTTGCTCGCATAGAAAAATTAGAACTCCAAGTACAAAACTTGGAGCAGCTTGTGACCAAAGCACAAGAGGAGAAGGAACAAAGCAGAGGAGAATTGATGGCAGAGCTCAAACAAAAGAAAAGCGAGGTTAAAATTTGGAAATATCGGGCTGGATGTTTTTTCGGGTGGTTAAAAAAGTTTTCAAAGAATTTAAGGCACATCAAGAGGAAGAAATCCGAAACAATGCAGCCTGAGGACAACATGTCGGAACAGGACTGAGTTGGAGTATTCAAAAATTTTGGTTTTTTGCAGAGGTAAAAAAAGTTGTGTGAGGACACACAATATTTTAGGGATGGGAGGATGTTAGTCCCCTAAATTGCATTCTTTTTTAGCATTCTTCCCTTTCCAAATCGTAATCATTTACCCTGTTTTACCTATCTTATGTACCCTCATCCTGCACTAGTGCGAGAACGATGACACATTTTGCATAAAATTCATATTTTACATTTTTTAACTCATCTTAGCATTTATTAACTACCTATTACGTGATTTCTTACTTAGAATTACTTTCGTAACTTCTCGTTACCTCCTATGCTATTTAATAGATGATCACTTATCTTGATCGCTAATTTTTAGTGCAGAACAGATCCCGCACCAGCACCAGCGCCGTGAATCTTGGCAGCGAATCCGAATCACTTAGGTTGACCACCTATTTTGTATACGATCAATGAGGATATATCCGAAGGCAGCCGAGTCCTAGCTATGACAGCAGGTAAATCGAGAGTAACTAAGATCGGACTTAAGAGAGACGAACAGTTGGAGATAGTCGCGGCCTATTTTGTTAAAATCGATTTAATTTTGAAGGCCGAAAGCTTATTCTTCAATCGGTTATGTAATTTGTTATAACGATTTCTGTAATTGGATATGTAATGGTAAACGATCCTTTTGGCCTACGACCAAAAGGATCTATATAAGAAGAAATGTAAATAGGACAAATAGTTCAATGTTTTTAAGAATGGAATAGATCAGAGAATAGAACCAGGAGGCGGTAACAGGACTGTCTTGTGTTATCACCCAAATCTGGGCTGGATATGTAATTGCGCATGTAATTTCTTTAAGGATCTAATAAGAAGAGCTCTACCTCATGTTTTGTACATTTTATCCTTTGGATTGAATATTTGATGAGTTAATTCTGAGTAGCATTTCCGTTTGAAAGGGAAACGCACTGGTTGGCTAAGGGCCTAGCCAATCCAACACGTTCTCCTCCTTGTTGTTCTTGTAATTTATGTTTTAAACTGTCAAGTGTGATTTAATTTGCAGTATTTGAACTTCTGTTTGACTAGAAGCAGATCTTTTGCGTGAAGTAGTTAAGTTACTTTTTGCACGGTTGATTTCTTTCCCTTGCCTAGTTCGAGCAGGACAAGTTACCTACCCCAGTGCACGTTGGCGTGTTATTCATTTTCTGCACAATTTGGTTTATTTCCTCTGCCTAGTTCGTTCTTGCACCAGTGCATATTAGTGTGCTATTCATTTTCTGCATGATTTGGTTTATTTCCTCTGCCTGGTTCGTTCCTGCACCAGTGCATGTTGGTGTGCTATTTATTTTCTGCACATTGGTTTGGTTTCTCCCTGGTGCAAAATTTTCTTGTACCAGCGCTAGATAAAATGATGCAGCAAGCCTTTTTAGCTTACTTCTAACAACTTTCTTTCTTTCATTCATATCTTAATTAAAAGATATTGTTTTCTTATTTTCTACAGATATTCATCTTTACTGATATCTGATTTGGTTTTATCACACTGCAGTAATGAATTATTGATTTCAAGGATCAAAATTTAAAGTGCAAGAAGCTCAGATCGAGTACAAGAACCAGTTTCTTGGTATTGGATCTGAGTACTGCGAACTTGAGAAATTTCAAAGCCCTTGCACGAAGAAAATAATTTTTTAGTAAAGACATTACTTTACACTTTCTGCATAAATCGTTGTTCCTGCACTAGTGCAAGATCGATTTTCGCAAGAAGGATATCCTTACATATGCAGGATTGAAGGGGCCCATTTGTTGAAAACTGTTAAGGTGTCTTTGCGGAAGGAAACACATTCTCAGTAGCTAATCAATATTTAGCTAGAGTGATTGCTCCTCTTTATTTCTGAATCTCTTTTGCAAGTACATTTCTTCTTGTTCTAGCCTCAGATTGTTTTGATGGTTTGAGTTTCCTCTTTCTTCTCTAAAGTTTGATTTTGCAATGCTTCTTTTTAAAAGTAGGAGTTGATATTAGAAATATTCATACCATCTCTGGCATTCCCTGTGCTTCGTCTCTAAGTTTACGAAGCCCTCGGGTTGACAATTAAGTGTTGAGGATTTTTACTTAAGTGTAATTCCTGCACCCAACATTTTGGCGCCGCTGCCGGGGAGGTGATTTGATTTGGTAAGAATTTTATGATTGTATAATATAGGTAAGTTTCCTTTATTTTTGCAAGTATTTTTGAAGGAGTTTTTACTGGTGCTAATTGATTTCTAACAGCGTTTTTTTACTAGAAATTGTTTTGATATTTTTCTTTGTTTTTTGAGATGAATGCCTAGGAAAGGTAAGGGTTCGAAGCCCACTAAGGGCCAAAATAATTTTTCTCACATTTGGTCTCCTTCTGCAAGTAGGAAGCCCAATTCAATCCAAACCCATCACGCAGGAACAATCCACCTGGATTCTGGTACTAACAACTCAGGTGTGGATCAGCCTGTGGAAAGTGGTACAAGCAAGAAGGAAACAATGGTAGACCAAGGAGATCATTTGGAAGGGACTGATGACAACCAAGTAAGTGAAGGAAAATCTACTTTTGTGTTCCCAATTTTGGATCCTGATATTGTGTCACAGATGAAGAATATTCCACCGTCAACTCTCCCTCATTTCCATGGTAAAGTTCATGAAGACCCTGACTCTTTTCTATTTGAGTTCGATATTTTGTGTGGAAGTTATGATTATGCAATTGAGGCTCAGAAGTTAAGATTATTTCCCGTTACCCTCAAGGACTCATCTTTACACTGGTTTATGGGGTTAGGAGGAAACACCATAACTTTCTGGGACTAGATGAGGAGGGTATTTTTGTCTAATTATCAAGAATATTGTAAAACTCGAGACATGCAGGATGAAATTTTTACAATCATACAAGATGATGATGAAATGCTTGAAGATTATTTGGAAAGATTTTTGTATATTTTACAAAGGTCAAAACTTAGGCTTGATCCCAACACTATTAGAACCTTGTTCTTAAGAGGACTTACTGATAATTCTAGAAACAATTTGAATCTATGAGGACAAGGTGATATTTCTCAGCAAACTTTTGATCAAATTTGTGAATTATGCAAGAAATTTTCAAGGAATCAGTATAGATCCAGTAGAGGAACTCAAAATAAAAATAGAAAAACTAAATCTACTGATGCTATGATAATTGGACTAGAAAATAAAATGGAAAACATGAAAATTGATATAATGAACATTGTTACTAAATAGTTAGACTCTTTAAAATTTCAACAAAAAATTATGAAGGAACAAGAGTCATTATGTATTTTCTACCCTAAATGCAGAGACAAGCATCCTACTAAAGAATGCCCTCTTAACTTGAAAGAAACTAATAAGTTTGCTATTTGTGCAGAAGACCATATCACATAAACATGTGTTGGAAATATTTTCATCGATGGCAAAGGAGACAGCATAGAAGCAGAGAGATAGCAAAAGAAGACTGACAAGAAGAACATTAGACATTAGGAAAGGCAAAGAGAGATAGCAAAAGAGGTAGCAAAGATGTATAGAGGTAGCAGATAGGTAGCAGAGACCTACATAGAGCTAGAGAGATATGAAGAGGATGCAGAGGGTTGAGCAGCTGCTAACAGGGCGATTTGAAGAAGTAGGGCAGTAAAAATAAGCAGCTCAGACACTAGGAAGAAGCAGAGACAGGGCTTTTGTATCTGATTTTATATATTGGAGCCATAACCCTGTTAAAACTTTTCAATTAAAATTATTTACAATTTATCTTTCGTGATTAATTTTATATGGAACCAAACTTATATGTGCAGAAATTTTAAGATAATGTAACAGCAGAATTATGACAAGACCAGTAAGTATTAAGCAGACTGAATAACCATATCAACACATAGACATCACACAAAGAGACAACAGATATACGTGGAAACCCATAAAGGGAGAAAACCACATCTTATTATTGTTGTGATGTAAAGGCAAGCTCCAACTCCCTCTCACCACTGATTTTCTGTAAGCACCAACCTACAGGAGGCTCCAACCTCAAATTCTGCAAGCTACAACTTGCAAGGAAGCTTCAACTCCCTCTTTTTCATAAAAGAAACATTTGTTGATTTATCTTGGATATCAGATCTTTTTTGTACCTTTGATTTTTATTTTTACTATACCCCAATCTTCATATTTTCTTGATTATTTATTTTTCTTCAATTCTGCATTCTCTTCTCTTTTATCAATTTACTCAGAGAAATGTATCCATTTCAACTTTACAGTGGGATTTTATATTTCTCCAAAGACTTGCCAATTACATCACAAATAATGTAAACAGTTAAAAACTTTCATTCAATTACAGTATAAATTTTGAACAACACTGCTCTCTCTCTGTCTTCCTCTCTCATTCATCAACAACCACACCTCTCTTTTTCATTTCACTATATTCATTTTCCCTGTTTATTGCAGTTGCATAATTGCTTCCTGTACAACTATCTTTTTAATCGAACACAAATAACTCTACCCAGCATTAATGTATATATACATTTATATAATCTCTCGGGCTCTGTGGTTCGTTTAATGTTTCTGCTCCCAGCATAGACTTAGCCATGTTCTTTATTCGAACCTTAGTCTTAAAGCTACAACTGGTTCCAATTCTTTTAATTTTCATACACCCGCTCTTATAGAAATCCTGGGCATTTAGAGATACGATGATAGACTTTTAACAGCCGAAGGGTTTCTATAGTTTGGACATTATATTAAGGTTCCTTGTTTATGATATATTTACTGCGCATAAAAAAATCCCAATATAATTGGCGTTCACTTTATATTAACTCTGACCCCGGAACATTGACAAACTCAATACAACCATTGCAATAAATGGCCCCAGCATTTAACATACCTCTATGTAACTTTGATCACGATCCAACGGTTATAAGCCCGTTGCGTTGCTTCAGATGATCCGATGATAATCGCGCAACCAAACTTCCCTCCTTTTAACCGCTCAAAAACGCGCGATGACGATGGGTCCCAGAATCAAATTACCCTTCTCATCTAATGGTCATTGTCTTATTGCACTTCATCCCTCCGATCCTACGGCAATCGCACAAGTTAGATGCACAAGCTTTAACTCGCGACGAGAGCAGGTTTTCAAAACAGCTTAAGACCACGTGTCAGCCTATGGAGTTGATCGCGTTCGATTTGGAAATATCGCTTATCATACAAAAACAGTGTGATGAAAACTGTCTGGTGTTCCAAACCGTCGTTACTATTCATTCCTTCATGGTTCCGGTTACTCCCCTTACTCCAGGTTTCGCCTAACTTCATAACTGAATCTTACCCACGAAATACAGTTCAATCTCCATTCTCCCACGATTCTCGCTTCATATTCAACTGCACCTTTACTACTTACTAGAGGCTCATTCCAAGTTTTCTGCATATGCACTAACTCCTGTATAATCCTCTCATCGAGTTGGTCTATACACTATAAACTTAACACGTTCAGTTACAAATAAGACTCCAACTTTATTTGGTATCGGACTTCATCAGAACGAGGGTTCAACACACAGTTAGTAACCAGAGATTAACTCAATTGCACCTTCCCTCAGGGTTCATAACGTTCTTGCTTTCACAATTCCCTTTTGAGGGTTCAAACGTAGCTTCCACAGTATAAATTGGACAACCATTTCATTGCTTCTCGCAATGACTCAACACATTAACACTAACTTTGGACACAGTTTAACATGTGTTTGGTTATACAGTCTCGTATTGGAACTCCAGGCTCATTCACACGGGGATTCCTATTATACATTGCGCAGGATTCTATTCCACTAATCCTCGAAAATTGGCTTACTGAAATCGAAGCAAACCCCTGTTATGGCCAGATCTTCGATGCAAATGGCCTCCTACGTTACAACACCATGTAGTCTATGCAGGTCTCTCTACAGGTCCCTTTCAACTTCACTGCTCTGTCTCTAATTCCTCTGCTGCTTCTACTTCCATTCCTCTATTTCATCTACCTCTGTTGCCTCTGCTATTTCAGGTGCTCCTCCTTTGCCATCTCCTATGCAGGTCTCTCTACAGGTCCCTTTCAACTTCACTGCTCTGTCTCTAATTCCTCTGCTGCTTCTGCTTCAATTCCCCTGTTTCATATGCCTCTGCTGCCTCTATTGTTTCAGGTGCTCCTCCTTTTCCATCTCCTTTACCATCAATGACAACATTTCCAACAGTCTCCCCCTTTGGCATTGATGGCAACACATCCACCAATAATCCAATGCTTCCTCTGCCTATCTGCTTTTCCTCCCCCTTTGACATCAATGGCGAAGGACTGATATTCTGATCTTGAGGACCTGTTTCATGCTCTTTGTGAATCTCCCCCTGAAATAATTTTTTCTCTTCTATTCTCCCCCTGAAACGATGCTTTCTCTTTATATCAGAGAGTAACATCTACAGACACTACCTCTAGTCTATTTCTCAGATATTCAAATGGTTCTCTAGCAAGAAGTTTTTAAATATATTTGTTGTCTATTCTTTTGTTGGAACATATTCCAACTTCACTACTTTTTGAGCTACTTGTTCTCTGAGAAAATGATACTTGATTGGAATATGTTTAGTTTTTGAATGAAGCACAGGATTTTTTGATATGCTTATGGCACTTGTATTATCACATTTGATAGAGATAGGTTCATCAATGTTTACCTTCATGTCTTGGAAAGTTTGTTTCTTCCACATGACTTGTGTGCAACATGCTGTTGCTGCTATGTATTATGCTTCTGCTGTAGATAGAGAAATAGATATTTGTTTCTTACTTAGCCATGCCACCAGACTCTCTCCTAAATAGAATGCACCTCCACTTGTGCTTTTCCTGTCATCAACACAGCTGGCCCAATCTGCATCTGTATATGCTGTCAAAATGAAGTTTTTTCCTTTTGGATACCATAGCCCATAATGTGCAGTCCCTTGTAGATATATGAATATTCTTTTAATTGTTATTAAGTGATTTTGTTTTGGTGTTGCTTGATATCTTGCCACAAGTCCTACAGCTAGCACAATGTCTGGTCTAGAAGCTTTTAGGTATAACATGCTTCCAACCATGGATCTGTAAAGTTTTTGATCTACATCAGTTGTTCCATCATCTGCACAAAGCTTGCATCCAGTAGTCATGGGAGTTGACACAGGTTTGTAGTCTTCCATTTTGAATCTTTTCAGCATCTCTTTCAGGTATTTTTCTTGTGAGATAAATGTGCATGTGCTCTTTTGTTGAATTTGTAGTCCTAGATAGAAGGTAAGCTCTCCAATCATAGACATTTCAAACTCTGATTTCATCTCTTCAACAAATCCTTTTGTTAACTCATATTTGCTGCTTCCAAACATGATATCATCTACATACACTACTACAATTAGAAGTTCATCTTCATTTGATTTTATGTACAGGTTGTTGTCTACTCCTCCTTTCTTGAACCCTTGTTTTTGCAAGTATTTGTCCAGCCTTGAATACCATGCTCGAGGAGCTTGTTTCAACCCGTATAATGCTTTCTTTAATCTGCAAACATAGTCTACATTATCTGTTAAGCAGAACTCTTCTGGTTGCTCCATGTAGACTTCTTCCTCTAAATCTTCATTTAGGAAGGCAGACTTCACATCCATATACCTTGAAGTCATGATAGCAAGCAAAAACTAAAAACAGTCTGATAACTTCCATTCTAGCTATAGGAGAAAATGTTTCATCATAATCAAGTCCTTCAACCTGTGAATATCCCTTACACACAAGTCTAGCTTTATTTCTGATTACCTGTCCTTGTTCATTCATCTTATTTTTGAATACCCATTTTGAGCCAATGACATTTTTCTCACTAGGTCTTGGAACTAGTTCCCAAGTGTTGTTCTTCTCAATTTGGTCCAATTCTTCATTCATGGCATTCACCCAATGTTTGTCTTTGTTGGCTTCTTCAAACTTCTTGGGCTCTATTTGTGACAACATTGCTAGGTATACCTCTTCAGTCTATTCAGTTAGTTGTCTTCTTATCTGTACACCTACACTCTTGTCCCCAATGATTTGATCTTCTGGATGGTTCTTCTAAATTTATTTTGACGAGATTTTTGATCTCAGGTATGTATCTTCTGTTGACTTGATTATTTCATCATTATCTTGATTCTCTTCTTCATGAACTTCTGGAGGATTGCTGCAATCTGTACTTCTTATCTTGTCTGATAATTATTCATCAAATCTTACATCAATACTTTCTACAATTTTGTGAAGTATTTTGTTGTAGAACCTGTAACCTTTACTCTTGGATGCATATCCTAAAAATATTCTTTCATCTGCTCTTGCATCAAACTTTCCCACATTTTCATCATTATTTTTATAAAACACTTACTTCCAAAAACTCTAAAATGCTTGATTGACGCTGGTTTACCATGTCATAATTCATAAGGAGTCTTGTCATTATTTGGTCTTAAATGAGCTTTGTTCAGGATATGCACAGCTATGTGTATTACTTCTTCCCAAAAGGTTTGAGGAATGTTACTTTCTTGCATCATGGCTCTGGAAATCTGTTGTACAGACCTGTTTTGTCTCTCTGCCACTCCATTTTACTGAGGTGTTCCTGCAATTGTGAACTGTTGCTTTATCCCATGCTCATTGCATAGATCTGCAAAATCATAATCTGTAAATTCACCCCCTCTATCTGATCTGATGCACTTTATCTTGCATGCTGTTTGATTTTATGCCAAAGCCTTGAATATTTTGAATTTCTCAAGTGCTTCCGATTTGTGCTTGAGAAATGCAACCCATGTCATTCTGGAAAAATCATCTATTATTAGCATGAAATAGGATTCTCCACTTGGTGTTTTAGTTCTCGAAGGCCCACACAGATCCATGTGAACAAGTTGAAGAGGTCTACTTGTAGATAGCTTCTCTTTGGTTTTGAAGGATGTACGGGTCTGCTTACCTAGCTGACAGGATTTACATATTGTATTTGAAGGCTTCTTTATGGCTGGCATATCTCTGACTGCATTCTTTTTGCTTAGACTTATGATATGATCAAATTTTAGGTGTCCCAATCTCCTATGCCATAACCAAGACTCCTCAAATTTGCTACGATAACATGCTTCATTTTCTTCTTTTACTACATAGACATTGCTTTATGTTCAAACACCTTTAATCAGGGTTTATCCAGTGGTGCTTGATCTTACTTCACAGTCTTGAGCTCTAAAAATAAATTCACAGCCTTTATCACACATTTGACTAACACTCAACAGATTTGCTTTCAGCCCATCCACAAATAGTACATCCTGGGATTTTCCTCTACCATTGTCCAGATTGACTGAGCCTCTTCCTTTGACCTTTCCTAATTTATCATTGCCAAAAGTAACATTTCCAAATTTCTTTTCGTCAAAGGTTATAAACTTACTTCTATCTCCTGACATATGCTTTGAGCAACCACTGTCCAAATACCATTGGCTTTTTAGATCTTGAGCTATTAGGGCCAAGTCACATTTATTCACTTTCTTTTTCCACTGCAAGCATCCTCTTGTTTGGCACCTTTTCTGAGATGATGAACCATATTTTCTTAGAGGACATTTGGAAGACATATGTCCACTTTTATTGCATACACGAAATTTGGATATATCTTTAGTAGAATTATAAGTAGGAATAAACTCCCCATGATTCATAAACCTCCTTGAGGTTTTCAACATCAGTCGATGTCCATATTTCCTGCATTTTATGATTCTAAGGCCAAATTCATTACAATAAAAACAGTATCCATAAAAATAATTTGCATACCTGATAAAAGGTTGTCTTCTCCATTTTCCTGCTTGAGTAAAAAATTTTAATGTTTGCATCCTTTGCTGGTTTGTATTTATTCTTCTTGCATGACAATATGTAGCAATCTGTCCTAATTTGTGGCAAGCATAGCAACTAGCATTTTTCATAGGAGGAAAAAATTTTCTTTGATGACTTCCAAATTTGACACATTTAGGAGTATATGAGATTTTTTTGGTTGAAAATTTATTTACTTCATCCTTTGTCATTTGTGCTTCCTCCTAGTTTTTATCTACTTTATTGCAAGATTCTTCTTCCTTTGAAATCTTCTGAGCTGCTTGGATATTCTCATCTACTTTTACAAAAACAATATTTTTGTTTTCTTTTTCTTTTCCAGTTTTTATCAGAGGAGATCTTTGAGCATTTAGAATCTCACTTAACTTACCAGAGCTTGTTATTTGAGAAGTATCTATTTTCCTCTGGGCATTTTCTAATTTCTTCCTTAAGAAAACTACTTCTTCTTCCAACTTCTCTTGTTCCTTAGTTTTATCCTTGATCTGCTTAAGTAGAATATCCTCTACCTTCTTGGCTTCTTCAAGCTCTACTTTCAATTGAATGAGGGCTTCTAAATTTTGTTCCTCTCTTACATATTTGAGAATAATGTCTTTCTGTTTTCTGCACTTCAGTTTTAGTCTGTCAATTTCCTCCAAGGCACTTCTTAGCTCCCCCTCAAGGTCCACTTCACCTTCTTCCTCATCTTCTAAAAGACATTATTCCAACTCTTCTATAGCCATCAAAACAAATTCTGACGTTCCTTCTTCACTTGAGAATTCAGCTGAGTCTTCTGATGCACTGCTGTCCTGCTGAGCATAGAAATATTTTCTATTGAATCTCTTTCCTTTCTGCCAGTTCTTAGATATGGTCTTCTCTGATTCTTGAGTCTGATTCTTTGTTTTCTTATAAGGACACTTAGAAGCATAGTGTCCAACTCTTCCACAATTGAAACATTTAAATGGAAGTTTACCTTTATACTTACCTGAGCCTTTATCCAACTTCCTGATAAATTTAGCCTCTTCTTCATCAGAAAAGGAGCATATATCTTCTTTTTATTCTTTCTTCTTCTTTGCCTTAAAAGCTGCCTCCCTTACATTTGACTTCCTCTGTGGTAGTCTCATCTCATAAGCTGTTAGTTTTCCAAGAAGCTGGTTCATGGTCAAGGTTTCCCAATCTGTTGTTTCTTCTATGGCAGAGACCTTGGGATTAAAACTAGATGGCAAAGATCTTAGGATCTTTTGAAAAATTACACATTATTGCATGGTTTCACCTAGTGCTTTCATATTATTGACAATTTTTGCAACCCTTAAAAAGAAACTAGCAATATCTTCATCATCATCCATCTTTAAACTTTCAAACTGGGCTCTATAGACTTGAAGTTTAGCTGTCTTCACCTTTTTGTCTCCCTCATGAATATTTTCTAGAGTTTCCCACATTTCTTTGGCAGTCTCGCTGTGCATTACTTTGATGAATTCTGCCTCACACAGCCCATTCAAGATTGTTTTCATTGCCTTTGCATTAGCCAAAAAATCTTGTTTGGCTTCTTTCTCTGAGACATTTGCCTTAGAGTCATATCCAAATTCCACAGCAGCCCAAACTTCTATTCCTAAGGACATTATGTATGTTCTCATTCTGATTTTCTAGAAGGCATAATTTGCACCAGTGAAAAAAGGGGCTTTGTTCGTTGAGGATCCTTCTTGACTAGCCATCCCAAGAACCTAGGATCTCCTTTCAGTTGTTAAACTGCTACAACAAGGAACTGGCTTTGATACCAATTGTTGAAACCTTAGTTAAACTGAGAGGGGGGGTGAATCAGTTTAACACCTTCAAGAATTTTTTAAAACTTTTAAATTAAACTTATTTACAATTTATCTTTCATGATTAATTTTATATGGAACCAAACTTATATGTGCATAAATGTTAAGATAATGTAACAGCAGAATTATGACAAGACCAGTAAGTATTAAGCAGACTGAATAACCATATCAACACATAGACATCACACAAAGAGACAACAGATATACGTAGAAACCCATAAAGGGAGAAAACCACATCTTATTATTGTTGTGATGTAAAGGCAAGCTCCAACTCCATCTCACCACTGATTTTATGTAAGCACCAACCTACAGGAGGCTCCAACCTCAAATTCTGCAAGCTACAACTTGCAAGGAAGCTTCAACTCCCTCTTTTTCATAAAAGAAACATTTTCTGATTTATCTTGGATATCAGCTCTGTTTGGTACCTTTGATTTTTTTTTATTGTACCCCAATCTTCATATTTTCTTGATTATTTATTTTTCTTCAATTCTGCATTCTCTTCTCTTTTATCAATTTACTCAGAGAAATGTATCCATTTCAACTTTACAGTGGGATTTATCTTTCTCCGGAGACTTGCCAATTACATCACAAATAATGTAAACAGTTAAAAATTTTCATTCAATTACAGTATAAATTTTGAACAACACTGCTCTCTCTCTGTCTTCCTCTCTCGTTCATCAACAACCACACCTCTCTTTTTCGTTTCAGTATATTCATTTTCCCTGTTTATTGCAATTTCATAACTGCTGCCTCTACAACTGTCTTTTTAATCGAACACAAATAACTCTACCCAACATTAATGTATATATACATTTATATAATCTCTCGGGCTCTGTGGTTCATTTAATGTTTCTGCTCCCAGCATAGACTTAGCCATGTTCTTTATTCGAACCTTAGTCTTAAAGCTACAAATGGTTCCAGCTCTTTTAATTTTCATACACCCACGCTTATAGCAATCCTGGGCATTTAGATATACGATGATATACTTTTAACAACCGAAGGGTTTCTATAGTTCGGACCTTATATTAAGGTTCCCTTTCTATGATATATTGACTACGCATAAAACAATCCCAATATAATTGGCGTTCACTTTATATTAACTCTGACCCCGGAACATTGACAAACTCAATACAACCATTGCAATAAATGGCCCCAGAATTTAACATACCTCTATGTAACTTCGATCACGATCCAATGGTTATAAGCCCGTCGCCCTGCTTCAGATGATCCAACGATAATTGCGCAACCAAACTGCCCTCCTTTTAACCGCTCAAAAACGCGCGATGACGATGGGTCCCAGAATTAACTTACCCTGCTCATCCAACGGTCGTTGTCTTATTGCGCTTCATCCTTCCGATCCTATGAAAATCACACGATTTAGATGCACGAGCTTTAACTCGCGATGAGAGTGGGTTTTCAAAACAGCTTAAAACCACGTGTCAGCCTATGGCGTTGATCGCGTTCGATTTGGAAATACCGCTTATCGTACAAAAGCAGTGCGATGAAAACCGTCAGGTGTTCCAAACCGTCGTTACTGTTCATTCCTTTGTGGTTCCAGTTACTCCCCTTACTCCAGGTTCCACCTAACTTCATAACTGAATCGTACCCACGGAACATAGTTCAATCTCCATTCTCCCATGATTCTCGCTTCATATTCAACTGCGCCTTTACTACTTACTAGAGGCTCGTTCCAGGTTTTCTGCATATGCACTAACTCCTGTATAATCCTCTCATTAAGTTGGTCTATATGCTATAAACTTAACACGTTCAGTTAAAAATAAGACTCCAACTTTATTTGGTATCAGACTTCATCAGAACGAGGGTTCAACACACAGTTAGTAACCAGAGGTTAGCTCAATTGCGCCTTCCCTCCGGCGTCATAACGTTATTGCTTTCACAATTCCCTTTTAAGGGTTCAAACATAGCTTCCACAGTATAAATTGGACAACCATTTCATTGCTTCTCGCAATGACTCAACACACTAACACTAACTCTGGACACAGTTTAACATGCGTTGGTTATACAGTCTCGTATTGGAACTCCAGGCTCATTCACACGGGGATTCCTATTATACATTGCCCAGGATTCTATTCCACTAATACTCGAACATTGGCTTACTGAAATCTAAGCAAACCCCTATTATGGCCAGATCTTCGATGCAAATGGCCTCCTATGTTACAGCACCATGTAGTCTATGCAGGTCTCTCTACAGGTCCCTTTCAACTTCACTGCTCTGTCTCTAATTCCTCTGCTGCTTCTACTTCAATTCCTCTATTTCATCTGCCTCTGCTGTTTCAGGTGCTCCTCCTTTGCCATCTCCTATGCAGGTCTCTCTACAAGTCCCTTTCAACTTCACTGCTCTATCTCTAATTCCTCTGCTGCTTCTGCTTCAATTCCTCTATTTCATCTGCCTCTATTGCCTCTGCTGTTTCAGGTGCTCCTCCTTTGCCATCTCCTTTTCCATCAATGACAACATTTCCAACAAACAATAGGCGGGACTCTGAACTGAAGTGCAGCATCACCATGAACAGAGAATAAGTATGTTGGAAGGTTTTAACTAGGATGCAGAATTGTGAACAGAAGAAACAAAGTAGCGTTGAAGAACTGAAGAAATGTTGTGGTGAAGGGTAAGACCGAGCTGGTTAATAAAACGAAGAAAAAAGCGGGTTTTCGATAGAACTATGCAAAGGAACATTGCGTAAAGTTTAGGAACGGAACCTGGAGCGAATAAGATAAATGGAACCATGACCTGTGAACAGTAACAACGGTTTGGAGAATCAAAACCAACGGTCTCGCGTTTTTTAAAAGTGGTAAGTAGAATTGTTAAAAAAAACGCGATATATGTCTTTGTTCGAAACGTGGCCATAAGTGGTTTTCGAAAACCATTCATATCGTGCAAATTTGGAGGATTAACCCTCGTGCAGTTAAATTGCGCGATATTGCACGAGGACCGTCAGATTTGGACTTGGAGCGCGACAAAAGTCGGGACATCGGATCCTCTCAACACTTAGCCAAGGTAAGGACAACGTGGGCCCCAACTGTTATATTATGGTGGCATTAAATAATGTGCGAAGGATATGGAAAGGTAATTCATGTGTTTGTGTGGGTCCGAGGTTTAATATGGCAGGGCTAAGTCTTATTGTTGGGTTATATAGAGGGTTTAAATCTAACATCGAGGGCCTTATATAATATGTCAACCCTTGGCTAGAGGACGTGATATATCAATTTATTATGTTTATATATATTTAAGTCTGGGTTTTAACCAAGGTCGGGTTCGATATATGGTAACAACTATTGTGGCCATACATTTATATTTTTTGGCATTACATGTTAATATCAAAGGAAAACTGTACATATTATGGGCCCGAGACATTTCGTTCTAATATATGTATTTTAGCATTCAAAGGTGAATGCGGTAGAGTTACTGTGGGCCTGAATACATTGAGGTTTATTACAAAGTGAAGATATTCATTGACGCACTTATAAAGTGGGGTTCAAATATGGTTTATTAACCATTGGTTTTAAAATTATAAAACCTGAGTTATGGGCAAATATTCGAATAATCATTCAACACATTATAAGATGGGGTTGACTATGGTTTTAACCATAGGTTCTCAACAAAAACTTCTGATATATGAAGATTGATTCATTTATAAAGTTTTAAATCAGAAATTTAAAATATTACGCATCCAATTCAACGGTATATGAAAGGTTTTGCAACCAAATTTTGGAATATTAATTTCAAACTCATAAAGTGGATTTTTGACCAGATCGCATAAAATGAAGAGCTACTTCTGCATTAGAGTTGTTGGGTTGAAATTGTGTTGATTACCTTTTCACAGTGCATTAAAGGTGGGCTTCCAAAACTGAGTGTGCAAATTTGAGCATTTCCAATTAAGTGAAATTGCATTATTGAGCTATAACAGAGATTTTAATCTTTGATGGAAAAGCTTCAACATTATTTTAAGCTACCAGATTTGTTGAAAAAGATAGGTGTACATGCATAGAAAGCAGGAGAGTGTGAAGAAACTGAAAAAGGCAATGAACAGCAGAGGTATGCAGAACAGTTACATGACATCAGCAGAAAAGACAAAACCAGCAAGCCAAGGGCCAGAAAAAGGGTCGAGTGAAATTTATATATGTAACTGAAAATGTGAATGTAAATGTTTTAAATTGATTTTATATTGTTTGTGATGCATTGGCAAGTCTCTGATAGGAAAACAAAACTCCAATGTAAAACAGAAATTTGTATAAATTGCTATATTTTTCTGAATGAGCTGGACAAAGAAATGAGAAGGCAGAAGGAAAAGAGTTAGGGCTATTCACTTTGAATTCTTTGTGGAATACAAACATTCATGTGATGAACTCTATAAATGATATCACATTGATATGCATAGAGAGGTTAGAGAATGCATAATTGAGGCAGAGAAGATAAGAAGAAGGAGGAGCAGAAAGAGATGCTGTGAAGAGTCAGAGATGATATAAGACAGATAAGAAAGCTGGAGGACAGCAGTGAAGAAGGTACAAAATAGATTTGATATCCAAGGTAAATACGCAAGTGTTTTCTTTTGAAAGAGTGAAGAATTTGGAGCTTCCCTATCAAGTTGTAGCTTGATAGATGTCAGTTATAGCTGACTAAGGTAGGAGCCTCCTGTAGGTTGTAGCCTGCATAAAATAGATGGGAGTTGGTGCTTCCATATCAAGTTGTAGCATGATAGATGTTAGTTGTAGCTGACTGAGGTAGGATCCTCCTGTAGGTTGTAGCTTGCAGAAAATAGATGGGAGTTGGTGCTTCCATGTCAAGTTGTAGCTTGATAGAAGTCAGTTGTAGCTGGCTGAGGTGGGAGCCTCTTGTAGGTTGGAGCCTTTAGAAAATTGATGGGAGTTAGAGCTTCCTTGCAAGTTGTAGCTTTCAGAATTGAGGTAGGAGCCTCCTGTAGGTTGGTGCCTACAGAAAATTATTGGTGAGATGGAGTTGGAGCTTTCCTTTGCATCACAACAATAATAAGATGTGGTTTTCTCCCTTATGGGTTTCCACTTATATCTGTTGTCTATGTGCATGATGTCTATGTGTTGATATGGTATATCTATTCTGCTTAATACTTGCTGCTCACATATTAAGACTGCTGGTACATTATCTAATCTGCTTATTAATTACTGCTCACAAATTAAGATTTTTCACATATTATGTTGATCATGAAATGAATGTGTTAATAAAGTTTAATGAAAAGTTTTAAAAGTCCATGAATGTGTTAGAATGATTCACTCCCCCTCTCAATTTAACTAAGGGTTCAACAAGATGTCCCTCTATACCTGGACTTAAAGCAGTATTTACAGGGGGCAGCCTGAAGCTAAACAATTGTATGCTATGGGAGCAAGAAGACATTGGCCTCAGGTAGGTGTAGGTATGGCTCCTGAATTTCCTCCACACTATTTTGGTTATAATCCACATGCATATTCATATCCTAACTCTCATCAGCAGTGGCAGTATGGAAATCAGTATCATCATGGGCAACCTTCCCAACCATGGCAACAGGGTTGGAAAGGCCCAACTCATTCTCCATATTCCTACTAGCCATCTATGCAACCATATCCATCTACACATGTACCTTATCCAATGCCTCAACTTCCGAGTCAGACTACCCCATTACCTTTACCTCCACCCTTTTGCCTCCTCAGTTTCCTGCTCAACCTACCCCCAATCCTAATAATGATAATAATGCAGTGCAAATGATCCATGTAACAAACCCGTTGTTTCAATTCAAATATCAGTCTATTCCAGTTGGAGTTCATGATATTCAATTAAGATCAGGAAGGACCATAATACCAGAGAATTAGAAACAACCTATTGTGATTGTTGAAGAGAAAGGGGAAGAGGAAACTCTTAACCATTCTCCGAAAATTTTCACTAAGCAGCCCTTACCCTCTGAGTCCTTACCATCTTCTTCCAACCAGCCTCCCTTTCCAGAGAGGCTAGTAGTGGAAAGAAGAGAGCTTGTTTCTGAGACTCATTTGGCATCGAAACTATGGAATATTTTCATTAAGATACCTTTGCTCCAAGCCATTTAAGAGATCCCCATTTGTACCAAGATTATTAAGGAACTCTGTCTCAAGAAATCCGGGAGGAAGAGATCGAAACCCCAAACTATTCAATTTTTTGGTAGGGCAGCAGAGTTAATGGTGGGATGTGTGTCTGTGGAAAAATATATTGATCCCTTAAACCCTGTTGTCACAATTCAGATTGGTAATGTCCTTGTCTCTAATGTTCTTATAGACCTGGGGGTAGCCATTAATGTAATGAATAAGCAAACCATGGATCAACTTCGGTTATCTCATCTTCACCCTACTCCCACTATGCTTGAATTAGTAGATAGATCCAAAATTAAGCCTGAAGGAGTATTGGACGATGTGATCATCTCATTAGATTCGTGGGAATATCCTGTTGATTTCATTGTGCTTCAGCCAAAGAAACCGGTAGGAGGACATCCCTTGATCTTAGGTCGACCATGGCTTGCTATAGCCGATGCATATATTGGATGTCGTTCTGGAGATATGTATATTTCACATGGAGATTCTAGGAAGAAAGTTACCTTATTACCCCCCTGCCAGATCCATTCAGGACCTTCGAGACACTTTATGGTTGGACCAAGGCAGTGATGAGGAGACTCAGTCTATTTCTCTTATTCATCATTATATTGGGTCTTCGCAAGAAGATGAGATTCAAGATTTTCTAAACAATCTAGACACCATGCCTAACTTCGAGCCTTTGAGCCAGATTTTTAGCCTAGATTTCCAAGAAAACCATGATTCTCATTCTTCTATACCGCTGTCTTTGACCACTTGTTTGAGTACTCCGGAGCCTGATACTACTCTTGTTGAGATTATTCCTTGTAATTTTTTGCATATCAGTTCAGATTTGGACCTATTTCAGCAAGAGCAGCTTGTGAATTTGTTGCAAAACCATCTTAGTGCATTTGCTTGGGGTTATGAAGACATGAAGGGTATCCCTCCTGAAACTTGTACACATCATATCTATATTCAGGAAGGAACACGACCTGTCCGACAACCCCAAAGACGAATGAATCCAGCTCTAAGAGATGTCGTGAAAGAAGAAATACATAAACTTTTAGATGTTGGTTTTATCTATCCTATTTCTGATAGTCAGTGGGTCTCTCCATTAGTGCTAGCACCTAAGAAATATGGAAGGTGGCATATTTGTATTTATTATCATGAATTAAACAAAGCCACTCTCAAAGATTACTTCCCTCTCCCTTTCATTGACCAGGTGCTTAATACCCTTGCAGGAAAGAAATATTTCTCCTTTTTGGATGGTTTCAGTGGTTATAACGAGATACAGATTACACCTGAAGATCAGGATAAGACTACTTTTACATGCCTATGGGGTATCTTTGCTTATAAAGTGATTCCCTTTGGCTTATGTAATTCTCCAGCTACCTTTCAAAGGGAAGTCTTGGCTATTTTTGCTGATCTTGAATTTGTAGAAATTTATATGGATGACTTTTCTGTGTTTGGTAATTATTTTCAGGAAGCTCTCGAAAATTTGGAGAAAGTACTTATTTGTTTCCAAGAAGTCCACCTTGCTTTGAGTGACAATAAATGTAGATTAATGTGCAAAGGAGGAGTGGTACTTGGCCATCTGATTTCTGACAAAGGTATCTAGGTTGATCCGACAAAGATCGAAATCATTCTGCATCTTCCTGCACCCAAAACTCAAAGGGAAGTAAGAGGTTTTTTAGGACATGTTGGTTACTATAGAAGATTCATTAAAAAAAATTATAAGATATTTGCTCCTCTTTTCTGACTTCTAGCTAAGGATAGTGAGTTTTCTTGGTCCACGACTTGCCAACAGTCTTTTGAAACATTGAAGGAAAAGTTGGTACAAGCGCCAGTTTTGAGAGGTCCAAACTAGTCCCTGCCTTTTCACATTTCTTCCGATGCTTTAGACCTAGTTGTTGGCGCAGCTTTGGGACAAGAGGAAGACAAGAAATCCTATGCTATTTATTATATTAGTAAGAATTTGTCTTCCGCTAAATCAAACTATACAGTTACAGAGAAAGAGTTTTTAGTTGTAATCTTAGCAATTAATAAGTTCAAACACTATATCACAGGATATGAAGTATTTGTTCATACTGATCATTCCGCAATTAAATACTTGATGAACAAACCATTGACTAGCAGTAAAGTGACTAGGTGGTTGCTATTGTTGCAGGAATTCAATATTACTATTGTTGATAGACCAGGAAAATCGAATGTTGTAGCAGATTTTATTTCTAGACTAGATAATCCTGGTGATGTAACTCCTGTTAATGACGATTTTCCAGATGAACATATTTTTGCTATGTCTACATATTCTCCGTGGTTTGCTGACATTGCCAATTATTTGGTTACTGGAAAAAACACCACCTCACTTGCTCACCCGTGAAAAGCGGAACATTATTCAGCAAAGTGTTGCATACTCCTGGATTCAAGGAGACCTCTTTTACACTAGTCCAGATTTTATTATCCGCAGATGTGTACGAGAGGAGTAAGTGTTTGACATATTGAAATCCACTCATGATGAACCTTGTGGAGGCCACTTCGCTGACAAATGAACTGCATATAAAATATTACGTTCTGGCTACTTTTGGCCTTCCTTGTTTAAGGATTCCAAGCAGTATGTCAGGCAATGTGATAGTTGTCAACGAATGGGCCAACCTAACCAAACCAATGAAATGCCTTTATACCCTCAAGTTATGATCGAGCCATTTGAAAAATAGGATATTGATTTTGTAGGGCCAATAAATCCAACATCATTAGGTAAAAATCATATTTTGGTTTGTACAGATTTTGTTACAAAATGGGTGGAAGCTAAAGCTGTTTCTTTTGCTACAGAAAAAGTTGTTGTTGATTTTCTCTTTTCTGAAATATTTACTAGATTTGGTGTGCCTAGAGAATTTTTTTCTAATAATGGTCCGCAGTTTATTTCTAATCTTGTACAAGGAGCGATGGAGCAATACAAGATCCGGCACCAGAAGTCTACACCGTATCACCCACAAGAAAATGGCCAGGTGGAATCTACAAACAAGGTGATCGAGTCCATTCTCACAAAGACGGTGAGTATGCATCAGAAAGATTAGGCTGTAAGATTACCAGAAGCTTTCTGGGCATACATAACCACTTGGAGAAATAGTACGGGGCACACACCATATGAGCTAGTATACGGTAAACATGTTCTTTTACCGATTGAGTTCCAGATCAAAACTTTCAGAACTGCAGTTCAGCTAGGACTAGATCTCTCCGAGGCACAAAAACAACATCTTCTTCAGTTAAATGAGTTAGATGAATTTCACAGAGATGCTATTCATCAAAACATATTAATCCAACGGTAATGGAAAAGGTGGCATAACAAGTCCATTCAGAAAAAGCAGTTCCAACCAGGTGATTGGGTACTCCTTTATGATTCTAGATTTAAAATTTGTAAAGGAAAATACCATACACGTTGGATGGGACCATATGAAGTAATCCAAGTATTTGAGAATGGAGTTGTAGAAGTCAAAACTATTGATGGAAAGGATACAATGTTCTTGGTAAATGGACATAGATTAAAGAAATATTTTCAACCACTTGCCAAGAAATATTTTACACAGCAAGTTCAGCAGCAATTTGGAACGGTAGTGGTAAATGGTAATACCAACCTCTTGAAAATTTGAATCCCTCTTCTTCGAAAAAAATTAACAAAAAAAAAAAAAAAGTAAGAAAAATAATTTCCAAGCCCCAATGGTTAGCTCAATTGGTTGAGTCCCCGCTTGGAAGTACTCCCAGATTGAGAGGTCATAGGATCAAATCTCCTAGACGCCCGTGAGGTTAGGCCGACAGTAGATTCCTTCGGGAGGATTTACTGCGATTCATTCAGACCGTGGATGTAGCTAGTACATGTGTGCGGGCACATAGGAACGTGAACCACTATGAAAAAAAAAAAAATCCTGTAATTATGAAAATCATTCCACTCACATGATTGCAGAAGGATCAACTTGAAAACCAGCTTGCTGGAAGGAAGATCAAAAATTTCTAATAAAAAGAGAATGTTGCTTGATCTTTAGATATGCTAGTAACCACCGAAGTAAAAACAGGTTCAGCAGAACCAACCTTTATACAATTGGGGTAATTAGCATGGATATTTTTTTCCAAGTAACGCTTAATTCTCGCTGCAGTTATTTTTTCTTGCACCAGTGCAAACAGACCTTCCAGAAAATTTTATGCCTTTCTTCATATCCCATTCCATAATTTTCCCTCAGTTTTCTTCTCGGAATCCTAGTATAATTAACCTTCCCATATTCTTCTAAATTCACCCTATCCGCTTCGAAGAAATCCCACTTTAACCCTGAAATTTTTTTCCCCTATCCCACTTCTATTTTCCCTCTTTTGGTACTTTCCTGGAATCCCTGTGATAGAATTCCTTCCCATTCTAAAAATTCCTTTTCTTGCTCATTTATTCCCTCATGAAGTTCATTGCAGGATCTTACGTATAAAGAGCAGAAGGTTGTGCTCTGAAGCATCAAAGGGCGAAACAAAATTCAGAATAAGTTAAAGAAATCATGTGAAATCCAGCCTATATTTTAATTCTTTGTCTTAACATTATGCTTGCACTAGTGCAAGCATATTGTCCTATATGATATGAGCAGAAAAGTACCAACAGAATGATGTGATTTACGCGCTGCAAAGATCAATACAAGCATACACCTTATTAGCAGCAGTACAAATTATCATATGACATAAGAAAGTATTCATGATGAAAATTTATATGATGTTCTTCATATCATTGATAAGCGGTTACACTATTATATTACTTAGGAGGAAATTAGTTGAAAGTTTAAAAAAAAAAAAGTAGGAATCATGATCATTTTAAATGAATGCCAAGTCTTTTTTTGTAATTATGAAGGAATGTGAAATCATGTAATCATTATTTTAATATAATCCACCCCATTCCGCCATAATGTGAAACGTCCTTCAGTCATAACTCCCCCGCTCCTACCTTCATTCCAAACATCCTGTCATTGTTGTATCTGACCATTAAACTGTCGTCGTGCGTACCAATTAAGCCTGACCAGAAATGATGAGTACCTACGACAAGTAAATCGGAGACACGATGGACGAACAGTTAAATTCCTATTTATGAAAGTTAATCCCCCGGTGTTGCATGCAAGCCTCAGAACTCATCGTTCATAGTCGATAGAAGCAATGCCACCCATCCGAAATGAACCCCTGTCTCTCAGCAAGATTGAGGAAACTGCCAAATTTTGCAGTTGTCTTCCATTGTTGTGGGAGTCGGGATTTTTACAGTTCCTGTAGAAGTTTGATGGGTATGACAGGGACGTCGCCTTAAAATTTGCAAGAAGTTTTAAAAACGTCTAAGTGAGAATTGGGCCACTCAAATTCAAATTCACGAAGAAATTTGTAGCAGAAGCAACAGCTCTGGAGAATACGAGAGTGGAATGGTTCAAAAACCAGAAGCTGGAAGGTAAACGCTGGCAGCGTTTTTTCATGGATAAGAAGATGGAGGTCAATTGGAAATGCAGAGTTCCACGCAAAGCCTTGTTAGGTCAATGGCAAGATCTCCTGTTTGTTTTGCAGAAATTTGTGACCTGCGAAGGGAGATACACCTCTACCCTGGTGTGTCATTTCGGACTGCTACAACATTTTTAAGGAGGCCGACACATTCGTTGGAGGATGAAATTCCCCTATTTTTTGCTCAGAAGTTTGGAGAAAATGGCCAGAAGTGTACAGAATGGAAGGGAGGACCAGGTCGATGCACGATTATACCACCACGACCTGATAAAAATCCTGGTCTTAAAGCAGTTAGAAAACAAAGGTATGACATGGGAAGAGTCGTTAAAACAGCTGCACCGGAACTCGGCAGAGGAAGAGAAGACACAGGCCTCCAGCACAAGCAAGGGCCTGAAGAGAAGCAGAAAGGGAAGTCCTTCTCGCAGTAGTGCGAAAAGGAGGTAGACAGAGAAATCAACAGAAGGGAAGGCTTCGTCTTCCACTAAGGAAAAATTCGGTGCACTTGATGGAGAAAAACCTTCTACACAGGCACGGGCCTTTGAGCACGACAGGCTATCGGTTCTTGCAGATGCGGCGAATATTGCACAAATTGGGGACGATGTTCCACTGGAAAATCTTATTAGAAAGCCCCAAAATAAGAGGAAAGTTTCGTATGTAGAAGAAGAACCACAACCCCCACAGGGTATGGAACCCCATCCTGCACCTGTACAAGAACAAGCCACGGCCCGAGAAGAAGAATCAGAAATTGAAGGAGAAATTGAAGAAAAGGAGGATGCGGAAGCACCTGAGGAAGATGAATCTGAGGAAGAAGAACCTGAGGAAGAAGACCCGGAAGAGGAAGAAGAACATGAGGAAGAAGAGCTGGAAGAGGAAGAAGAACCGGAAGAAGAGGAAGAAAAATTAGACGAGGAACCAGATGAAGATGAACCAGAAGAATAACCTGAGAAAGAAGACTCGGAAGAGGAAGAAGAACCTGAGAAAGAGGAACCGGAAAAAGAAGGACTGTAGGAAGAAAATTTCCTTGATGCGACCATGGTAGATATAGAAGTTCCGGAGACAGTGACAGCCCCTGCTGAGACAGAGAAAGGAAAAGAGTTGGTGACTCCTGTTGCTCGCATAGAGAATTAGAACTCCAAGTACAAAACTTGGAGAAGCTTGTGACCAAAGCACAAGAGGAGAAGGAACAAAGCAGAGGAGAATTTATGGCAAAGCTAAAACAAAAGAAAAGCGAGGTTAAAATTTGGAAATATCGGGCTGGATGTTGTTTCAGGCGGTTATAAAAGGTTTCAAAGAAGTTAAGGCACATCAAGAGGAAGAAAGCCGAAACAGTGCAGCCTGAGGACAACATGCCGAAACAGGACTGAGTTGGAGTATTCAAAAATTTTGGTTTTTTGCAGAGGTAAAAAAAGTTGTGTGAGGACACACAACATTTTAGGGATGGGAGGATGTTAGTCCCCTAAATTGCATTCTTTTTTACCATTCTTCCCTTCCCAAATCATAATCATTTACCCTGTTTTACCTATCTTATGCGCCCTCATCCTGCACTAGTGTGAGAACGAGGACACATTTTGCATAAAATTCATATTTTATATTTTTTAACTCATCTTAGCATTTATTAACTACCTATTACGTGATTTCTTACTTAGAATTACTTTCGTAACTTATCGTTACCTCCTATGATATTTAATATATGATCACTTATCTTGATCACTAATTTTTAGTGCAGAACATATCCTGCACCGGCACCAGCGCCATGAATCTTGGCAGCGAATCCGGATCACTTGGGTTGACCACCTGTTTTGTATACAATAAATGAGGATACATCTGAAGGCAACTGAGTCCCAGCTATGACAGCAAGTAAATCGAGAGTAGCTGAGATCGGACTTAAGAGAGACGAACAACTAGAGATAGTCGCAGCCTATTTTGTTAAAAGCGATTTAATTTTGAAGGCCAAAAGCTTATTCTGCTATCAGTTATGTAATTTGTTATAACAATTTCTGTAATTGGCTATGTAAATAGGACAAACAATTCAATGTTTTTAAGAATGGAATAGATCAGAGAATAGAACCAGGAGGCGGTAACAGGACTGTCTTGTGTTATCGCCCAAATCTGGGCTGGATATGTAATCGCGCATGTAATTGCTTTAAGGATCTAATAAGAAGAGCTCTACCTTATGTTTTGTACATTTTATCCTTTGGCTTAAATAGTTGATGAGTTAATTCTGATTAGTGTTTCCGTTTGAAAGGGAAACGCGCTGGTTGGCTAAGGGCCCAGCCAATCCAGCACGTTCTCCCTCCTTGTTGTTCTTGTAATTTATGTTTTAAACTGTCAAGTGTGATTTAATTTGCAGTATTTGAACTTTTGTTTGAGTGGAAGCAGATCTGCTGCATGAATTAGTTAAGTTACTTTTTTCACGGTTGATTTCTTTCCCTTGCCTGGTTCGAGCAGAAAGAGTTACCTGCCCCAGTGGACGTTGGTGTGCTATTCATTTTCTGCATGATTTGGTTTATTTCCTCTGCCTAGTTCATTCCTGCACCAGTGCACGTTGGTGTGCTATTCATTTTCTGCATGATTTGGTTTATTTCCTCTACCTGGTTCGTTCTTGCACCAGTGCATGTTGGTGTGCTATTTATTTTATGCACATTGGTTTGGTTTCTCCCTGGTGCAAACTGTTCTCGTACCAGCGCTAGATAATATGATGCAGCAATCCTTTTTAGCTTACTTCTAACAGCTTTCTTGCTTTCAGTCATATCTTAATTAAAAGAGACTGTTTTCTTATTTTCTACAGATATTCATCTTTACTGATATATGATTTGGTTTTATCACACTACAGTAATGAATCATTGATTTCAAGGATCAAAAGTTAAAGTGCAAGAAGCTCGGATCGAGTACAAAAACCAGTTTCTTGGTAATGGATCTGAGTGATGCGGACTTGAGAAAGTTCAAAGCCCTTGCACGAAGAAAAGCATTTTTTAGTAAAGACATTACTTTACACTTTCTGCATAAATCGTTGTTCCTGCACTAGTGCAAGATCGATTTTCGCAAGAAGGATATCCTTACATATGCAGGATTGAAGGGACCCATTTGTTGAAAACTGCTAAGGTGTCTTTGCTGAAGGAAACACATTCTCAGTAGCTAATCAATATTTAGCTAGAGTGATTGCTCCTCTTTATTTATGAATCTCTTTTGCAAGTACATTTCTTCTTGTTCTAGCCTCAGATTGTTTTGATGGTTTTAGTTTCCTCTTTCTTCCCTAAAATTTGATTCTGCAATGCTTCTTTTCAAAAGTAGGAGTTGATATTAGAAATATTCATACCATCTCTGGGATTTCCTGTGCTTCGTCTCTAAGTTTACGAATCCCCTGAGTTGACAATTAAGTGTTGAAGATTTTTACTTAAGTGTAATTCCTGCACCCAACATCCATCCCTTTGTCTCTTGAGTCGATCTCTCCTTTCTACAGTTTCCCTCTGCTTCTAAAGGTCGATTGCCCTTATTTTTCTTTTTATTTGGCCTTTTTCAAATAGAAAGTGGGTAATCCTTTTCCATATGACCAAAAAAATGCATCTGTGGCACCAGAAGGGAACTGCTCATATTCTAGGGCTTGGATGAAAGACCAATTCCTGCAATGAAGCTGAATGGCTTCAAATAAGCCTTCACGCGGGTTTAGCCTAACTAGAATTATGGCAACTCCATACTCCCCTATCTTCTTGAAGGACATGTCAACCTCTAGGAAAACCCCTAGCTCATTCCCAATATCTCTGAGTATGTTCTGTGTCCATAGGTGATGGGGTAGACCAAGAAATCTGACCCGGATGGGGAGATTCGCCACCTTCTCCCGTTGGGCATCAAATAGGGGATTCCATGGTTTGAATAAGATGGGAGTGTGATTGAAACCCCAGTTCTGCTCGAGGACCCAGTTAACTATTTCCATCGATTTAAACTTTACCACGAACTGCATTTGTAAGATTGAGAACCTGAAAACGAGGGTCTAGTGCCATTACCCAAGTTTTTTTGGCCCATTCGGTGATGTAACTTGTAGAGATTTTTTTCCCGCTGGCTCTTCCCACCAGATTCAATTCCACTATCTGCATTGCGTCGTCTATAGAGATTTCGATGCCCAGGATCAGATTTCCAATTTTGTCTTTCTAGCGAACTCCTTTTTCCTTCTTCCTAGTGCTGCGTGGACTGTCCGATTCCCCCACACTATCTGATGGGATGGGGGGGAAATGGGAGGGTGTGATGTCCTCAGTGTCCCGAACATCTGCCTGAGGATCCTCCCTGGATTCAGGCCCCCCCGACCTTTCAGTAAGCGGAGGAAGATTTTTGGACAAAAGTCCTTCCTACTGATCACAAGTTCCGACCCAGACAGTTGAAAGAGGTTCTATCCCACAACTCAAAGCCTTGTTGCTTCCTTCTACACTCAGTCGTTTTCCCTGATAAGAATCTGGATACTTCAGTACTCTTCCTTCTGCAATGGCCTCAACAATGCCTCCCCAACCTGTCCCCTGGAGAAATTGCTAGAGTCGTCTCTCCCCCTCGCTTAAAGGAATCAAGGGAGTAATTGTGGCTCATACATTTTTACCACCAAATCTGTGCGGCGTCGAACCAAATATATCATTCCCCGAGTGTATAATCTCAGGATCTTGTCTAGAAAGGATTCTACTGGTGCAACTAAACACAATGTCTTCCAAGCCCCCTGTTCTAAAGAAAGGTCAGCGCAAATCGTGGTTCTGCGGGAGACCTCTGTTTTCCAAGGGTGGGACCTTAAAACCTATGGGAGAGGTCTGAAATTTCGCTAGATCCGCTGTCAGTGTAGAAATTTTAATAAAATCATGTATTTCCTGGATTCTCCTGATCTAAGAGTTATATACCACTATAAAATACAGAATCCGTCTACTTAAATTCTTGTAGAAATTTAATTTCCAATTGCAAACACATGAAGAAAGATCAATCACACATAACACAGATGTTTTTACCGAGAAATCATAAAGCTAAAAACCCCACTATCATATATTATGTATATATCATGGATCATGAAACAATCTCATACAAAACTCTAATCCAAGAGCTCTCAGTACAATATACAATCGTCTCACACTGTGATACAAAAATTGGCTCACACATGCACTAATTTACTGCCTCCTTACAACCTGCCTCCACTGCGTAATCCCTGAATGAATGAGATAATGCCTTGCCTTGACTGCGTAATCCTCATTGGCATCTCCAATGTGTGTGTGGTTGCATGAGTGCACCCACTAATGTCAAAACAAATAGTCAAACTGTCCCTTTCACCTATCTCTCAACTGGGTCTCCACCTGGTCTGACATGCATGTAGTTAACAGTAGTAAATCTTCAGTTCCATGTGAGATCACTCCATGTGAATTAATTTAATATTTAATTCACTGATCTCTCACTAGCGTATCTTTAGTTACAACCAGTTACAACTAGCACAATTGAGTTTAACTCACTTCACTGAGTTAAACTACTTTACAACTCACATAACACATCCAACTTTGTTACAACTTTGTATCACTCAGTTACAATCAAGTCCACTTGCATGTCCCACCAACCAACCTTAGAACTCGTAATTCCTTCAGTCAACTGGTTTTCCACATCAGTTAACTGAAATCAAGTGCTTCAAGAGAATAAATTATTATTTATTTTCTAATTATTATTAAGAGATAATAATAATCGACATGCATTCTATTTTTAGACATGTGATCTATAAATAGACTTCGCCCATGCATCTAAAAATAGAAATCCATCTATAAACATAATTTTCTCAACCATCTATAAACAGACTCCTGCTATAAATAGACTTTGCTCAACATTCTAAAAATAGACATACACCTAAAAATAGCCTGTGGGCCCCACCTAGTGTAGGTGCTTAATTTTCACTAGGATCATCATCTTGTTGAATCTCAACACTCTTGTTCAACAAGAAAGGGATTATCCTTCACCTTGATCCTGCCTCTATGGTATTCGAATTTTCTCCTGGTGAGCGCCTTTGTCAGGATATTTGCATCCTGATATTCCATAGGAATGTACTTAAGCAACATGATCTTCTGCTGCACACAATCTCTGATATGATGATACCAGATATCTATATGCTTAGATCTATCATGAAACACGGGATTAATCGAGAGTTTAATGCAAATTTGATTATCACAATGAATCACTGTAGGATCTAAATGAGAACCAAACAAACCAACCAGGATCTTTCTCATCTAGATGGCCTCACATGCAGCTTGACTTGCTGCCATGTATTCCGCTTCCGCTGAACTGAGTGCCACTAATATTTGTTTCCTGCTGTGCCAAAAAACAACTGTAGATCCGATACTGAAGACCCCTCCTAATGTGCTCTTTCTTTCCATTGAGCTACCCACCAAATCTGCATCCGTGAAGCCATGCAACTTCACCTCATCCGTCTGTATGTACCATAAGCCATACTCATATGTGCCCCTGAGAAATCTCAAGGCATGCTTTCCCGCCTTCCAAAAGAGCTTGGTAGGCTTAACCATCGCTTGACAAACTGGTTCACCGCATAGCATACGTCCGGTCTTGTATTTACTAAATACATTAGCGAACCCACTAACTGTGGATAAACAGTAGCATCCACTACCTCTCCAGATGTAGCGTCCTCTTTCCTCTAGTTTCCTTAAAGAGGAGTATCCATGGGTTTGTAGCCCTCCATGTGAAACTTACCCAATATCTCCCTTGCATACTTGCCTTGAGACATAAAAAGTTCACAATCTCGCTGCCATATTTCCAATCCAAGGAAATAGTGAACGAGGCCCATATCCTTCATCTCAAACTCCTTTGCAAGGTCCTCCTTGCATGAGTGTATCAGATGCTCATCACCAGTCAGTATTAAATCATCAACATAAAGAACAATGATTAAAATCTTACCCTCCACCACAATCTGGTATAGGTTTGCATCAACCTTACTCTTGGTGAAGCCAAGTCCAGTGAAATAGTTGTCGATCCGAGTGTACCAAGCACGGGATGCTTGCTTCAGACCATACAATGCTCTTTTGAGTCTGCACACATGCGACTCACTGCTGAAGATCTCAAATCCTTCATGTTGCTCAATGTACACTTCTTCCTCAATGATCCCATTAAGGAACGTAGTCTTCACATCCATCTGATGAATGTGCCAACTCATCTGTGCTAAGAGAGCAAGGATGATCCTTATGGAAGAATACAGTTCGACAAGTGCAAATATTTCTTCATAGTCAATACCCTTGATCTGTGAGAAGCCTCGGGCCACAAATCTGGCCTTGTATTTCTCAACACTCCCATCAACATCTTTCCTTTCCTTGTAGATCCATCTTGAACCTACCACTAATTTATCAACCGGCCTTGGAATAATTTCCCAAGCACTGTTTCTGAAAATGGAGTCATACTCCACTATTGCATCTACCCATGTGGGCTCTTGCACTGCTTCCTGAAAGGAAGATGGCTCAGTCACAATACATTTTCTCAAGACAGCCATGTATCCAGTGAATCGGTTAGGAGACTGTCTTTTTCTGCGATGTGAAGTAGGGACTCCTACATTCTGTGCCACATCAAGCTTCAACCTCTCTGCCTCTTTGGTATGCCTTTTTCCAGTTCTGATGCTTGGCTCTGCGTGAGTGGACTCCTCCACTCCATGAACCTCCTCCTGTGGTTGATCCACATCTAAAGACTCATCTTTGGGAACAAAAAGTTCCCCCTCTGCATGTAAGTCTAGCTCCCTCTCAAACGACAACTTCATGGCTTTCTCGTCATTGAATTTTATATCTCGTCGCACCATAATCATTCGACTGTTTGGAAAATACAAAAGATAATGATGGGGTGTTTCTGTGCACCCCACAAATATCCCAAATTCAGCAGTCGAGTCCAGCTTCTTCTTGGTGTTCTTGGTCACATGCACATAAAGAGATGAGCCAAAAATTTTAAAGTGAGAAACATCTGGTTTCTTACCAGTTAAAGCTTCTTTAGGTGTACTCATGCCAAGTACTCTATGAGGACAACGATTTTGCACATAAACCATAGTGTTGCATGCTTCTGCCCATAAGTGCATTGGTAGGCCCTGATCATGTAGCATAGCTCATGCAGCACCCACAATCGTTCTGTTCTTCCTCTCCGCGACCTGTGGGTTATGAGGCGCTATGAGTTCTCTTTGAATTCCTTCTTTGCTATATAATTCTTTGAATTTGTTCGAGATATATTCACCACCATTATCACTCAGCAGAGTCTTCACTTTCTTCCCCGACTCTTTCTCCACTAATGCTTTAAACTCACATAACTTTGAGAATGTTTGATCCTTCTTCTGCATGAAGAAGATCCAGCATCTATGAGAAAATTCATCAACAAAAATAACATAATACCTGTGTTTTTCTATTGAAGCAACTAAGAATGGTCCACACACGTCTGTTTGAACTCTCTCCAGGATCACCGAAGCACGGTTCTCCTTTTCATGAAAGGTGGTCTTTACAAACTTCTCCATAGTGCATCCCTTGCAATGATCTAACTACACAAGTGTACCCTTGGGAATTCCAGTAGAAATATGCTACAAAATTTTTAGGGCGCCATGGTGAAGATGACCCAATCGCCTATGCCATAATTCGCCCTCATCTCGGCTCACCACTTCTTCCGGTTTTCCCACCATTGCAGCGCAGCCATCTACCTCCAGCTTGTAGAGATTCTTGACTCGAATCCCTATCCTCTTGGTTTGACCTATTGTTTTATGTCGCAGGAAATATTTTCCATCACTGAAAACAACGTCATAACCTTTGTCCTCCAACATCGAAATTGAGACCAAGATTTTCTTCAGACTTGGAAAATGCATAACATATTTCAACAGAAATGGTTTACCTGACTCCCTCTCAAAGGTAATGGTACTAATGTCGGTCGCACTGTATCATCCATTGTCGCCCATATCTATATGCATTTGGAGATCTTTCTCCTCCAAGTCACTGAAAACCTCCTTATCTCCCGCCATGTGGAAGGAAGCACCACTATCAAGATACCACACCGATCCCATTGAGCTTGAAAAGCATGCGATCAAAGAGAAATCAAGTTCAAATTGCGAGGAAAGGGCCTCACTAGTTGCAGCTCCAACAAATTTCAACAATGTTGTAGTTTTGAGCAGCTCTTGCATGTGGATTGAAAATTGATTTTTGAAGTACACCTTTGGCAAGAAGTTTAATTACTAAATCAGGACTAGGTTTCTCGATGTGTAAAGATTCGGAAATAGGAGTTGATACCATAGGTTGAATGGATGATCCAGTTTCATTTCCATTTACAGGACTCTTAGATCCATAATCTCGAGATCGCGTTGCAACCATTACGTGAGAGGACATCAACAGGATATCCGCCGATCAATTGGAACAAGAGTCAAACATTTTGTTGTCTTGTGATGGAAAAGGATATTTAAGAACAATGAGTGTGGGTGAAGCTTTGAAAAAATTAGATACATCGGCCTGATGTTGGCACTCTTTTGTGTAGTTATCCTCATCACAGATAAGACATGGATAATGAGGCTTCCTTTTTTCGTTATATGGTTCGATTTCTTCTGCTTTCTATTTTAGAGAATTGTTTTATTTTCTTTTATCCTTCCCTTTCTTCTTACTCCCATGTGATTTAGTTTTGGTTGCAGATGAATCTACAACATGTATTTTGGCAAAAGTTTCTAGAGAAGAGTCTCCTTTGGGTGAATCAGGTAGAGTTATGATTGGAGTAGTATATTTGGATTGTTTCTTTTTACTCTTTGATGTAATAACTATACCGATTACATTGTCTGTGACATAAGAAATAGAAGGAGTTGTAGTAAGTTGACCTGGGCGAGGTAAATCAATAATTTTTTCATACAAAGTACCATACTGTGTGTAAACAAGGTCTAGATACTGGGCTTTAGTGATAACCTGTTCTTCTGTTACAACACCTCCTTTAGCTACATTTTCAGTAATCTTAGGGAATAATGATTTGATAAATCATCCAGCCAGAATTTGATCTGAGATGAAAACTTTGACTAAATGACATCTATGTCACCATTCATGCATGTGATCGAAAATGTACGTAGATGTAATTTGATTAAGTGAAGTCAAAAGTTTCGTGCCATTATCATAACATAATGGTAACTGAAATGAGTAAGAAAAACAGTTGTTAAGGCATTGAAATTGTTGAAATAGCCTCGTGGTAACTCAATGTACCACTTTGTGGCTAAGCCGACAAAAGTTATTTGAAAAAGTATTAAATGAATGGAATAATTGATCAAAGAGTTGGATGCACACCACAGATGGTAAGCCATAACATGGTTTGAGGGGTCCTCTCCTAGCTTTCCTTCAAACTTCAAAATGTCAGTAGGAAACATAGTAGGCATGGTTGGCCAAAACAGAAGATAGTAAATTGGGTCATTCGTTAGCCGAAACAAGTCTGGTAAATCTAAAGTTGCTATAAAAGGTAATTGCCTGTTAGGGTCTTGTTGAGTGAATTGATAACCCCAATGGACAATTCCAGTACCTGGAGGAGGGTATCTAGGAAAACTTGAAATAACTTGAGCAGATGGAATTAGCACACCTCCAAGATATTCAGGCTAGCCATACCAATTTGGGGTTGAGATGGCATCTGAAATGTATAACTAGGGAATGGTTGACTCTGGAAAGATGGATTTTGTCCCAATTTTCCATATCGCAATTGACCCTGAAATGGCTGACCTTGAAAAAATTGTCCTCGGAGAGGTTTACCTACCAAGGGTTGCCCCTGAATAGGTTGACTTTCAAAGGTTTTCCCCTAAACAAGTTTACCTATAAGGGGTTTCCCTTGAATAGGTTGACCTATAAAAGGTTGACTTGTTTATATTGTTGGGGTTCCCATGTTTTGGCAAGGTTGGAAATACCAAAAGATGAGACAACATCAAACCACTTTTAGACCTCAGGATCTAGCCCTCCTAGGTCTAGAGAGGGATCTCTCTATCATTGTCAAAGGTATATGTCTTTGAAGCTCTATGTTAAGATTTTAGGCTAGTTATAAGGCTCGGGGTTTTTCTGTTTGATTTCTTGTTTGGTTGATGGCTATCGGGAAAGAAGGATTCAATGTAAGACCAGGATGAGCAAAGAGAAAAAGGGCAGAGGTGAAATATTCCAGGGAGCATTCAAAACCATTGGGCAATGGAGTCAGGAAAGGATTTGCTTACTATCCAATAGGCAGGCTTTCAATTGGGCTAGTCATCTAAAACATAGGATCTTAAAGATGATTGTGTGATATGAAAGGTAAGAGAGGAGGAGATAACACAGATTCAGAGCACAGTGTTAAAGACCAGCTGGTCGCACAAGGATCCTAGTGGACAGGGCTAACTCTAATCCCCAGTGTTCCCAAATCTTCCAACTAAATCCTTAACAATAAATATCTAAGAACTGAATTCATTTAATTCATACATCAGAGAGCAGGCAACAACATCCACTACATTGGTTAAACCAACTGAAATCAATTCTTAGATAACACATTCAGAAGAAAAACATTGATGGCAAGGAGAGCAGAAACATAGGGTACCTAACAAGGGTAAATCCTATACCAATATTCTGATGCAAGCCAGTAGAAATGAAATGAAATGAATTAAACACAGAGATAGGAAAACATCGTCGTTGCTTTAGATCAGGATCCAAAGAAATGTGCTTGTCATATTAAACAGAAATACCAGTCAAGTACAACATTGTTGATAGGAGAATACTCAGTCTGAAATCATATTCCTCAGCCTATCTAACACTTTACACAGAGACTGTGTCTCAATAAAAACTGCTTGCAATTATCTGATAACTGATCAACAACCTTTACAATATTATCTCATGATTTTTATAGCTGAAGGGAAGCAGAGGAGGTAGGTGAAGAACTAAATGCAGTATTAAACTTCTGAAAAGAAAGAGGGCCGAAGCCCATTCTGTTTAAATTTTGAGCATTCAATTCCTGTCACTCTTTGGATGGAAGAGTGGTCTTCTTCGAGCCTCTATTTACTTCGGTATGTCTCTTGATGTACTTGGGCTACAGTGATCTGTAGTACTATTGGTGATTAAACAAAAGATAAATGAATGATGGAGAACTCTGCCATACTTATGAAACAAATGCTCTAGTAGCTTCAGACTGTTGTCAGGGTGGGAATTTCTTTAGAAACACGGTGTAGAGTAAAAGTTGCATGGGCGCTTTGTCCTTTATGAAGAAAACATTCTGTTGGTGTGCAAATCTTGATATACATAAATCCCTACATGCTGTACCTTTTGTGCAATCCATGATGTCCTTGAACTGGTACCTTTGCCTTCTAAAATCCTTGAAAAGGCTCAAAGTCTTCTATTTCTTACCTCGAGCTCTCTGCTGCTCCTGTACTTCCTTTGTTCATGCAATCCAAGCTTTAATGGCGCCGGAGGGTTTGCAGAGTTCAAACTCTGTCCTTTGATGAAATTTATGCTACAGAAACTTATCTAGACGTTTTTCTGTAACAACAGGCTCTAGATTTCAGCTCTTTCTGTGCGTTGTGCCTTTACAATGGTGTATATGAATCATGGTGGCTTTCTGCCCTTAGATAACCCTGCAAAACACGAAAACGAGTTAAGAGAACTGTGCATGGGGGGTGGCATGGATGACTGCGGAAACGGCGACGTGATACGGTGGACGACGAAGCATGCAGAGAATATTATGGAGGAAAGGTGTAATAGTGAGAAATGCACTGGGCGACGTCGAAAAAATAATTTCGCTGGAAAAAATATTTAAAAATTTGACCGTGGAATGAAATATATATTCATGGATGGGCGAATATACAATGGAACACGTGGAAGAATGAGTGGAGGATAGGGCGATGGCGGAATAGTCAACAACGGGGCAATTGAATGTGGACTGTCCGATCTCGGGAGGAGATCGACGGTTGAAAATGCATCGAAGGGCGACGGATCGCGAGCCATACCCTGAGTTATCGCATGTGCATTTGATTTAACTATCATGCATCTTCGGCAAGTGATAGCCGTTGGATGGCCTGCCCCAAATCGGACGGTCCACGGCAATATCACTGGGTATCCGCGTCTGAACAATAATGCGCGATGGACTGCGTTTAACGCATGAGGACGGCAATTTTGAAAAAGGTACAGGGGACACGTGTCACGCGATGTATGGAATCGCTGGCCGATCAATAAATATCGCCTACCCCCGAAAGGCGGTGCGATAGAAACCAGGTGGATTTTGAATAGTGAAAGCGGGCGGGGACCACCGGGATGGGCGGATTACGCACCGTCGGATCTATACAGATCAACGGTTGAAAACGCACCCGATATGGATGAACTGTGGACCGTTGATCTGGCGAATTAACGAACAGCGGCGATGCGACTACGGCTGGTGAATAGGTTGCACAGTGACAGCTGCGAGGGTGGCGATCACCGTCCATTCTGTGAAGATCAATGACGCGGATCGCCCCGTGGGACTTAACAGCAAAATGCAATCGCATCGAAGTTTTGTAGTCTTACAAAGGGTTGAGCTTGTTTGCAAGTCGCGATGGCGACTAGCCCCCAAGGCATTAAGCGCTTGGTCTTGGGTAAGGGTTACGTGGGGAAGTGGTTGAAAAGGGCTAGCAGAAAAGGGGCCAAGGCTTGTTATAAGGTCGGAAAGTGGGTTTTTAACCCATTTTAATGCATTTCGAAGCCTAAAGAGGGTAACGATAGGGAGATAGAGGGGGAATTTGAGGAAACAAAGGGCAAGGGTAGAAATCCAAGGGGATTTGGGATATGATTTAGGGGGTTAGGAGGGACTTAGAGGGAGCAAAAGGGGATTTTGACAAAGGGGGAAAAGGGGTACAATGGGAAATTCTCCAGAGATACAGGGGGAAAGTTAAAGCCTTTTGGAGCACAATTTGTCACAATCAGAGAGGCCTTATAATGGGGATCAGAAGAACGGATTTTATCAGAGGCAATGGCACAGGAGACTTCAAGGATGATGTGTCTTCAGGTGAGATGCATTCCTTGAAGGCTCAAAACAATTTAGCCCCCTACTTTTCCTATCAAAAATTTACAGGGGGCTAACAGTGGCTCCACATGGGGATGGCTTCTTCTTGAAGGAGTCAAGAATTTAGAAAATAATCTTTGATGTAGGCCAGATGCCTGCTACTTAAGCCACCTTCTTCTTTGATTTTCAGTTGCCACAATTGTGAAGACATCAATTTAGCAGAAAAACTTTCCTGACCAATCTACCTACCCACACTACAATCCTAGCATCTTTTTCTCCTTCTAGGGTGCATTTGAGCTAGCAGACCCTTTACATCTTTTTTTTTATTTTTTACAAACTGAAAACAAACCTACTCTAAGTCTACCCTTATTTCTCCATGAGACCAGATTAGACTGTTGGTCCCATATGCTTCTCTACCTAATCTAATGTCTGCTGGGATTAAACTGTCCAGCAGATTTCTTCTCTAAATTCTACAACAGGAAATTTAAAAACAGTCAAACTAGGATTAAACAGTCTAGTTTGTTGTAGATCCAGGCATAAAGACAGTTGCACATGGACAAAAAACTTTGCAGAAAACCGAACAAAACTTTGAAGGCTTGAAATCTGAAACTTGAAGTATCCTTCTTTCTTTTTGAGACTCAAGATTTGAGCATATTAGAGTCACTTCTTTTCTTCATTTCAGCTCTGGTTTTAGGCATGTTAGAGTTGATTCTTCTTTCTTCTTTTGTTGGTCCAGGTTTTGAGTGTGTTTGGACCAGCTTCTTTGCTTCCTTTGGCTCAGGTTTTGAGCTTATTAGAGCCAACCTTTTGCACATCAAAGGTTCATGTTTTGAGCATGTCTGAACCTCTCACTTTTCTTCTTCTTCTTTTTTTTTTGGAACATTTTCTCTTTTTTCTCGAAAATAAAAACTACAATGGTATGTACAATGGAAATGTAAACTGGAAGTTTAGAATCAGCAGAAGTAGTGTTTGAGCATCCTGCCATTTACAGGACCCCCAAACAGCTCTGTACCATCTAATTCCTGTAGGAAGAAGGCATTTGGACCCACAGTGGCCTGGATGATGTATGGACCTTGCCACAAACTGTCAAACTTGTTGTGCTTTCCTTTATCCTCTCTCCTTGAATCCCACTTGAGAACTCTATCTCCAATTTTGAAAATAGTAGCTTTGGTTCTCTTGTCAAACAACTTCTTTATGTTTTCCTGAACTTTAACAGCTCTGTTATAGACCTCCTCCCTTTTTTGTTGAAGATGGATTGTTTGATTTATCCTTCTAATCATGATATCTTCTTCTGTCTGGATCTCTTGGACAAGTTTGATCACTGGTATCCCAAGGCTGGTAGGAAACACTGCTTTTGTCCCATAGACAAGCTGATATGGTGGCATGCCAATGGATTTTTTTGTTGTAAGCCTATCAGCCCACAAAGCATTCACCAACTTGTTATGCCATGACTTTTTGTTCTCTTCAAGCAGCTTCTTAATGATAGTCACCAGGCTCTTGTTTGATGATTCAGCTAATCCATTACCTTGAGGGTAGTAGGCAGTTGAATGACCGAGTGTTATTCCATACCTGTGACAAAAATCAACCATTTTCTTGGATCCGAAAGCAACAGCATTATCAATGATTATTTTCCTTGGGCGGCCAAACCGAGAGAGGATATGACCTTCTAGGAACCTAATGATGACTGAATCTATGGCATTCCTAGTAGGTATGGCCTCTATCCACTTAGTGAAGTAGTCTGTGGCTATTAGGATCCATTTGTGTTGTGCAGAAGAATCAGGATGAATTTATCCTATAAAATCTAGGCCCCATTGCATATAAGGGCCTTCAACAGTGATGGGTTGGAGAGGTAAGGGGAGGAGCTTTCTTTTGCCTTCAAAAATCTGGCACTTGAGACAGGCAGTAATCATTTTATGGACATCATTGAAGAGTGTGGCCAATAATAGCCCGCCCTAAGTTTTTTTTTTGCAGTGGCCTTCCAACTCAGGTGGCCTCCACACTCTCCAGCATGGAATTCTTATTTGATCCTTTCTGACTCTGATTCAGGCAAACATTTAAGCAATAGGCCATTCATATTTTTCCAATATAAGTTTTCATTCAGAATGCAGTAGTTTCTGGCTTTTAGCTTTAGGAATCTGGCATTGGTCCTTGACAGTTCAGGTGGAGCATTGAGGTTGGTGAGCACATAAAGGAAATCAGAGTACCAAGGAGAGTTCTGAAATTTCTCCTCAGCAGTGGGATCAGGAAATCCTTCATGCTCATCCAAGCCAGCTATCATGTTAATGTCAAGGGCTTGCAGATTTGATTCGGCCATTAATTTAGCTAAGCCCTGGCCTTTGATTAGTTTGGTGGGTTTTATCTCAAGGTCGTATTCTAAAATCACAACAATCCATTTGCCCCTCTTACCATTAGGATCTTGGGACAATATATCTTTGACAACTATGTTAGGCACATAAGCTATGGTGTGGGAATGCAATATGTACACCCTAAAGTCCTTTAAGGCCTTGATAAGAGCATAAGCCTATTTTTCCATTATATTGTATTTCAAGGGTGCGTCTCTCAGTGCTTCGCTGAAAAAGGCAATTGGTTGTTCGATTCCCTCTGTGTTTTTCTAAAACAGGACTGCAACTACTGTATGCTCAAAGGCAAATGAAAAAATCAGGAAATCCTTTGAGAAATCAGGGCTGATCAGAACAGGAGCTTGGGTGAGTGCAATTTTTACTGATTCAAAATATTGTTTAGATCCAACAGTCCATTTAACTCCCTCACCTTTCTTCAGCATGTTAATCATATTCCTAAGGTGTTCAACTAGGTTGGGAATAAATCTTCTAAGGAAGTTTATTTTCCCAATGAAGGACTGTAATTCTTTGATGTTCCTCGGGTGTGTGATTTGTAGTATCCCCTCAACTCTCTGTGGGTCTATCCTAATCCCATTTTCAGATATAATATGGCCAAGAAGCTTTCCTTCTTGCAGCCCAAACACAGTCTTTTTAGGATTCAGTGACAGACCAAACCTTCTACATTTTTCAAACACTTTTCTCAGATGTTCTAGGTGTTCTTCCTCAGTCTTGGAGTAGACTGTTATGTCATCCAAATAAATCACAATGAAGTGTCCTATCTCATCTGGAAAAGCTATATCCATTTCTCTTTGGAAGGTGGCTCCAGCATTCATCAGTCCAAAGGGCATTTTTACATACATAAAGGTGCCCCAGGGGGTGGTAAACGCTATTTTGAGTTGATCTTCTGGGAGTACTAGAACTTGGTTGTATCCTAAAAAACCATCCAAAAGAGAAATCCTTTTCGAGCCTACTACCTGTTGTAGAATGTGTTCCATTTTTGGCAAAGGGTAGTTGTCCTTGAGTGAGGCTCTATTAAGATTTTTGAAGTCTATACACAGTCTTATTTCCCCTGTTTTCTTTCTCACAGCCACTAGGTTTGATACCCAATCAGAGAACCTCACAGGAACTATTATGCCCACATCATACATCTTTTTAATCTCTTTTTCAACTCCAGGCAATTGTTTTGGGTTTATCCTACGAAGCTTCTGCCTGAAGGGTTTTTGATTTTCCTTTAAAGGTATTTTGTGACGTATCATGTTTGTGTCATAGGCCTTTAAGTCTTCATAACTCCAGGCAAACGAATCAATGAATTCCTTGAAAAGGTCCATGTATCTTTTCTTCATGTCTGCAGGTAAAGACTTAGCCAGTTTAATCATTTTGGGTTTATCTTCAGTGCCTATGTTGCATTCTTCCATATCAGAGTCTGCATGTTCTATAGTGGGCCTTTTTGCTACATCATCAAAGTCAAAGAGGTCCTCTAAGGGTGCCAGGCCTCTGGTATATTCTTATCTTTGGTCTGCAGCACCTCTACGTCTTCACTTTCTGCGTTCTCACATTTTGTGGTTAAATTTCCGGTTTCTTCATTTAAAGCGTTTATTTCTATGTTACAGGGTGTTTCTTCGTCAGAGGATTCTTCACTTAGGCAGCTGTTCTCAGATTTAAAGTCTGAATCAGAAAATTCGAACTCATTCCTGCCTATCAGGAAATCCTCAATATGTTTATCACCTTCAAAAACCTGCCAATACTTTTCATTGTCCAGCACTGCAGGTCTGAATTTGGTCTGAATGATGATCTACTAATCGCTGGGAGTCTTAGGATATGAGCTAGCTAGGCAAGCTAATCCATTTGCAATGACGTTTTGACTCCTAGAAACAAAAACTAATTCGTACTCAACAAATGTTCTCAATAAATCCATAGTGTCATTCCTATATGCTCTCAGCCTAGGATGTTTCGTTGTGTATTCACCATTCACTTGTTTAATAATCAGCTGAGATTCTCCACGCACAGTTATCCTATGGGCTCCTAATTTTTTCAACAGAGTTAAGCCTAGGATCAGAGCCTCGTATTCTGCAATATTGTTCGTACATTTGAAGTGCAGGTTGCAGGCATGGCTCTCTGCATAGTCACTCTCTGTGTTATGTACCCACACTCCTGGCCCAGCAGTTCTCTTGGTGCATGACCCATCGAAACTCATCTCCCACAGGGGTTCAAACTCGTTTTTGTTATCATTTCTTTCCCTACATCTGGGTTCGCCATTATGTTGCGTTATAGGGTCTACACTAGGCTGTGGGCTATTTATTTTTTCATTATGGGTGTGGAGATCAGAGAGGTGACAAGTTGGCTTATTGCATTTTGTTTCTAGTTCATTTTGAGCTTTTGTTTCAATGCACTGCTCTGAGTTTTCTACGTATTCCTCCTCTGAGTCTAGGGTAGCCATTATGTTAAAGTCCATTGGCTCTGTTTTCTCATTTGTATCTCTGTTTTGGGACGTAGACCCTTCTAAGGAATCATCATTACAAAGGATGAAGGAGTCAAGGTCTATATGTACAGAGTATAAAGGAGAGTTTTCAGGCTTTTCGGGGCTACTGACTAGGAATTTCATCTGTGTCTCCCTATACAGTTTTCTAACTTGGCCAATGACAGGAATTGTGGCATATGAGCCATCCATCTGCATTGTACCCTGCAGCTTGGCTCCCCATGATCTTGATAATAACATGCCATACTTGGGTGGAACATCTGCCACCACAACATCCATGACCATAGATTTAGTAGGAATCTGAGTAAGACTCACACACAGGTCTTTAATTAGGCCAAGGCATTTTACTCTGTTAGAGTCGAATGAATATAAATCTTTATATGGTTGGGTTATCTCTAGGCCTAGTCTTTCCATGACTACCTTAGGCATCAGGTTGTGAGATGCTCCAGAATCATGCATTGCATTATGAATAATCTTGTCATGAATGTTGAGACTGATATAGAAAGGTGGAACTACCCCTTCCTGAAACTTTCCCTCTATTTTTGAACCAAACAGAAGGGCAGGTTGGTCATCACTCAGATTTACAGTGTCAATGTTTTCACCTAAATTTAATGCTCTCAAAATTTGGCCTTTATATACATCCTAAGTGGCAGCTCAGGGAGTGGGACAGAGATTTTGATTTTTGCAATCTCGCTCTCCAAATTGAAAGCTGACTGACTCTTTGGAATGTTCAACTATGTTTTGTTAGCCACTTCTTTAGTGGCTGAACCAGTGTGTTGATTTTCGTTATGTACAAGGTTAGGAACAGTTGTATCAGGAGTACTAACTGTAGTGCTAGTACTGCTAGTGGGTTCACCTCGTTTGTCAACGTTTTGGTTGTCCTTTTCTTTGTTCTTCCCAGAACTCTCAGCTGCTGGTTTGTTACTTTCAATGGTTGCTTTAGAAGTTTTCTCAGGTCTTTTCTTGATGGTGACCTCAGAAGCCTTTGGTTTGGCAGTTTCTTGACTCTTTTTGCTTATAAGTTCATATTGTTTGACCTGCATGATAGCATCTTCAAATCCAAGTCTGTAATCTTCAGATTCTGACCTCTCCTCATCCCAATATGAAGGTGAGGGTTGATCTTCCTCTGAATAACAGTTATGGATTGAGTATTTTGTTTCAAACATGTTTATTGTGTTCCCTTCAGACTCTTCTATGATTCCCTCATCTTCATCAAGAAAATTCTCTTGGAATGGGGGAATAACTTGTTGATCTGACTCTCTTTGTCTGTTGGGAGTGGCATTGTTTCTTCTAAAGTTCTGGTTCTGGTTTTGATTTCTGTTTTGGTTATTAACTGTGACAAACATTTTTTTCACCATTTGTTGTATCTCTTCCACGTTTTTGGACAATTTATCATAATTTTGGTCAGATGAGGAAGCTACATTGTCATCTCTGTATGTTACCCTCTTCTCATATCTCAGTCTTGCTCTTTTCTCAATCAGATTTGCCTCTATATTCACTACTCCTTTCTGCATGTCCTCCAATGTGTTGTACTCTTTATCCCTAAGCTCATAGGCCATGTCAGCATCAAAGCCTTTGGGGTATTTTGCTAAAGCCATGCCTTGTGGAGGTTTCATATGTGGAGGGAGGGCATTGTAAATGCTGTTAAATCTTGTTGTGTAATCATGGATACTCTCTCCTACGTTTCTTTTCAGGGTCATGTATTCTTCTAGGAGTTGGCGAGGATTTTCCCTAGCTTCCCATTTGTTTATGAAGGTCTGATATAAACCGGTAAGATCTTGGATACTACCAGGAGGCAAGCTTTTAAACCATTTCTTCACATCACCTCCTAAGCTCTGGGCAAAGATTCTTATTTTGAATGTATCATCATCTATCTCCATGTAGTCAAAAGAATCTTTCATCTTATCTACATGTTGCTGAGCTGTGATGGACTCTTTTGCAATGAAGTGTGGGATATTTGATTGATAATGATTTGGTAGGGGCACTAGAGGCTGAGGTAACATCAAAGGTGCATACCAAGTTGCCATAATGATATTCTTATGAGGTAAAGGGTTAACTTGAGCGGCTATTATATGGATGATAGGGATATTATAACCAGCAGAAGACTGATGAGCAGATCTAGGGTGACTGAGCCCCAAGTTTTGTATAAAATGTATATCAGGAGGTGTAGAAGGAGGGGTATGTCTATTCCCAAGCTGTCTACCACTTTGGGGTGGCGAACCAGGAAGCTCAGGGTCTGGCTGGTCTAAAATACTGATTGACCTAGTTCTAGGTAATCTATTAGGTAGGTCTAGGTCAAGGTGAAAGTGTGATAGAGCTGTAAGATCTTCTGGTGCAGAGTTAGCTCTATGGATGAGGTTGGAAATAGTTGGTTTTTTATGTGTATGAGATCCTTTGAGGATGCTCTCAGGGTTGTCAACTATTTCAGGTGGGTCTGGGTTACGGTAAGCTCTTGTATGAATGGTTCTTGAAGCCAGAATGTTGTTTTCCAACCAAGCAGCTTAACCCTACTTGTTACTTCTACCGTGGTTGATGTTGTTATGGAGGCTGGTCTCTCAGTGGAGTCTTATGTGAAACCAAGATAATCAGCAGGCCTGCTAATCACTAGTGGAGTCTTTGATCGTTTAGGAATTATGGAGTCACCAGGTGGAAGGTTTAAGATGTTTTTGAAGGGTACATTGTCCACCACAATGCTTATGAGATGTCCCCTTTTAGGGATATCTTTTAAACACAGCAAACTCTAACCAGAGATTGACTAGGAGGGCATTTACCAGATATTTCGCCTCTGAAAGAGTGTGAGATCTGGAGGCTACCTGGCCCTTTCCAGACTCTGTCTAAGAGTGTGGGAGAACACAACAAATGGTACAGAGGTTGATGTGTGAATAGGAGTGTTTAACTACCAACCTAACTAGATATTGTAGGTTTTCTGAGGCTTATGATATAGCAAGGTGAGGAAAACTCAGAATTCCCCAGTGGAGTCGCCATTACGTTGGGATTCCCATGTTTTGGCAAGGTTGGAAATACCAAAATATGAGACAACATCAAACCACTTTCAGACCTCAAGATCTAGCCCTCCTAGGACCAGAGAGGGATCTCTCTATCATTGTCAAAGGTATATGTCTTTGAAGCTCTATGTTAAGATGTTAGGCTAGTTATAAGGCTCGAGGTTTGTTTGTTTGATTGTTTTTTTGGTTGCTGGTTATCAGGAAAGAAGGATTCAATGTAAGACCAGGATGAGCAAAGAGAAAAAGGGCAGAGGTGAAATATTCCAGGGAGCATTCAAAACCATTGGGCAATGGAGTCAGGAAAGGATTTGCTTACTATCCAATAGGCAGGCTTTCAATTGGGCTAGTCATCTAAAACATAGGATCTTAAAGATGATTATGTGATATGAAAGGTAAGAGAGGAGGAGATAACACAGATTCAGAGCACAGCGTTAAAGACCAGTTGGTCACACAAGGATCCTAGTGGACAGGGCTAACTCTAATCCCCAGTGTTCCCAAATCTTCCAACTAAATCCTTAATAATAAATATCTAAGAACTGAATTCATTTAATTCATACATCAAAGAGCAGGCAACAACATCCACTACACTGGTTAAACCAACTGAAATCAATTCTTAGATAACACATTCAGAATAAAAACATTGATGGCAAGGAGAGCAGAAACATAGGGTACCTAACAAGGGTAAATCCTATACCAATATTCTGATGCAAGCCAGTAGAAACGAAATGAAATGAATTAAACACAGAGACAAGAAAACATCATCGCTGCTTTAGATCAGGATCCAAAGAAATGTGCTTGTCATATTAAACAGCAATACCAGTCAAGTACAACATTTCCGATAGCAGAATACTCAGTCTGAAATCATATTCCTCAGCCTATCTAACACTTTACACAGAGACTGTGTCTCAACATAAACTGCTTGCAATTCTCTGATAACTGATCAACAACCTTTAAAATATTATCTCATGAGTTTTATAGCTGAAGGGAAGCAGAGGAGGTAGGTGAAGAACTAAATGCAGTATTAAACTTCTAAAAAGAAAGAAGGCCGAAGCCCATTCTGTTTATATTCTGAGCATTCAATTCCTGTCACTCTTTGGATGGAAGAGTGGTCTTCTTCTGGCCTCTATTTACTTCGGTATGTATCTTGATGTACTTGGGCTACAGTGCTCTGTAGTACTATTGGTGAATAAACAAAAGATAAATGAATGATGGAGAAGTCTGCCATACTTATGAAACAAATGTTCTGGTAGCTTCAGACTGTCGTCAGGGTGGGAATTTCTTTAGAAACACGGTGTAGAGTAAAATTTGCTTGGGCGCTTTGTCCTTTATGAGGAAAACATTCTGCTGGTGTGAAAATCTTGATATATATAAATCCATGCATGTCCTACCTTTTTTGCAATCCATGATGTCCTTTGAACTGGTACCTTTGCCTTCTAAAATCCTTGAAAAGGCTCAAAGTCTTCTATCTCTTGCCTCGAGCTCTCTGCTGCTCCTGTACTGCCTTTGTTCATGCAATCCGAGCTTTGATGGCGCCGAAGGGTTTGCAGATTTCAAACTCTGTCCTTTGATGAAATTTATGCTTCAGACACCTATCCGGACGTTTTTCTGTAACAACAGGCTCTAGATTTCAGCTCTTTCTGTGTGTTGTGCCTTTACAATGTTGTATATGAATCATGGCGGCTTTCTGCCCTTAGATAACCCTGCAAAACACGAAAAAGAGTTAAGAGAACCGTGCATGGGGGGTGGCATGGATGACTGCGGAAACGGAGATGTGATACGGTGGATGACGAAGCATGCAGAGGATATTATGGAGGAAAGGTGTAATAGTGAGAAATGCACTGGGCGACGTCGATAAAACAATTTCGCTGGAAAAAATATTTAAAAATTTGACCATGGAATGAAATATATATTCATGCACGGGCGAATATACGATGGAACACGTGGAAGAATGACGTGGAGGATATGGCGATGGCGGAATAGTCAACAGCAGGGCAATCGAATGTGGACCGTCCGATCTTGGGAGGAGATCGACGGCTGAAAATGCATCAGAGGGCGACGAATGGCGGGCCATACCCTGAGTTATCACGTGTGCATCTGAGTTAACTATCATGCATCTTCGGTGAGCGATAGCCTTTGGATGGCCCGCCCCAAATCGGACGGTCCACGGCAATATCGCTGGGCATCCGCGTCCGAACAATAATGCGCGATGGACTGCATTTAACATGCGAGGACAACAGTTTTGAAAAAGGTACAGGGGACGCGTGTCACGCGATGTATGGAATCGCTGGTCGATCGGTAAATACCGCCTACCCCCGAAAGGCGGTGCGATAGAAACCGGGTGGATTTTGAATAGTGAAAGAGGGCGGGGACCACCGGGACGGGTGGATTCCGCACCGTCGGATCTGTACAGATCAACAGTTGAAAACGCACCCGATATGGATGAACTGTGGACCGTTGATCTGGCGAATTAACGAACGGCGGAGATGCGACTACGGGCGGTGAACGGGTTGCACGGTGAAAGTTGTGGGGGTGGTGATCGCTGTCCATTCTATGAAGATCAATGACACGGATCGCCCCATGGGACTTAACGGCAAAATGAAATCGCATCGGAGTTTTGTAGTTTTACAAAGGGCTGCGCTTGTTTGCAAGTCGCGATGGCGACTAGCCCCCAAGGCATTAAGCGCTTGGTCTTGGGTAAGGGTTACGTGGGGAAGTGGTTGAAAAGGCTAGCAGAAAAGGGTCCAAGGCTTGTTATAAGGTCGAAAAGTGGGTTTTTAACCCATTTTAATACATTTCGAAGCCTAAAGAGGGTAATGATAGGGAGATAGAGGGGGAATTTGAGGAAACAAAGGGAAAGGGTAGAAATCCAAGGGGATTTGGGATATGATTTAGGGGGTTAAGAGGGACTTAGAGGGAGCAAAAGGGGATTTTGACAAAGGGGGAAAAGGGGTACAATGGGACATTCTGCAAAGGTACAGGGGGGAAAATTAAAGCCTTTTGGAGCACAATTTGTCACAATCAGAGAGGCCTTATAATGGGGATCAGCAGAAGGGATTTTATCAGAGGCAATGGCACAGGAGACTTCAAGGATGATGTGTCTTCAGGTGAGGTGCATTCCTTGAAGGCTCAAAACAATTTAGCCCCCTACTTTGCCTGTCAAAATTTTACAGGGGGCTAACATATATACCTATTGTGCCAGGTCATCCCAAAGATGCTTGAGGAATTAAATGGACTATAGGTCCAGTTTGATGGGTAATAGTCTTAGGAATAGCATGTGTAACAGTTGTCGTTGACATTTGAGGGGTCGTAGCAACAGAATCTTAGGAAACTCCTGGGATGGTTGTACCTAATTATTGGATAGGAGTACTAGGAGTACTTGGACCAACTTGTTGACTACATGGCATAGATGCCCTTGGGGTAATTTGAAGTGCACCTTGAACATGTTGTTGGGCTTGGATGTAACCAAATTGTCCAAGTGGTTGAGCAGGTTGTTTATAAGGAATTTACGACGTAGGTTGCAAAGGCTATTAAATAAATGAGGGGTTCAATATAGAGTTCATCCTTGGATAAGGAGTTCCCATTGAGGGTTGTGACACATAGGGTTGACCATAACCAGTTTGAGGCATGGGCCCATAAGTTTTCTAATTACTAGGAATAGGCTTCCCTACAACCGTCAGATAGGTTCCAGTGAAAGGTTTCCCTCCCTGAAAATGTTGTTGCCCTTGAAGAGGTTGTTGTTCTTGAAAAGGTTGTTGCCCTTGTAGGGGTTGCTTCCCTTGAAGAGGTTTTTGCCCTTAAAGAGGTTGCTGCCCTTGAAAAGGATGTTTCCCTTGAAGAGGTTGCTGGCCCCCAGGCACAATGTAGCCACCCTATGAGCTAGCTTGAGGGGTATTCTAGAAAAAAATATAAATATGCTACATATTCAAAGGCTAGGTGGTAGACTCAAATAGGCCAGTTGACATAGTAGAAGTTATAGAGGAAGGATATGCTCCTAAAAAAGTTCTAGAAAGCGACTGGTACCCAACAGGAAGAGAAGGACCACCATATAAAAAAAGTTCTGGTGAAGACGAAATCATGGATGACTCAGTAGACATGCTCTCAGAAGCCATGTTACTATACCTGGGTAAAGAGTAAAATTGGATTCGTGTCATGGATGTCCATAACCAGAAGACTGTAAAAAATCGGTGAATTGGAGATACCAAGGATCTGGTCGAAAAGGAGTGTAAGGAAAATCTAAAGGGTAGATTGGTTCAGTATACCTTAAATATAAAGATTCCTGATGAGAGGGAATTTCAATTTCTTCTTCTTCGTCAGAGATTTCTTCAATGCTAATAATTCCATGAGGAATATTCTTAGTAATGAGAAGTTTTACTCGAGGTAAACAAGGATGACCAGGAGTCAGGGCTATTACATTTGAAAGTGACTCAGATGAAGTGGAATCAGACTCAGGTTCATATATTTTTGGTTCAATGAGCTATGTATCTGAAAACTCACTAGTGACAGATTCAATTGTGATTACTTCAGAAATTTCTGGTTGATCTTGTTCTGCTTTAGTTGTTTGAGGTTGATTAACTTCAAAATCATGATGTACTATGATAGACGATTCTCCTTATTCAGAAGACTTGGTTCCTAATCATTGAACCCTTTCAGTTTTTATTTTTTCCAATTGACTGGGTGTATATTCAGGGGGTTTCCCCTGCATTTTACGTGAATGTCTCGGTAATTCAGCCACGGTTAATTTCTTTAACACATGAAAACAAAAAATTTCAAAAGAATCAAACCTAAGGCCTCTAAAAGTAATCAAATAAATGAACACGTGCTAAAAAATCTAAGAATCAATCCACACACAAACAATATATTTCCACAATGAAATCACTAGTTGGTGATGAAATCCAACGTCGCAGAGATTAATGTGGAAAACTAATGGTTAGAAGAGTTAACTTGACAACCTACTTAGTGAAACATTCTGGTGCAAGTAACTCCACTATGCCATCTCGAAGTGAAGAGTACCCTTCGGAAATTCCAAGTGAGTCTAGTCAACGTCTGCTCCAAGTATAGTGGGACCTTCCCTCCATCGTCACCTTGGGAAAAATCCTAAAGATTATAGCCACTAAAGTTAACAACTGAGACAATTGAAATTGGGGGAACAATCTGTGGCCTGATACACACGCAAGGGTAGAGTATCAAAGCTCAATCCCCTTCCAAGCTCCTCAACGTGGTAAATACGAGGTATACTAACAAGTGATCCCAGGCTCCTTGACAATGGTTAATCTGAGGTTTACCATTTATAATATGTGCACATCTTCTATATTTACCAATTAAGTAGGTATGATTACTCCACTGGGTCCAACATGCCCCCATGCTTGACTCTTTTAAGAAGATCTCCCTAGAGAAAAATTGCAACAATTGGATTTTTCCCTACCGCAATATGCTACTTGTTTGTTTGTCTTCTTTGGAAAGTTAATTACTCCCTATTCCAAAGAAATAATCCTCAACTAGATTGGTGGAAAGAGCCCTAGAAAATGTAAAAATATCTAGACCAATTTTATTAAGCTTTGTATTAATTTGGATATTGTCTATGCAGAGGGGTATGGAAATGAAACTCAATGATGTTGTCACCGACTCAAAAAATTACTCTAAATGCATCAACAATGAATATGCAATTCTTCATTTCAATGAATTCCTAGTTAAGGGAAGGTAGAAGGATTTTGTGAACTCAAAGAAGTGAAAATTCCTTAAAACATCCCATAACAATTCATTTTCATTAAGAAGTAAATTTCATTTTGAAACATAACCAATATCACTTTCTAATGAAAATCTCCATTGATTCAAAGCCAAAACATACAATGTTTGGTCCCTATATTACTAGTATAGTCCCTTATTGTTATTAGTGTAACGCCCTTATTGTTATTATTGTACCCTTGTAACCCCCATTTTTTTATTATTGTGCCCTTAAATTATTATTGTTAGGTCAGCTAGGATTACATTGTAGCCCACTAGGATTACATTATGGCCACTTGGACTCCTAGATATAGAAAGGAGGTTTTGTAAATTGTATCATCCAATAACTTTTCATTTATGTAATGTATTGGAGGTTTCCCCCTCGAAGTGGCTTATTTCTAAGGCATTGATATCTCTTTTACTCTATTTTTGGAGCTGGTTACACAACATTTGGTATCAGAGCTTTGGATTTTAGGGTTTCGCTGCTCCAAACAAGTCATCGTGGAATTTTCGCTATAACTTTTTTTCTATGAAGTTTCAGAAGCTGAAATTTTTAGGGTGTGAAGCTGAAATCCTGAGGAAGATCTTCTAAAAATATCAGAGCTTGGTTCACAATATTTCCAGAGATATGATCTGTGGAAGTTAGGTCTTTTTTCAGGCTCCTAAACAGGTCATCGTGGCATTTGCGCTATAACGTTTTTTCTACGAAGGTTCAGAATCTGAAATTTTTAGGGTGCGAAGCTGAAATCCTGAGGAAACGCACTTAAAAATTTTAGAGCTTGGTTCGCAATATTTTTGGAGATATGATCTGTGGAAGGTAGTGCTTTTTCAGGCTCCCAAATTTCATCTCAAAGAGGTGATCATGGAAAAAGTTCAATAACTCTCTCTGAGCATCGGATTGGAGTGCCGTAAAAAGTGGTCGCAATTACACGGACTGTAATTTCTTGGCTATAAAATTCAGAGGTGAAGCACGAAAAAGTGACACGTGGAAATTCGTACACGTTCGCTCTACTGAACCAGTCCATAATTAGGTCATTGTGGCAGATTGGACATAACTTTGTCTTGGAGAATCAAAATCAGGTCAGACCTGTGGCATTCAAAAGAGAATTTAGAGGGATACTTCAGCGCTGAATTTCAGATGTTTAAGAGCCACAATCACAAAGATAATCCAATTTCAATATTGAGCTCCTCAAAAGCAATAAAAAGGTGTGTATTTTTTTTCCGAAGTCTTGTTTGAAAAATCAATTTGAAATGATTCCAAGGGCATATTGTAGAATAGATATCAGTATTGGGTTCTAAAAAATTCCCCGTAAAAATAATTCAACACCCGTTAAGCATTTAGAAGGCTCTACTATGACTCATGAAGATGAAGAATTGCAACATGATCTATCAAAATTACAAGAGCAAGTGCACCAAATCTCTCTCTCGCAAAGAGCAGCAAAACATGAAATGGAAGTTTTGAAGAAAGGCGTGGAAGCAAAGATGGATGGTGTGAAGAATAATATGGATGGTTTGAAGAAATGCATGGAATCTAAGATAGATGGCATGGAAGTTGGTGTGGAATATAAGATGGATGACATGAAAGTTAAAATGGAAAACATGAAGAATGATCTAAAAGCAGACATAAAAGGTTTGACAAAGTTGAATACAAGAAATGTTTCCTAATGGTGAAAAGATAGTAGAGGAAACTCATGATGAGAACAAAATAAATGTTAATCGTGATTTCATAAACTCTAATGTTGGCGGGAAAAACCACCATATTCCAAAAATGGATATGAGGAAGTTTGATGGAAAGGATCCTGTAACATGGATACTACAGATGGAGCAATATTTTGATCTCCATAATGTGCAAAACACACAAAAGGTACGCATTGCAACTTTACATTTAGAACAAAATACATTTGTATGGTATCGATGGCTTTTCTCCCGTAAAAAAAATTTCACTTGGTCAATTTTTACAGAGGAAATGATAGCACATTATGAGGATACAAAGAGCAACACCTTCTTTAGCTAATTGATAAATCTCAAACAAAGGGTTTAGTGGGGGAGCACATTGAGGACTTCCAAAAATTGAATATAAGGGTAACTGATATTCCAGAGGAACACAGCATTGATCTCTTCATAGGTACTTTAAAGGATAACATCCAACATGAAGTTCACGTTTTGGAACCTGATTCATTGGAGAAGGCATTCAGGTTGGCAAGAAAAATTGAATGTAAAATTATGGCGACAAGGAAGCCTACCACTCACTTCTATAAAAAAGGAAGTGTTTCTACGCCTAGATTTCCACAACCTACAAGGTTGACACCACAACAATTGGAAGAAAAAAGAGCAAAAGGGCTTTGCTACAGTTGTGATAGAAAATACACTAAAGGTCATAAGTGTGCTGAGAAGAAATTATTTTACATAGATTGTGAAGAAGAAGAAGAAAATGAACGAGAAGAGGATATACACCAGGAACCACCCCTAGAAGAGGAAGAAATGAATCCGACCATATCGTGTAATGCACTGGCAGGAATTACCACTCCTCAAACTCTCAAGATAGAAGGACATATCAAGAAGAAAAGGGTAATAGTGTTGATTGATTCAGGTAGCACCCATAATTTTATTCATCGTAAGGTAGCCAAGGAATTAAATTGTTTCCTATACCCAGCACCAGAATGTCAAGTGATGGTTGCAAATGGAGGAACTATAAATTGCTCTGGAAAATGCCATAATATCAAGCTAACCATGTGGGAATATGTATTGACTAGTCCTATGCTTTCCATTCCTATGGGAGGTGTTGATGTTGTACTAGGAGTACAATGGTTACAATCTTTGGGGACGGTAGCTTTTAATTTTCAAGAAATTTTCTTGAAATTTTTCTCAGAAGGAAAGGAAGTCGAATTACGAGGTATTGCAGGGAATCCGGGAAAGATAATAAGATCTAATTTCATGACAAAGCTTCTAAAGAAAGAACAACGAGGTGTAATTACACAATTATGCTCACTAGAAGTTCCAACATCAAAATCATCTATTTCTGCAGATCTCCAACAAGTCTTGGACAATCATTCCAAGGTGTTTGAAACTCCCAAAGGACTCCCACCTCTTCATGATCATGATCATGCTATTCATTTGATTCCAGGAAGTGTTCCTCCAAACATCAGGCCTTATAGATATCCTTGTGTCCAAAAGAGTGAAATTGAACGTATGATTGCAGAAATGTTAGAGGCGGGTATAATTCAACCTAGTCAAAGTTCTTTCTCTGCTCCTGTAGTATTGGTATACAAGAAGGATGGATCATGGCGAATGTGTCCGGATTATAGGGAGCTCAATAATCTCACCATTAAAGATAAATTTCCCATTCCTGTGATTGATGAATTATTGGATGAATTACATGGAGCAATTTATTTACCAAGTTGGATCTTCGTTCAGGATATCATCAAATTAGAATGAAGACTGAAGATATTCCAAAAACAGCATTTCGAACTCATGAGGGTCATTATGAATTTTTGGTCATGCCTTTTAGCCTTACCAATGCACCTTCTACATTTCAAGGGTTGATGAATTCCATTTTCAAACCCTTCCTTAGAAAATTTGTGCTAGAATGTTTTGATGATATACTAATCTACAGCAGGTCTTGGAAGGATCATGTTGAACATGTTGACGGGGTGCTCAAACTATTGCAAGAGAAACAATTATACGCAAAAACATCCAAATGTTTCTTTGGAGTACAAGAGGTGGAATATCTGGGTCATATTGTATCTCACGAGGGTGTTAAAGTAGACCCTAACAAAATTAAATCCATTAAGGAATGGAAAGTCCCCACTACCATAAAGAAGTTGCGAGGATTTCTCGGGTTAACGAGGTATTATCGCAAGTTTGTTAAGAATTATGGGAGAATAGCAGCACCTCTAACAACATTATTGAAGAAAGATGCATTTTCATGGACTCCTGGAGCAACTAAGGCCTTTGAACATCTTAAAGAGGCAATGTGCCTAGCACCGGTCTTAGCTACACCAGACTTCACAAAAACCTTTATTGTGGAATGTGATGCCTCAGGAAATGGAATTGGTGGTGTTTTAATGCAGGAAGGAAGACCCATTGCTTTTGAAAGTCGTCCAATCAAAGGAAAGTATTTACAGAAACCTATTTATGAGAAGGAAATGTTAGCAATACTGCATGCACTAAAGAAATGGAGAACTTACCTAATGGGAAGACACTTCAAAGTAAAAATTGATCATGATAGTCTGAAACACTTTTTGGAACAAAGACTATCTTCAGAAGAGCAGCAAAAATGGGTCACAAAGATGTTGGGTTATGACTTTGAAATAATCTACAAAAAAGGAAAGCTTAATGTTGTTGCAGATGCACTCTCAAGAAAGAATGAAGAGGTGGAAGCATTGCTTTGTACCATTTCTATTATCCAACCAGATTGGATAAAGATGTATGGACACTCATTCAAAAGTTGCAGCAAGATCCTAGTACATCTGATACATTTAGTTGGAAAAATGATTCCTTATGGTACAAAGATCGCTTATATCTTTGTAAGAATTCCCAACTAAAACAAAATATTCTTTTAGAATTGCACACTTCTCCTTTAGGAGGACACTCAGGATTTTTAAAAACTTACCATAGGGTGAAGAAAGAATTTTTTTGGGATGGCCTTAAATCTGATATTCAAAAGTTTGTGGCGGAATGTTTGGTTTTCCAGTAGAATAAATTTGAGACAATTAAGACCCCGGGACTTCTACAACCTTTATCCATTCCAAGTCAACGTTGGGAGGAGATTTCAATGGATTTTATCACAAGTTTACCTAAGTCCGAAGGAAAGAGTGTCATCATGGTGGTAGTTGATAGAATTACCAAGTATGCACACTTTTGTGCATTATCTCATCCATTTAAAGCAAATACAGTTGCTACTACATTTATGGACACAATTCAAAAGCTACATGGAAGCCCAAGGGTTATTGTGAGCGACAGAGATCCCATTTTTACTGGAAATTTTTGGACGGAGTTATTTTCTTGTTTGGGTACTCAATTAGCTCATAGCTCATCTTATCATCCTCGATCTGATGGTCAAACTGAGATAGTAAATAAATGTTTGGAAGGATATCTTCGTTGTTTTGTATCTGATAAACAAACACAATGGGTCAAGTGGTTACCTCTTGCTGAATGGTGGTATAACACTTCCTTCCATGCTGCAGCAAAAATGACCCCATTTATGGCACTTTATGGATATCATCCACCATCCATCACATCATCTTTAAGGGAAAATTCGAAGGTTCAAGCGGTGGAAGATCACATCGAGCATCAGCAAGAAGTTCTCCAACTCTTAAAGGATAACCTGAATTTGGCACAAAATCGAATGAAACAACAGGCAGATCAACATCGTAGCGAGAGAAGTTTTGATGTAGGAGATTGGGTATTTTTACGGCTACAACCATACAAGCAAATGTCCCTCAAGCAAGAAAATAAGGATAATAAATTATCGCCAAAGTACTATGGTCCTTACAAGGTGTTGCAAAAGATTGGTACTATGGCATACAAATTGGAGCTTCCTGCTTCTTCGCGAGTACATCCAGTTTTCCATGTTTCATGCTTAAAGAAGGTTATAGGAGAAAATCTTTCAGTTCAAACAATATTGCCAGAACTTGATGAGGAAGGAAAAATCATATTGGAACCAGAAGCGGTCATGGAAACAAGAACTCGACAACTACGGAATCGATCAATTTCAGAGTATCTCATCGAGTGGAAGAACTTACCCACTGAAGATTCTACATGGGAGGATGAGAATTTTATACAGAAGCACCCAGAGCTACTCAAGCGTTGAGGACAACACTTTTTGAAGGAGAGGGGCATGTTAGGTCCCTATATTACTAGTATAGTCCCTTATTGTTATTAGTGTAACCCCCTTATTGTTATTATTGTACCCTTGTAACCCCCATTTTGTTATTATTGTGACCTTAAATTATTATTGTTAGGTCGACTAGGATTACATTGTGGCCCACTTGTTGAAACCTTAGTTAAACTGAGAGGGGGGGGGGTGAATCAGTTTAACACCTTCAATAATTTTTAAAAACTTTTCAATTAAACTTATTTACAATTTAACTTTTATGATCCATTTTATACGGAACCAAACTTATATGTGCAGAAATGTTAAGATAATGTAACAATAGAATTATGACAAGAGCAGAAAGTATTAAGCAGACTGAATAACCATATCAACACATAGGCATCACACATAGAGACAACAGATATACGTGGAAACCCATAAAGGGAGAAAACCACATCTTATTATTGTTGTGATGTAAAGGCAAGCTCCAACTCCCTCTCACCACTAGTTTTCTGTAAGCACCAACCTACAGGAGGCTCCAACCTCAAATTCTGCAAGCTACATCTTGCAAGGAAGCTTCAACTCCCTCTTTTCATAAAAGAAACGTTTGTTGATTTACCTTGAATATCAGCTCTGTTCTGTACCTTTGATTGATTTCCTTACTGTACTCCAATCTTCATATTTTCTTGATTATTTTTTTCTTTCTTCAATTCTGCATTCTCTTCTCTTTTATCAATTTACTCAGAGAAATGTATCCATTTCAACTTTACAGTGGGATTTTTCCTTTCTCCGGAGACTTTCCAATTACATCACAAACAATGTAAACAGTTAAAAACTTTCATTCAATTACAGTATAAATTTCGAATCATTTCAACAACTCACCTCTCTCTCTCTTTTCCTCTCTCTTTTCAACAACCAACACACCTCTCTTTTTTGGTTTTCTATATTCATTTTCCCGTTCATTGCAGTTACACAATTGTTGCCTATACAACTGTCGTTTAATCCAATCATAAATAACTCTCAGCAATATTATAAAACCTTTTTAATAAACCTTGGATTTTAATTACTGAGCAACCAACGCTGACCTTTAAAAACTCTGGGTCCCACAACCTTATAAATTCTAAACTCTTCTGCTCTAATCGCCGATGCGATTAATCGCAACTTTCAGTAGTATGTTCTAATGTCCTGCTTTTACTCTGATGCGATTGACCACTGTTCATTTAAATGTGCCAATGCTATTAGGATGGAACTCAAACCTATAAAATCACAGTTTATACGCCCATCGGGTCTGGAACTCAATCGCAATCGCAATTTTCATTTGCATGTTTCGATATTCTTATGCTCTGACGCTCCGATGCGATCACTGTTATGTAGAAACTCAAACACATATCAATCATGGTTTATAAACCCATCGGGTTTGGGCTTCAATCGCAATCACAAATTTCTGTTCATATGATCCGTTGCCGACCTTTTCTCCGATGCGATTGATGAGGGTCCCACCATGTGGTACTTTGCTTTTGATAGAACCTTTGGTTATTTAGATCTCTCGCTATATATATATATATACTTTGCATATACATATACTTTGCTCTTTGGTCTTTAATGTATCCACCAGCTGGGGTAATTATTCTCGGAATTTTATGCGGGTTCCCACTTGCGTATTAATTTTGGTTATATCCAAGCATTTGCATAAGGTTTTCGGTCATCCACCTTATACATTCACATATCAACTCATTTTCAGCATACATGTATGAATTCAACCTTGTACATTCAATCTTACAACTCAACCCTGGTTCAATCCAAACTCAATGCTCGGCATGTACATATATTAACCCATATATCACACAATTCATATTGCGTCGACTTCGCATATTCAACCATTATATGTGCCCTCGGTTAAACTCGTAACCGTAGTTTGAACAGTCCCGATCAATATAAACTAGAACTGGGCCCCGCACTAACGACCCTTCCACATCCAAGGGCGGACAGCACGTAGCCTTACTCCATATAATTTGACAGATATCGCTCGAGTTAATTGCACGAACTTTAACTCGCGATGAGGGGTGGTTTTCCAAAATCGCTCAGGGACACGTGTCACCCAGCATATGGAATCGCGCTGATTTTCTAATTACTGCTTGCCTGACGAAGGCGATGCGATCAAAACCAAAAACCCGCCTTTACTGTTCACTCCAGTCACGGTTCCGCTGCTTTCTCCCTCAGGGTTCCGTCGTGCTTATATATATATATGAACTCTACTTTCATGTGCAATTCCTCAACATAGTTTAATTAACAAACACCACTTCCACTGTTTCTTTACATGATTCCGCTTACCCTTAACTGTTCGACATTACAATTAACGCACAACATATTCAATCTTGTCGGCTTCTCCAATGGTTCCTCTGTAATTGTTAGCCACTTCTGATTGCCTTCACCATAGGCAAACAACTTTGACACTAAGTTGACAACATCGACATAAATGTCGATTCTTTCAATAACCCGCAGAATGCAATTAACCCCAATTACAAAGATTATTTTCACATTCTTTCACCATTTCTTATTGACAGTTAAAGCCCATTCACACCAGATTTTAGAACAGATTTCTCATTTATACATACAGTTTAATTACAAACCCTTTATGCATTCAAAACTGGAGTACCATCCAAAAACCCTATCACAGATTCTTATTCATACATGCCCACACAAACTCATACAATTTCTTATTGAACCTCTCAATTCACTGTCTTTTCTTCCTCTGATCCTTGACTGATGCTGCTCCTTACTTCTCTTTTTGCTGCCTCTGTTCCCTGTCTTCTACTTTTCCTTAATATTGCTGGTTCAGGTGCTGCTCCTTTGCCATCAATGACAACACTTCTAACAGTCTCCCCCTTTGGCATTGATGGCAATAACATCTGTATGTTTATAGCTATTCTCTATTCTCTACCATAGCTATTCTCTACTTATAGCTATCCTCCCCCTCTGACATCAATGGCAAAGGGCTGATATTCTGATCTTGAGGACCTGTTACATGTTCTCTGTGGATCTCCCCCAGAAAATATGTTTTCTCTTCTATTCTCCCCCTGAAACTATGTTTTCTCTTTATATCAGAGAGTAGCATCTACAGACACTACCCCTAGTCTATCTCTTAGATATTCAAATGGTTCTCTAGCAAGAGGTTTTGTAAATATATCTGTTGTCTGTTCTTTTGTTGGCACATATTCCAACTTCAATACTTTTTGAGCTACTTGTTCTCTGAGAAAATGATACTTGATTGGAATATATTTAGTTTTTGAATGAAGCACAAGATTTTTTGATATGCTTATGGCACTTGTATTATCACATTTGATAGAGGTAGATTCATCAATTCTTACCTTCATGTATTGGAGGGTTTGTTTCATCCACATGACTTGTGTGCAGCATGCTGCTGCTATGTATTCCGCTTCTGCTATAGATAGAGAAATAGATGTTTGTTTCTTGCTTAGCCATGCCACCAGATTCTCTCCTAAATAGAATGCACCTCCACTTGTGCTTTTCCTGTCATCAACACAGCTGGCCCAATCTGCATCTGTATATGCTGTCAAAATGAAGTTTTTTCCTTTTGGATACCATAGCCCATAATGTGCAGTCCCTTGTAGATATCTGAATATTATTTTAATTGCTAGTAAGTGATTTTTTTTTGGTGCTGCTTGATATCTTGCCTCAAGTCCTACAGCTAGCACAATGTCTGGTCTAGAAGCTATTAGGTATAACAGACTTCCAACCATGGATCTGTAAATTTTTTGATCTACATCATTTTTTCCATCATCTGCACAAAGCTAGCATCCAGTAGTCATCGGATTTGACACAGGTTTGTGATCTTCCATTTTGAATCTTTTCAGCATCTCTTTTAGGTATTTTTCTTGTGAGATAAATGTGCCTGTGCTCTTTTGTTGAATTTGTAGTCCTAGATAGAAGGTAAGCTCTCCAATCATAGACATTTCAAACTTTGATTTCATCTCTTCAGCAAATCCTTTTGTTAACTCATCTTTGCTGCTTCCAAACATGATATCATCTACATACACAACTACAATCAGAAGTTCATCTTCATTTGCTTTTATGTACAAGTTGCTGTCTACTCCTCCTTTCTTGAACCCTTGTTTTTGCAAGTATTTGTCCAACCTTGAATACCATGCTCGAGGAGCTTGTTTCAACCCATATAATGCTTTCTTTAATCTGCAAACATAGTCTACATTATCTGTTAAGGAGAACCCTTCTGGTTGCTCCATGTAGACTTCTTCCTCTAAATCTCCATTCAGGAAGGTAGACTTCACATCCATTTGGTATACCTTGAAGTCATGATAGCAAGCAAAAGCTAAAAACAGTCTGATAGCTTCCATTCTAGCTACAAGGGAAAATGTTTCATCATAATCAAGTCCTTCAATCTGTGAATATCCCTTGCATACAAGTCTAGCCTTATTTCTGATTACCTGTCCTTGTTCATTCATCTTATTTTTGAATACCCATTTTGAGCCAATGACATTTTTCTCACTGAGTCTTGGAACTAGTTCCCAAGTGTTGTTCTTCTCAATTTGGTCCAATTCTTCATTCATGGCATTCACCAATGTTTGTCTCTATTGGCTTCTTCAAACTTCTTTGGCTCTATTTGTGACAACATTGCGAGGTATACCTCTTCAGTCTGTTCAATTAGTTGTCTTCTTGTCTGTACACCTACACTCTTGTCCCCAATGATTTGATCTTCTGGATGGTTCTTCTGAGTGTATCTTGAGGAGATTTTTGATCTTAGATCTGTATCTTCTGTTGGCTTTTTTATTTCATCATCATCTTGATTCTCTTCTTCATGAACTTCCAGAGGATTGCTGCAATCTGTACTTCTTAACTTGTCTGATAGTTCTTCATCAAATCTTACATCAATACTTTCTACAATTTTGTAAAGTATTTTGTTATAGCACCTGTAACCTTTACTCTTGGATGCATATCCTAAGAATATTCCTTCATCAACTCTTGCATCAAACTTTCTCAAATTTTCATCATTATTTTTTATAAAACACTTACTTCCAAAAACTCTAAAATGCTTGATTGATGCAGGTTTACCATGCCATAATTCATAAGGAGTCTTGTCACTCTTTGGTATTAAATGAGCTTTGTTCAGGATATGCACAGCTGTGTGTACTGCTTCTGCCCAAAAGGTTTGAGGAATGTTACTTTCTTGCATCATGGCTCTGGCAATCTGTTGTATAGCCCTGTTCTGTCTCTCTGCCACTCCGTTTTGTTGAGGTGTTCCTGCGAATGTGAACTGTTGCTTTATCCCATACTCATTGCATAGGTCTACAAAATCATAATCTGTAAATTCACCCCCTCTATCTGATCTGATGCCCTTTAGCTTGCATCCTGTTTGATTTTCTGCCAAAGCCTTGAATATTTTCAATTTCTCAAGTGTTTCTGATTTGTGCTTGAGAACTGCAACCCATGTCATTCTAGAAAAATCATCTATTATTAGCATGAAATAGGATTCTCCATTTGGTGTTTTAGTTCTCGAATGCCCACACAGATCCATGTGAACAAGTTGAAGAGGTCTTCTTGTAGATAGCTTCTCTTTGATTTTGAAAGATGTACGGGTCTGCTTACCTAGCTGACAGGATTTACATATTGTATTTGAAGGCTTCTTTATACACTAGAAAATTTGGCACAATTTCCGACGGCCAAATCGTCGTTATTCCAACACATAGTCATCGCAAGAGCGACAGTTCGAGGACGGAAAAACGTGGTTTTTCATGCCGTCGCAATTCCGATGCATTTACAAAGTGTCGCACTACCGACACCTTTTCCGTCGCTTCCAAACACGCATCGCTCTTCCGACGTTTCCCAAACCGACGTTTGTAAAGTGTTTCCATTCCGACGAATTTTGGTCTGACGTTTGTAAAGTGTCGCCATTCCGACGAAATGTCGTCCAACGTTTTGAACGTCACTCTTCCGATGTCTTTATACCGTCGCTCTTCCGACGTGTCTAAACTGTCGCAATTCCGACACCATACAAAAGTGTCAGAAGACCGACGTATTGCAAAAGTGTCACAAGACCGACACTTTCCAGAAGCGTCACAATATCGACGCTAGGAAGAACTGTCGCAATTCCAACGAAATGTGGTCAGAAATTTTGAACGTCGCCCTTATGAAATCTTTGTGCTGTCGCTCTTCTGACGTTTCTATAACTGTCGCAATATCGACGAACGTCACAAGACCGACGAAAATGAAAATCGTTCAAAACGTCAGAAGAGAAATCCTTACAAGGCGTCGGTATACCGACGGCGGTTTCAATTTAAAAAAAAAATGAAACTTTAAAACAGGATAGTAAATCTCCAATATTTGTTATCACAATAAGAAATCAATGATCAGTGATCACGTCAAATTTTCCTCGTAGCGTGACGGGTCTAATAAATTTTATTGTAAAGGTTGCTGGCTAGTGACAACTGCAGCATTGAAGGAAATGCATTAAAGAAAATTAATGAGGTTGCGAACTCCAAGCCAACTGGCAACAACCATGATAATTTTCCTTACCAACTTCCAAGTTGTGACTCAGGCTTCAGACTCCAGAGCTAAGAATTTTCTTTTCATCGTGTTGGAGAAGAGAACTGAAACCTGCAGCAAAAGAGAAATTCCTCAATCTCACTGCTCAGGACTCGAAGTCATTCCTTGCTAACACGGTATGTGGAAATTTTGATAAGATAACTTTATTCACCCTCGTTTTTACTAAATTTATTCTTTTGAAAAGGGCCTGGTTCCATTTCAAAAATTTTCAAATTTCGACTTGTAGAATTTGTACATATGATTTTTGGACTGAGGTTTTGTTATTAATGAGGAGATAGTGTCTTCATTCTATCTGTATAAAATAATTGCCTCTTTTTTTTCTTCATGTTCAGGGTTTTTGATTTTATCAAACCCTATCTCTCTTTTAAGCATGTCTGCAAATTAATATATTCCAGGAATGTACACAATTCCAAGCTTCATGTACAACATATTGTATCAACTATATTTTAACAAGTGAGTTGCATGCCCATATAGTGTTACAGATTACAGGGCTTCATTTGGAGAATAAATGATAAGCCTGGTAGCACTAAATCCAAGTAATTCCCCTCATCCCTTAAAAGACACCTATAAATATAACTAGAAATTTCAAATATTTAGTAAAGGAAAAGTACAAAGATATAACAGATATGTGTTGAGCCAAAAACCTGTGCATTCACAACAAAACTGGGATGGATAAAACTTAAAAACAATTATGAAATTTGACAAAAAATAGTCTTATGCATACAAAATGAAAGAAGCATTGGCATAATACTATGTTTACAAATTGAAGGACAGGCAGAGTGAGTCTCCGAGAAACACAGTTTCATGTGGAGACCCTAGATCCTTGTACCCACAATATCTAGTGACTTAAAAAATGATTTCCAAAACAATGCCTTTGTTATGCATGTAAGAACACCACCTGTATAATGAGGGAGATGTAATATTGTCCAAGAAGCAGATTTATACAGAGTGGTCCAAGATTGTGTATTTATGGAAGATAAAACTGATTTTGGCATGAAACATGTATCCAAGATTTCAATGTGGCCTTATTTTAGAGCCCATTGATGATTTACTATGAAACCTAAACTTTCAAAACAAACACATTGAAATCACAAGATCTCCATCACGAATATCATAAATATTAACTGTCTTTTGGGCACTGGCAGTAGATACCATAAGAGGCCCACATGGCCTGTACCACCAATGTTGATTCTCTGGCACATCATTTGCAAAGCCAAAATTTCTCCCCGAGACATCCCTCTCTGCCAAAACTGGAGATATAAAATTTATTGAAGTGAAGGCCTCCATCAAAGATGTGAATGCCACAATGTCTTTGCTGGTGTCCATGTTTAAACCCCAGTCCAATGTACAACTCACAGACAGTCGCCACAACATATTTAGCCGTAGTGACTATCCTAACCACCGCTTCCGTATCAACCGTTAATCACCCCACATGTTTGGGGCAAGCCCGACATGTTTTGACCATTTCTCCGAAGATTTGAAAAAAAATACCCAGTATTACCCATAACATCAATCCATTCTATACATAAAATTTAAAGAGTGCATAAATATTCTTGAAATCCCAATCATAGTTTCTAGAAAATTTCAACAGTCTTTGAAATGAACTACATCCTATTTAAACTACATCAAACATTTAGGCAAATCATTTTTTTAAACAGAAATTGGTGAATTTTATTTCAAACATAGAAATTTAAACCATGAGAATAATCTAACCCCTAGGCTTTTCCCTATTTCTAATAGAAAATCCCAAAATGTATAAATTATAACACCCATAAACCCCAAAATTAAGTACAATAATTAAAACCTCCACACCTCCGAATTTGCTATATCATGAAAAGAGCAGCATCCATCATCATGGGAAAGCAAAACCGATTCTCCTTCTGATACAAACCAGCCTGCAGTAGATGTCTTATGGCTGAGTTGATTCAATCGATCACAGGAAACCTCTTCAGTTTCTTCAATATTTCCAAAATGCTCTGGCTTGCTTCTGCAAGCACTGCAAGTCCATATTTCATCATTAATTAGTTAAATTGTTACCACTGTGTCCAAGAATGCCTAGTTGCAATAGCTCCTGACATCCAACCTATTATTTTAAACCACGACACACGTCCCCATTAGAGATCAGAAACCCGCTTTCCGGGGTTTAACCGTGTTTACATAACAGAAATGATCTGGAAGATCAGAATTTATAGTTGTCCCTCAGAATTTGGTATTACTGGTATACAACACTGGTACCAGCTTCAACGCAAAATAAATTTCAAGAAAGAATGTGATCTTCATCTATAACAGGATCCTACCAAAGCATCCCTAATATCCTGCCATTCATTTTCATTCAACTCCATTGATGCAAATCCACCCTCGTCTCTGCATTGTGTTGAATTGAAGTCAAGCCAAGAATTATGGTGGGGGTAAAGCCTGTCTTCCAGATCTTGAATATTTAAGTGTTTAATTGGTTTTTTCAGAGACCTGACCATAGAATCAAATGAATCCTCCGAATCCTGCGAAATAATAAACAATAGTAAGGCCATTATTTATTGGTTTGAAATAATAAGCAACATGCAACAAACCTGCATAATTAGTAAATTATTTAAAGACAATGTTGGCAATATGTTTCCTGTATCCTATTATATGATTTTCCTTGATGGAAAGCTCTGTATTTAATGGAGAATCGATATAAATAAGGACGAGTTAATTCATGTGTGAACATATGTATGCATCCTGATGAAGGATAATTGACATCCGTAAGAAACCCTGTGCTCTGTATGTTGATCGAGGAACCGATGTTAATACGGTTGATAGTGTATCCAAACTCGTAGACAGTGGAGTTATATATATTCGTTAAATATATGATGGAAGGGTCTACTCTATTAGTAAGGAGCTGACTGGCTTTCATGGAGAAAGGAACGAGGAGCGAGAGCAAACCAGTTATAACGCGAAATAACTAAAACAGAGTATTTGGCATTGAACTTTCAGTGGAACACGGACTAAACCTTTGGAATCATGAACGGAACATGGAAGGAAAGAGGTGGAACATAACAAACGGAAGTGCGATGGAACCCTGCATGGAAGAGCGGAACCGTGACCGAGAAAACAGTAAAGGTGGTTTGTGGTTTCTATCGCACCACCTTCGACGGGCAAGCAGTTTTCAAGTAATAATTATAACTGCCACACGTTGCCTGAAAGCCCACCTTATTAAAACTGCGTTTGTCACCCACGGCATTCAAGGCGTGCTGCCCAACCCGTGATGCCTAGCGTTATTGACAATCAAACACCATCCAAGGTCATTTTAATGTATCAGGCTCAATAAGCTCAAATTCTGCCCAAGGCACGCACGCCACCACACGGTCCGTACATCATCAATGGAACGAGTCCGTTGACTCATTCAATGCCAGCGTACGTTCGTCGTCGATATGAATGATCGGGTTATGCGGTGCCCGAAATTTTTTTTAAAATAATATTGATCGTCATCGATTATGGCGGGGGTCGCAACCAAAGTCTATTTAAAAGCCTTTTTAGAGTAAAAGCGTTGTTGCCACTATAACCCCTATTATATGTTTTAGTGATGTGCTGTCAGGAATAATATGACTCTAGTCAAATTGTTTAATTAATAAATAACACTAAGAAAAACCATCGTTCGCACTTTATTGGTACTTTACTCGCTATAGTATTATTTTAAGTAGTGAGATTATATTTTTGGGATAATTTGTTATGATGAACAAGATTGGGATTTCAATTTGGATTGGTTCAAATTTTAATAATACCATTAGCAATTGAATGGTTTTGACCCATGGTTTCAATAAAGGCGAAAACTATATAAGGTGATGAGAATCATAGTACGAGGTGTGCATGCAGAGGCATTGTAAACATGATAGACATCCCAACATCCATAACTTCGTTGATTCCAGAATGCTGAATCCACACCCATGGGGAGTTGACTCCAGGAAGTTGAAAGGTCTCAACATCACAGTTGAAATATTTAAGATCCATAAGTCCGAGAAGAACAATAACCGTGAGTCCCAGGTTGAAGTTCCTCTCCAAAGTACAGAAGTGGAAGCTTTCCCCGCTGTGCCTGCTCAGCGTTGCAATGCCCTCTGGTGATATACTTGAGACATGAGATAGCGAGCCTACAAAGCAATGCTAGTATAATGTTATAAAATTGTAAGATGTTGTTGTTGAAGGCTGAAGACTAAGACGATGTTAGCCGTGTTTCAAAATTGGGTTTCCACCTTAAAACACTAGTGTTTATATGTTCTTTTGTAATAAGTTTATCTTGTTATTTTTCACATGTTTACTAAAAGAATGATGTAACACCCATGCAGTAATTAATATAAGACCTCTGTGTAAATGGCCACTTAACACCATTTGCATCTCTTCTCATATTTTTCTCCCCAATACAATACCCTACATATTAAAATATAAAGTTATAACATACCAGCTCATACTCGAACATAACATCTGTATCAATATTCTTCTTCTGTATCTTCTTGATCTTCATCCAACTAATCGACATCTATATCAACATCTGATTCAGAAACGGTGTTGAAATGATCGACCATGTCATCACCATCATCAATTATGTCATTTTCAATAATATCCTCATCGACATCAACATCAATAATTGTTGCCTCATCTCCTATGCCTGGGTTCATTCTAAGATATAAATCGTTCATCAATGTATCTTTAAGTCGACCACCATCGTACTGTCTTTCTTGATCAATATCATCTTTCCTCTACAACATACTTCATCGAAGCCTCTCTTGATCATATCTAATAGCAAATGACTATCTATTCTCACCGAGTTCCAGTAAAAAGGATTGTTCGGCATTGGCTTCGGAAAAACATAAGCATCTTTTCTCGCTCTTAAACTCGCGATGTTTTAACCATTGGAAATCCATTGCCATGTTGGAGGCGCCTTATCATCATCACGTACATTCATTCGTAGCCTATACCATTTGGCGTCGAACAAAACTATTTTGAAGGAATTAAAGTCACACTCAACCATATCATCTAAGAACCCATAATATCTATTTTCAGATTCTCGAGGATGTCTGTCACTCCTGGAGGAAACATTAGTGACCTGGAATACTGCAGTTATCCCACTATCAGAAGTTTTCCTGTTATCATCCAACTGTTTAACGCGAAATTGACAACCATTGCACCACATAGCCTTGTGGTGTTTCAACTGCAATATGCCAAACATGAAAAATATGCATTCTCAATTAATAATTAAACATATAATTTACACAGCATGAAAATTAACTGAAAAATAAAACTTCTTGTCACATTATAAATATAGTATAAATAAGTAATGAATAAAATAGGTGAATTAATTGCTTACCTTTCTATCTTTCAAACCATATGCTAAATTGATTTCCCTGTCCGTAACGTTCCCATCTCCACTACGATACGCTTCTCTAATCAATTCAGACAGTAGTTTCCATGATAACCTACCGTCGTTACGTGCTTTACATGTTTCAATCCATTCACTCATCCACTCAAGATTGTTTGCAATGTATAAAAGTAGCGCCTCATAATCTTGAGCACCTGAATAAAAAAACAATAATTCACCAATATTAATAAATATTACTTATAACCATGGTAAATTATATTAACTAATAAACTATGAAAGAATAAGACCTAAATGAATATAATGATCATATACATGATGTAAAAAAATGAAACATTATATGTATTATACATAATAAATCTTTTACCTCTCACTTTCTTCATTCTACCTTTTCCCAACAGGTGCTCCTCTTCAAATTTTTTGATGGAGTTCACATCCCAAATGCAATCCATCGCCTTCATGACTGGCGCAGCTAATTTAGGAAGATAATGACTAATATAAACCATGGATTGATATACCACATATCCCTCCACCACAGAACCCTCAGGTCGTGCTCTTTGTTTAACCAAAGCCTTCAAATATTTCAGGTGCCTCTCGACCATCCACATTGACCTTGTGTGTACTGGTCCACACATTTCAATCTCCTCAACTTGGTGTATCAAGTAGTGTTCTTGTGCATTGAAAAATGTTGGAGGTAGATACTTTTTCATTTCACACATTAGCCGAGGAATTTCTCTCTTCCAATACTTTATTTCATCTTGATGGATTTCTTTCAATTACAACCATCTGCAAATCATTACGCAAGGTTATTTCAATGAAACATAATATATATTTCATTATCAATAAATTAATACATCATTTCATCAAGTACGAAAAGAAATTGTAGCAATTAGATTTTGCGTATAAATCAAAACTACTTACCTCATGTATTTACTAAGACCAGATATAACTTGTTTGACATTGTTGTCGAAGTCGTTTGGGAGAGATACAGGTAGAACATACTATAACAATAAAAAATGAATCATTATTGGTTTCCAAATTAAACAGAAAAAAGGAAAATTTAAAATATGTATTCAAGCAATAACATACAAAACGTATACCAAAAAAATTACCTTAACAAAGGTATGCCAATCATGTGTTTTCACCCCACTGAAGTCACCTTTCTTCGTTAAGATATTATTTATGTTTGAAGAAAAACTTGTTGGAAATTTAATTCTTCTAACGACCTCTTTTACATAATTGCTTTGTTGTTCTGTTAATAACCATGAAATATTATTATAATTTCGACCTCCATTTTTATTTGATCTGTTGATCACACTTTTCATTGCATGATTCGATTTTTCAATGTCAGCACAAATTTTATCAATTTTATCTCTATCATGTGCACCATTTATGGTTCGCCATAACGTTTTTGTTACATTCTTCCCGACATGCATTGTATCAAACAAATGAGCTATTTTTAGGTCCTCATAGTAGGGCAACCTCGCGAATTGAGAAGGATAACATTTCATTCTAGGTGGAAGTACAATAGTAAAGACTACTACGATTTATGACCTCGATATCAAAGAATAAAATAACCTAACAATATTAATTATAAACAACACAATAAAATAAATCATTAATAAAACAAAAACGAAACATTATATAAATAAATTATATATATATATATATATATATATATATATATATACACACAAATTACGTACCAGCTGCTCGACGATTATTAATTATGTTATATTCCAACATCCACACTGAGGTGTCATTCTTCGTGGTTTTAATCTAGTTTCTTCTTTATCATTGAAAATATGTTTTTCAGTAGTACGATACTTATGGTTCCTAGGGAGGAAGTGCCTAAACTCATCAAACACCATCTTTTTTAAGTCTGGCGAATGACGATACTTCATCTTAGGGCCACAAACTGGACATGCAAATCTACCCTTTGTTTGAAGACCTGCAATAGATGGATCAATAACAATTAACATACTATGAGATCATTTTTAAAACATGCAATATGGTATATCTAATTTAGATAATTATGTATCATATTAAAGTGCAATGAAATATTACATACCACAAACATGTGTTAGTCCCGGGGCATCATGAATTTTCCATACAAGCATTCCACGACATTGAAATCTCTTCTGCTTGATTGGCTTAGTGATGTCATACATAGTGATGCCATGCCATAACTGTATTAGCTCATCGATAAGAGGCTCAATATATACATTCATATCTTTGACCTGGTACTTACCTAATTGTTCAAAATTACGGTACATAATAATTAATCCCATGATATATGTATATATAAGTAAGTAAATAAATAAAATATATATTTATGCAAACAACGAGAGAAATGAAAATGTTACATTCAAAGAAATAATGTATCAAATACCTGGAATAATCATAGTCAACATTATGTGCTCCCTCTTTATTGACATCCAAGGAGGAATGTTATTGTTGACAAGGAAAACAGGCCACACCTAGCAGATTCAAGTTTCCCCCTAATGGATTAACAATTATCGTCGCTATGAAAGCCCCATATTGCAGGTTTATTTTTAAAATTCGTTATTATTTTTCCTCGATTTCTCTAAATGCAAGAATCATCTCTGCAGCATACAAGAACACCATCTCCACTTCTATTCTTTGAATGGTAATCCATAAATCGTGCTATGTCACACATCTTAACATTCCTACGAAAATGTGGAATTATGGGAATATGACAAAGAACCTTTTGAGGCACCTTTTTCGTTAGTTGATCTGTTCGATATCTACTGGTACCACATTTCAGACATTCTGCTTTCAATGCATGTTCTTTGTAATATATAACATGATCTTTAGAACATGAATCTATAGTGTTATATTCCATTCCAAAGTGTTTCATAATAGCATGTAGATCTCGATATGTTCGAGGTAAAGTATTTGGCGATGGTAACAAATATTCACCCAACAATCTACAACATAATAAAAAACTAGTGTCTTGTAATATATATATATATATATATATATATATATATATATATATGTCTTGTAATATATATATATATATATCATAGTTATTAAAACCGGAATCCTGGAGCTAATGAACCTAAGCTTTAACCGTGAATCGTTCGAACCGATAGCACTTTATCTCAATGAACCTATGACTACAACATAAACAAAAAGTAGTGTCTTGTAAAGATTATTAATCATATATATATATATATATATATATAATAGTTATTAAAACCAGAACCGGTGACCGGATCGGTGGAGCTAATGAACCGGGTTTCGAACCGGAACCGATCTAACCGGTAGCGATCAGATCTCAATGAACCGGTTTTAAAAAAAATACATTAAATAATTATTTTTTAATAAAATGAAAAATAAATAAATAAATAAAAACTATTTTTAAGATTTGAAACCATGATTCCAAGCCAATAGAGACAAAATATGAAAAGTTTGCTCATTTATATACCATGCAAAGGTGAATATATCAAAATGGCACCAAATGCAATACATATCATCGAAAAATACATAAGAAAACTTGTTGAAGTAATGTATCAGGTTTCTCTTATATTATTCATTGTGTTTTATTGCTGAGTTAATATTATAATATACAATCTGTCCCTGCTCAGATCTGTTGTCAATTCATTGTATCAGCCTTAAAGACAATTCTGGGTTCAGTATATATATATATATATCATACCAGCATTTTGAAGATCTTGTATTCTTCATTATCTATGTTTGCTTGGAAATAAATTTCTAGAAAAACATCTACAACACTTAGAGGTATTGAATTGGTTTATGAAACCCACTATTAGTGCTATTTGTAACAAGTTGAGAGAGCATTACAGCTTCAGCAGTCTGCTCACAATGTGTTTGACAAAATTTATCACTGAAAAGATTCATTAAAACCCAGAAAACTCAGTAGCCAGTTTAGTGCATTTCCAAGCGGGAATTTTCTAGTGGTAAATTTATTATTGCCAGTCACATTTTCATTAGGTTGTATGTTGTTGTCCCTTGAGTGGCGTCAGACCATTTGCATCAGTCTTGATGCCATGATCAAATTGCTTGTATGTTGTGTGAAAGGTTTTGTATTTATGCTGCTGCTATGTGTGAGCAGAGAGAGAGGGTCTGACAGTTCCTAGCTGAGTGTGAAATAAGGTTGCTGCTGATTGTTTTGAGAATAGAAATTGTCATCAAGTACACTTGATGAGTTGCATGCTGCCAGGGATTTTATGCTAGCCAACCTTGTATTTATCAGTCATCATGTGTATTGTTGCTACTATAAGGTGTTGAGTATGAGTTATTAGAGAAGTTTGTTGCTAGTATAATAGAGGAATTTGCAGCTCATGGAGGAGACACTGAGGAATTTGCAACTCATGGAGGAGCACCTAACCGGCCGGTTAAGTATGGAACTGACCGGTTTATGCATAAACTGGCCGGTTCCTTACTTAACCGGTCGGTTAGGTCCGGTTAACCGGCCAAAATAGGTGAGAATAGGCTATTGACCGGGTTGCAAGGCCGGTTCCAACCGGCAGCTGTCCTGACTGGCCGGTTTTGATAACTATGATATATATATATATATATATATATATATAACTTATTATTTTACACATTTATTACAATTAAACAAAAAGGGAAAATAATCAACATTTACATATATGTGATCATATATACATATTGCATATCTTAGGAGTTGTGTCATACATCTGTTCGACAAATTATTCATAACCTTTAAGTTCGCCAGCAACAATAGCAGAGAGCTGGTGAACTTAAAGGTTATGAATAATTTGTCGAACAGATGTATGACACAACTCCTAAGGTATGCAATATGTATATATGATCACATATATGTAAATGTTGATTATTTTTCCTTTTTTTAGTTGTAATAAATGTGTAAAATAATAACTTATATATAAGTTATTATTTTACACATTTATTACAACTAAAAAAGGGGAAAATAATCAACATTTACATATATGTGATCATATATACATATTTCATACCTTAGGAGTTGTGTCATACATCTGTTCGAAAAATTATTCATAACCTTTAAGTTCACCAGCAACAATGTAGCAGAGAGAAGAGTTGCATTTGAGTGTTCAAAAAGTCGTTCACTTGACCTTTCAATTAGAGGTACATCATAAATACCGTCACTGCTGTCTCCACCATCATCATCTGACTCACCATACAAGTCTTGGAACATTTGATTTGTCCCATCATTAATGTGAACTGTCTCATTACTGTCATCGTGATCTACCTCCATGGGATCATTAAAATTACCTGCATCATTCGCTTCATGTTCTTCACCTTGTACAACATCATTTCCAATACTAATATTTGCTGCAATATTCTCTTGTACTGGTGCAACATCATCTAATCTACTACTATTTAGCTATGGAAGCTGGTTGATCATTTGCAAAAAGTTGGGGGGCAACTGTGCTTTTATGAAAATTACAAAAATTAATCATTAAACATTAGTGCGCATATAAAAAATATTAAAATAATATAAAATTTTACGATATAATCAAAATGAAGATAGATAATTAATTACCATGGGATGATAGTCATTCGATCCACCATCAATGTGCCCATATTTCCTACAATGCACTGTTGTTGTTGCTATTAAAACTCTAACATTATTTCTCATACAACATTTTTTACAAGGGCAATAAACTCTGCCATCACCCCTTTCACCTTTTTGAATTGTTTTTCCAGCTCCAATGTTTTCTTCCATTGATGCAAATTATCCTATAAAGAAAAAAATAAATCTCTCTCAATGGTGTAGAAAACCCAAGACTTGTTGAACTCAATGGGAGCTCAATATATAAGCAAAAAGAAAATAAAAGTGGGCATTTTACAAATTGTGAGCTTTTTACAAAATGTGGGCTTTTTAAAAAATTGTGGGCTTTTTACAAATTGTGGGCTTTTTTTATTCTTAATGCATTTTCTGTAGAATACTAAACAGATTTGTCCAAAATTTCAGATGCAAACTGTAGTATCTACTACGTTTGGAAAATTGGAGGTTTATAAAAGATAAACTGCGAACAGAATTGTACCACTATGATAAGAAGCTGTCAGAAGCATTCCTTCTGCTTCACAAATGTGGAACTACCTTAAGAATGCTTATGGTTGATATAAATATTAGAGCATGGTAGTTAAATGTAGTAGTTATGCTAAAATACTGAATAACGACTTGAGAGTGCTCTTCAGATACTGTACGAATGCACCAAATTAAAGCTGTACCATTACTAAATATAAATGGCCAAAAATAGTCAATTTTGATATCGTGAAGTTATGTCTTTCTCGGTAGAAAATTGGGGATAGGATGGAAAATATGAGAGAACTAAGTTCCAAGGACTAAAAAACCAAGGCCAACATAGTTCTGCCTTGAATCAGAGACAAAACAAAGCTGCCCAAAAAAGTGTTTGAGAGCACCCATTGAAGCTCCTATATATAGCAGAGTCAACATTTTCCTATTGAACAATTTTGTATATTCAAAGCCACAACAAGATCAGATAGCCACGATCCTAAATGAGAACCAGAGCCAAAGCTAAGACAGATCCACGTTTAGCAGAACAAGACAACCATAGCAAAGGATTTGACCACAGAACCAGATCATGAGAGATAGCAAGATTCTTGCTTCCACTGTGGAAATGTAGAAACTATACAAGGGCTTTGCTTCCAGTAGATTTCATTGTGAAATTAATTGCTATGGTGTTGTAAGCGCTCATTAGTAGAATCTTAAAGCCATTCCGGAATTCTTTTAACCTGGAGAGGGTTTTCTGTGGTTATAAATCCTCATGTTCAAATTCCATTGTCGATTGGTTGTGTTTGATATTATGGTTTTACTGTCCGCAGTTGAATTTTCACATAGAAAATTATCAGTCTAAAGCGGAGCAATTTTGTGATGTTTCTTTTGCTTCCTATTGTGAAGTATTTCACTCAGAACTCTACTCGTTGTAATAGAGGTCTTGGGCATAGAACAGGGGACTTGGGTTTTTTGGAATCAAAGTTCAGGTTAAGATGCTCATCTGAAGAATGGCACAGTGAGCCTTAGCATGGAGTTGGGAGTACCAATTTGAAGTGCAGGTAGGGCATTGTACAATAGACCAGTTAGATTTCTAGACCCTAATACAAAAGTTTCTTCTTCTTTCAAAACGTGTTTCTCTTTTTCTGTAACCAATGTGGGTCTTGTTCTTGTTTCAATTGGGGATGGATGAGTATTTGTTATTGCTCCAGATGATCACACTCTGGGTAGCCCTGGAGGCTATTTGGGGGTGATGATTCCAATAGGTCTCAATGAACTGTTGCCCTCGCTGGGGAATACTATTGCAGTGGAATTTGATACTATTTTGGATGTTGAATTCCACGATCCTAATGGAAACCAGTACCTTCAGCTCCAGTACCTGTTCACAAAAGAGGGTTCCATAGTCATTCATGCGTGCAAAGAGGGTGAATTGCAGGCATTGCAACAGGAGGTGTTGTTGTTGTTGCATTGGCCACTATATTGTTTGTCTGGTTCTGTTACAAGCATAGAGTATTGAAAAGGACAGACAAATTTAGTTCAGATATTGTGAAATTGCCTCGGAAATTCACCTACAAAGAGCTCAGCAATGCTACGAAAGACTTTTTTTGAATGTGATTGATAATCGATAATTGCAAGCAAGGGTAATCCTCTTGTGAAACCCAAATTTCTGAGCATTTTCTAAAACCTGATGACGGAGACATTGTAATGAACAAGCGCCTAGGTCCATATTACGTCCAAATCTACCAAGCACCAAGATCTATAAAAAAAAATCCACAGTATCTGCGAACTAAGAAGAAGAGGCAGAAAATGTGTTCTGCTTACCTGTTCGAATAGTGGTTGGGGTTTACCACGGAAAAAATTTGACGGAGCCCATGTACAATTTCGTATCATTGAAATTCTGGCAATATCATTCAACTGGGCAAGCACTTGCCTCAGAGCTCCATGACTGAGGGCAAGATCCCTAAATGATGCAGAGTCTCCAGCAATATCTCCCAAAGCCCAAACAGCCTTACACGAACACCAGTTGAACTCAAAGTTGCCCAAACAGCCTTACACGAACACCAGTTGAACTCAAAGTTGGGTAAGTAGTTTTTTAAATCAAATTCCAAAATTACAGACGTATAAAGATAGTTGGGAAGAATAATTTTATGCCTCTAAAAATGGGCAGTGCATTCGCATTCTCGAAAGAACATTATCATTCCCGGAGGCAAGAAGTTCCACAAATATAGGCAGTTCCCCGTAATCAATCACAACCTTTGTATTCTCAGAGGCTCCAAAAAAACCCAAATAGGGTCAACCCTACTACAGGAGGAAGGGCCTGCAGTAAGAACTTACCAGTTTGCAAGAACTGAGGGCGAATGCTGTTCTGCAAGAGCTGAGGGTGAATGCTGAGAGTGAATGCTGTTCTGCAAGAGCTGAGGACGAATGCGCGCGTGCGAATGCGTGCGTGATATCAGACATTAATGTAGTTTTTTAAAAAATCATTTTTATGTAGCCCGCATTTGAATTTTCTGTTTTCCTTATTTTATTGGGCTGAACTGGATAAAATTGAATATGAATAGTGAGTTAATTGTAAGATCCATGGGCCAAGGCCATACATCAACATTGACCACAGTGGGGAAGTATAAAAGCATGGATATTCATGCAAGTATAGTTATTAATGTAAGATCTAGCATCAACTAAAATTCACTTGAAAAAGTAGATGAAAAATGTACAATCATCCATTGGAGAGGTAATCTATAATTATCCAGTAAGACTCTTGGCTATGCATTGAGACTAAACTAATTCTCAATATTTTTGAATAATCATCTATTGGAATTTAGTAGGAAAACCATAGTAAATCATTGTCCAATGGCCATACAAAAATATAAAAAAAATAATATCAATGGTACATCAACTTTCATACATGAGAACCCGGATGCGGGTGAAGTTGGTGGCGAGCCTTATTTTAGTTGCTATCCACCCATTAATGTCAATTAATGTCGACTGATCGGCGTTTAATTCCATTTACTCGCTCGAATAAACCGTAGTCCCGCTCCTCGATACACATTCGCATGCCGCGACATGACTCAACCTCCAGTTCATACTTATGGTGGTTTATTGCGATGGAGATTCCACGGTTGCGATGTTGGGTTGTTATTATAAGAACGTCCTGGTACAGTTGGAGATTCCCACTTTGTGAATTAGTGCACCTCAGGCCAGAACATTAATGTTAACCTTTATGCTTGGTAAGAGAGGCATCTCAGAAGTTGTTGTTTGGATTTTTGGAAAATATCCACCTACTTGTGGTTCAGCTGCTTCTACTCCCTTTATTGCCCCTACCCTTCTCGATCTTGTCCATCTTTTGCCTCCCTGCCCTGCTGTCTCGAGTGTGACTATGCCGCGCCTCAGGCAGAGAATGCGCTGCCAAAGAGGCTCCACGAGGCGCCAAATTAGACTCTCTCCCTCCACCTCTGGCACCTCCTCTGCATCTATCTCCCACTCTGACAGTCAACCTAGAGGGCACCTTCTTCACTCGGGCCGTCGCTTTGCTTCCCCAACTCCTTCCGCTCCTCCTGCTCAAACCCACACCGCGCATTTTTCCTTTAACAACACTCTCAATCAACCCAGGGTGACTGCCTCAATTACGGTCGTCTTTCATGAAGAGCCTCAGGAAATTGTTCCCAGTTCTCGCCCGGCGGAATGTAGCCTCTCGGCGGCTCAGGATTCGACGCAGTTTTTTGGGCTGAAGCACCCTGATAGTGCGAACGTGCAGGGTCAGATGGGCAAGGTCACGCAGGACCTGGCGAACAAGGAAGCGGTGGGTTAACCTACTGAGAGGCAGGACGTAATGCAAGCGAGCGAGGCGCAAATTACTCCTCCTCCTCCCGGGAAGGTGATCCATTCTATTGCTGACCTGTATAATGCTGACGGGGAACCAGATGAACTCTGGTGCAGAGTTGTCTACGAACTTCTTGATGAATAGTTCCTCCTCTTCACTCTGGTTTTTTGCTCTATTTCTGCCCATTCTCATGGGCATGTTCATGTGTTTCCTGCTGTCTCTGAAAATGCATCTATTTCTTTTTGCTTCGATATGGTCTCCAGTACTACAATTCTCTGGTTCCCCTGCGCGGGATTTTTCAAATGAACTGTTTCAGACTGGTTTCCCTCTTGCAGGGCAGTCTTCAAACTATGGTTTTTTGTTTCAAATGCCACAGCATTCGGCAATGATCAGGCTTCGGCCCGCTGTACTGTACTCCTTTTTTTAATATAATTACTTTTACTTAGAAAAAAAAAAACTTTCATACATGAGAAAATAGATACTGACAAATGGTACATCATGGCCTGATTAATTTCGCTCAGCAATTTCAAATGGTATAACATTTAGTCAACAGTAATCATCAATTTCTGCACACAGAGACTAATTTCTCTGGAAGCCTCGGATTTCTTTGGCTTGTTATTCTTATAACTACATAGACATAATTAATAGAGAGATTGAGGACAGAAAAAAATCTAGGGCTTAGTCTCCACTACTCAACATGTTTTGTGAGAAATAAAACATAGATTGATTTCTCTTGGTGCCTTAGCGTTCTTTAGCTCATTTTTTTAATCACAACAACAATAGAAAATGCATTGAGGATTTGTTCTTAGTCCGATTATGCAATTTTTATAAGACAGATTATGCAATATTAATAATAAACATAAATTTATTACAATTTAGGGAAAGCTCGTTCATGTTTTTTTCTTTATATTGGAAGGTTTACTTGATTTTTGAAGTAATTTTTAGTAGATCATAGTGTTGGAATATTTAAAATTCCAGAACAATAATGGAGAATAAAACTCCCCTCTTCAATATTGAGACAATATAAAAAAAAATTTCTTCACTGGAAACAGAGTTTTCACTGTAAAAAATATTTCATTAAACTTCAAAACTTTGGTTACAAAATCTCCTCTGACTGAGGGAATAAAAAAACTTTGACTGCTTCAAAACACAGTTCAACACAAAACTCACACTCTAAAATTTCACTCTATCTGTGCATTTACAACTCACTGCTTTGAATTGTGCATATGATGTATATATGTAAAACATATATATATATGGACCTGTACGCACGACATTCTTAAAACAAACATTAAAGAACTTTGACCACCGGACGTCAACCAAAAATTAAACTCTCCTTCAATCAATTTCGAGTGCCAAAAAAATTTGCTGATGTCATCAAAAATGTGATGCGAAATTTCTATTCAATCTGCTTTATGAATTTTTCGCGTCCGATTTTGGGCACTCGTACGGACGACTGAGTGTGATGCGAAATTTCTATTAAATCCGCTTCAGTGAGATTTCAAATCCGGAAATTTCAATTTCGGGTGCCAATAAAATTTGCTGATGTCATCAAAAATGTGAAGCGAAATTTCTATTCAATCTGCTTTATGAATTTTTCGCGTTCGATTTTGGGCACTCGTACGGACGGCTGAGTGTGATGCGAAATTTCTATTAAATCTACCTCAGTGGGATTTCAAATCCGGAAATTTCAGTTCTGGGACCACTTTCCTTCAATTTTTTAAACTCTAATCAATCAAAAATGGCAAGCGGCTCTCTGCAACATTTTTGTTATACTGCGATCTTGACTGATCGCTGGAAATGGAAGGAGGCTGCCTGTACATCAGCTGTAAGTAATTTCAACACATAGCATATATTGAGGAAATATTAGTTTGACAAGAATCAGTTATTTCTCTTGAAACTTTAGGTATTAAAAGTCCATGACACAGATATATCACACTCCAAAATCCAAAGAAAATGGAAGAGCGTTCAATTTATTACGAGAACGTCATTAATGAAGTGAAAAATTTTAAACGTAACGTTTATTGACTAGAAAAATAATGACCAAAACGTCAAAAAAATTGTGTGACGGGTAAAGAGAAATCCAAATTCCAACCTTGCCTGCCACTTGTTGGTGAGTGGAGGTTATTCACTTTTCATTTACAACTTACCAGGTTACTCATGTTACCAATATTTTCACATGGCTCACTTTTAGGTGAATACTTATTGTACTTCTTCTTTATAAAGAACAATTGGTAGATAATTGCATATATTATTTGAAATCCATAACAAATCCAGGCAACAAAATTACAACAAATAGAAAATTATGCAAAAAATTCACCAGGCACTACTAATGTGTGGATACCCTATCATTTATTAGATCCTCATAACTTACCAACACCTACTATATTGGTATACACATAATATGGCATTTACCTGAAGTATTTCATATGTATCTAGAAGTAAATAAGTTGTATGACAATTGTTATGGCAGATATAAGATGTGTATTATAGTTTATATTTCAATTTTTCTAGCATGCATGTGCGGTCCATATAGTGACTACAATTACCAATATATTTCAGAGAAGATGTGAAGATGATCTCTCATTAAGTCCTAATTACTTAAAGCATCATTAATTAGCTTTCCAAATGAATAAAATATGTTAACAAATTAGTAAAAACTAGGAAAACAAATCATGATTTAAAAAAATATGGCACAATGAGTCACACTCTTAGATTTATTTAATTACTCATCAAGTGTCGCTACAACATATATATGATCACCATTACCATAGAAATGGGACATGTGACCATCATTTTGGTTTCACCAATGACATTCCACATCATGAGCATTGTTTAGGATTGATTGTGTTGATTTTTTTTAAACAAATCATTTATGCATTTTATGGAAATTATAGACACAATTTATAATCACATTACAAGATCATGATGTATGGATATTCCTTATCATTTCTTAGATACTCAAAACTTACCAACACCTAATAGATTGATATACACATCATATAGAATTTACCCCTAGAATGCCACATGTATCCTAAAACAAATTAGTTGTATGGCAATTGTTATAGTGCATATATAATGTGTATTACAGTTTATCTTATAATTTTGTTGAAGTAGCATACAACAATTTACATAGTGATATGAGAACCACTCTCTAGAGTATACATCGATTTTGTACACATGGCTTTTCAGTTGATTTTTAAGATATATCATTGGTGATGCTCACATGATTATATAATGAACCATTAAGTTGAACTATGAAATTATTCCTCACAACACACATATTGATGAATTAATAATTTTTCTCATATAATTTTTTTAATCTATTTTGAAAAAAAAATAAAAATTATATATAATTATTTCTAAGAAGAACAAGAGAGAGTTACTTACCATATCTTTGTAAAACATATAATAGCGACGTTTGGAGGAAGCCGTCTAACGACGCTTTGGGGCATAGTGTCGCAATTGCGACACTTTTTCTACGTGTCGATATTGCGACACATTTCTCTAAATGTTGGTATAGCGACGGTTTCCCAAGATCAATGCCCCAAAGTGAACCTAATAACTTACCTTTTACCTTTTCGGTAAGCGTCGCTCTTCTGACGTTTTGAACGATTTCCATTTTCGTCGGTCTTGTGACACTTTTGCAATAGTATCGCACTAAACCCGATAACTTACCTTTTCCCCGCACCTTTCCTTTTCATTGTGGCCGTTCGCTCGTTGAATCCAGATCCGACGGCGCTAATACATTTCCGCGCTCATAAAGTAATCGTTTGATGTTTTGGCAAAGCCGCGCGAAATGGGTGGTTTTTCCAAACCACCCGCGCTTACGTGTCGCCACCACGTTGTATCGCGTTCGAAAAGTTAGTTTCCGCTTACCACCATTTACCCTCACGAATACCACTGGCGGTATTCCCTAAACCTCACCCGTTTAACCCGAGTTTAATGTCATTTAACTATGGTTATACCATCGAAGGATAACATTAAAATTATTATTTGCATTCAAATTTTCAACTTTTTGCTTTAAACCTGTAAAAACATTGCAGAACCGTTTTCCTCAAAATCACGCCGTTTGAACCTGAGAAAATTTGCAGAGCCATTTTCAACCTACCAGTACCATTTTTCGACGCCTATTGCCCTGAATTTCCATTACAAAGTACTACATTGTCCTCTGCGAAGCCATTTTCAAAAAATTGAAGACTGAGCATCTCTGCAACGTCTTCAACCGAATTCCACTGGTTCTCCAGGTACTTTTATTCGAAGTTGCCCTCTGAGATTTCAAAATTCCTGTCGATTTCAAATAATTACCAAAGTTACTGCAAAAAAGTGTCCATTTTTCAGGGAAAACTCTGTCAAAATTTCCCTGGAATCCCTAATTGCCCTTTCTCGCAGTTTTTGCCATACCCTGGTCCATTTTTCTATTGAAATCGATTTTAAATACACGTTTTGAGCTTTAAATTCCTTTCATTTCCTAAAAACCCTGCTTAGAAACCCCATTTTCAGTAGAATTTCGCCAAGAAACCCCTTGTTTCTCGTAAAGGAACTTAGCAAACCGTTTAAGCTTGCTTCGTTCATTATTAAAAATGACCAAGAAATAGGTAACCCCCAAGAATGGAGGCCCAAAATCTCAAAAGAAGTCTTCTGCAAAGATTCCTAAGCTTATGTCCTTCAAAATCGACAAACCAACTCCTGCACTCACGGCTGATTCTACAGAAGTGGTCAGACCAGTCCAGCCTCCAGTCATTTCTCCAGAGAAGAGCCCTTTAGTTGATCTGGACTATATAATACTAGACCTTAATGTAGAATTTAACCCGCTTGATGTCTATAATTGGTGCTATGGCAAATCAGTGGAAAAGGGTGACAAAGATATTCCAATTTGGGAATCCAATCTGCCTAGATATATTGTCCCTCTCACTCATTCTGTTCCTGACTTTATCAAATTATGCGAAGCCTATTATATGCCAGAAAAAAAATCTATTGTAAACAAAGAAAAAGAAACCCTGTTTTACATCACTGAAGAGTCGATAAATTCCATGCCGCAAATGAATCATGACCCCAATTCTATTTCCCTAACAAGAGAATATTTAACCCAACTATATCTTGACTTGGATTTCAATGCTAGATTCAAAATATACCAGACTTTTTGTCCAAATCAAGTTGATATTCCTAAGTTAGATCCTCCTATCGACACCGTTGATTTCCCAGATGAAACTAGACAGATTGTCTCAATGCTCTCCTTCATACTAGGATACGCCAGTGATGAATTCATTGATGTGGCTATCCTAGGTTTTCTGTCAACTCTAAACCCTGGTCAATCACCATCCATTCAGTTCAATTTTGCTAGATGTATTGCTGATAATATGCATTATCAGTTATCCAAATTATCAGAAGAAGGAGTTTTCAGATAATCCTCTTATCTACTACACCTCTTCCTATATTATCAAACAGATAAGTTTCCAATTGAATGTCAGAAAGTGGATGCAGAAGGAAAAGTTCTATCAGTAGTATTTTGGTCATCTATTCTAAGGAAATGGAACAAAGAGTATAGTTTTACAGATTTCAATGACTCATTTATAGCCCCTGCTATGTATCTCTTGGAAAAAGAGGAGATCTCTAGGATCAATGATGAGACAAGAATAATTCTGCAGTTATCAGAGAGCTACAAAACTGGAGATTGGTATTTATATAAAAATCATACAGAAATCAGAGTGTATGGCTCATCCCTGGCCCCATATAAGTTACCCAGATTTGTTACTACAAGAATATTTGCTTTAGAATATATGAGACAACTATTGAATGTAGATGAAATCCACTTCATAGCTTTCAAGAAAAAGACCCAATTTAAGCTGAAAAATCAAATTGGGCCATTCATTGTGAATAACAGAGAAGCTGCTAATGAGATAAATGTCAAACTTAAAGAGTATAAGTTCCCATGTAGTTTTACATGGAAGTATGACCCACAAGGTATTTTGAGTGCAATAAGGGTAAAATGTAAGTTGCCTGTTTACTTGCATGATCCTAAGCCCCATATTGAAAGATATGTAAATAAAATTGAATGGGTGCCAAACACCCTATCTGATGATGATTCACAGGCAGTACAGGTAATACAGGTAGACAGTGGCAAAGGCAAACAGATTGAACAAACAGTACAGGTGGCTTCTACAAGCAAAGATACTTATAATGTACATAAAAGAGACAGAGAAGGAGATAGTTTCATAGTTGAGACTATTGAGGACATAAAATTCAGAACTCCTTATAGTAAAAGAAGCAAGTCAACAGAAGAAGAAAAGGATAAGGCTGTAAATATTGATATAGATGATGAAGCAAAAAGAATAGTCACTCAAACATTAAAAGAGCTTCAAAATGTAAAAATTGGAACACAACAAAAAGATACAGTCATGAAGGAAAACCAGGTTACTGTCGATTTGCCTCCTTCTTCTCAGGAAACTGACAATACAGAGTCAGAGATTTAGATCAGATTCAGACAGATTAAAGAGAAGAATGAAGAGCTCAAGAATCAAGCTCATTCTAGATTTCTTAAGGAAAATCATGGAAACAAAGACAGGCTTCTTTCAGCATTTGATTATTCATCCAATAAATTGGCAATGTCATTCTTGAAGCCTACAGTGGCTGAGCCAAAATCAGTGGCAGATTATTCCAAAACAGATCTTGAACTGGATGCAGATGCCATTCATGAATTAGATCAAATTGAATTTCATAGGAGCAATACTGAAATGCTATATTCCAAAATTGTCAGTAAAACTATGAAATCAATTAGGCTTGAGAAAATAGTGCTCAACCTCCAAAATCAAATGAGGTTGGACAAAGCCTCACTGCATGCTAATAATTTAAGAATAAAAGCACTAGAAGATATAGTGATTGAAGCAGGGGGTGACCCAGCCAACATTGAAGGGGAAAAAGTCTTAATTAAATAGAAAAAAGAGGATATAGCTGCTCTTAGAAAACAGTTGAAGTTGCCTCAGAGTGAAAACTCTCAAGAAAAAGAAATTCTACAACAAAAAACAAAGAATGATGATTTAAAGCAGCTTGTACATCAAATGACAGATCAGATAAAAACAATGGAAAGTCAAATAGAAGCTCTAATGAAAGAGAATGAAGAACTAAGAAAAGCACAACCAATGGTCATTCCTACAGTGATCCCCACTGTAAACACTGCTATACCATCTACTTTGGCAGAACACTTGGCACTGAAAGGAGTACTTTCAACTGCAGTGCCAATTAATTTTCTAATCTCTGCCTCTTATTCTTCATCCTCACAGAGGAGCACACTACAAGACCAAGATAAAGAGATTATTAGTTTGAAAGGCACTATGAAAAATTTAGAAAAATCCAAAAATGATGCCTTGATTACTTCTAGAGGACATGAGCAAAGGGCTGATCGACTATAAGAACAGGTAAAGATTCTGCAAGCACAAGTAAATCTTACAGATCAAGTGGCCTTTATAAAAAATCATTTATGGACCAAAATTATTGATGGCATTCATTCTCAATGGCCTTCAATTCGGATAATTTATGAACAGAGGGAGTTACTTCAAGTTGCTAGTGCAGAGATTGACAAGACTAAGAGGGAAATTGACAAAAAACCAGCCCAAGCAATCCAACTCATAGCCTTTTTAAATAGTAAAACTAGGGAAGAGTTGGAAGAATTGAAAATTGTTGATAGAACAGAAACCATTCTTCAAATAAAAAAGGTCCTGAACAAAAGAAACATAATGAGTACTCTAGAGGACCGGTGTAAAGACATGAATTTATCCATCTCAATATTTTTAGCCAAATACAAAACATTGTCAGAAGCAGGTTTGCCTGATATTCACGCATTGAATGACAAGTTAATGCCTCAGAAAGATTATGATCTAAAAATCAGAAATCATGCAAAAGAGCAAGCCACACAACAACTGCCTCAAGGATCACCAACAGGCAGAATACTTCTTCATTATTTTGAAAATCTGTTCTTTTTAGATAATGAGATCAGGCATATGTTCACTATAAAGCCTAAATTTTCCAAGTATACAGAGGCAGATGAAAGTTATAGAAAATTGAAGACTATGAAGATCCCCTCTGCAGAAAAGTGGAAAGAATTCACAGATCTGCTGTGAATTTAATGGATAAAAAACAGGAAATTCACTTGCAAATTCATTTTTTACTGTTACCTCAAATGGTAAAAATACAGGGTTAAATGCAGTACAACAACAATCAGTTCAAATTAGAATAATCAGTTCTATTTTTGCTTGTAAAAAGGTAACAGCTTGCAAACTGTTTTGCAGCTGTCCCTCTTTTTAAGTTTTCTTTCCTATTTTTCATTAAAACATCATCTCAATTCCTAAGATATTTTGCAAACATTTTTTTGTATAAATACTTCACAATTCAAAGTATTCAGTGTGAATAAAATTTCTCAAGACAACTATAGTTCATGCTCTCTACTTGGAATTTTAATGTTTTCTACTTTGTTCGTGCTCTCTACTTGGCCATTGGCCTGTGGGTGATATGGAGTTGTAATCTTGTGCTGAATGTGGTAGTTTTGCAATGTTTCAGCTAATTTATTACCTACAAATTGTGGTCCTCCATCTGTGATTATGTCCCTTGAGATACTATAGCGCACAAAGATTTGGAAAAGAAACTGTACTACAGAGTCCTCTGTAGCTTTTGAAACTGCCTCTGCTTCGACCCACTTAATGACATATTCGGTTGCAACTAGGATGTATGTTTTTTGGTTTGAGGGAGGACTAATAGGGCCAAAAAAATCAAGTGCCCAGCGTTCAAATGGTTCAATCACTAGTTGAGGGTTCAAAGGAATTTCATCAGACTGCCCAGGGCGTCCTGCCCTTTGGCAGCTATCACAGGCCTGCACGAATTTTTTGGCATCCTTAAAGATGGTAGGCCAGTAATAGCCTATTCGTAAAACCTTATGGGAAGTTCTACGGTTCCCAGTTAGATCCCCTTCTTCAATCTTCTTATCTGTAGCTTAAGGATTCTTAAGTGCCCTTTTGCTCAGATTCCATCCACTCCATCAAATCAAACCTATACATAGCCTTAGAAGGTCACCTATCTTGCCCTTAGCACATTTGCATCTCTGAGCCTTATTTCTTAGTTCTACTTGCCTAGAGAGTTGACTCCATTGCCCAATATTCTGGTAGATCCTTCTCGTTTACCTTGAAATCTCTTTATTCCCACCAATCTTTTAAAATCAAACCCAAATACACAATCATAGCTAGCCTAATATCTATTACTAAAACAAAGCTAAATCATACGGAGAGATCCCTCTCTAGAGTTCAAGAAGGCTAGATCTTGAATTCCCAAAGCGGTTCTTGGTTACCCTTGGTGTTCTTAACTACAAAAATCCCTATCCCACAACCTGAGAATTACTAGGGTGATAACAAGCCTTGGGGGTATTATGATCCTTGGAGGAAACTCCCACAGCTAGAAGAGTTGACAGAGAAAATTGGATCGAGTACAAAGGTGTGGCAGGTGGCTTTTACCCTGTACCAATTGTTATGGTGCATATATGATGTGTATTACGGTTTATCTTATAATTTTGTTGAAGTAGCATACAACAATTTACATAGTGATATGAGAACCACTCTCTAGAGTATACATCAATTTTGTACACATGGCTTTTCAGTTGCTTTTTAAGATATATCATTGTTGATAATCACATGATTATATAATGAACCATTAAGTTGAACTATATAATTATTCCTCACAACACATACACACAAAGCGTCGCTATTGCGCCGGATGCCTCCAAATGTCGCAATTGCAATTACTTAGACATTGTGTTACAATTGCGACGTTTGGACGCATCTGTCGCAATAGCGACGCCTTGGAGAATAGGGTCGCCATTGCGACGTCTTCCTTCAGACGTCGCCACTGCGACACTTTGTCTAAGTGTTGGTATTACTACCCATTTCTCTAAACGTCGGTATAGCGATGGCTTCGGGCGGGATTGAAAAAATTTGCGGAAATTTCCGACATTTGGTCAAAAGCATCAGAAGCAAGTGTCGGAATTTCCACCAAATGTAGTAGTTTAGCGACACTTTGGGCCATGGTGTTGCAATTGCGACGTCTTCCTCCAAACGTCGCAATTGCGACAGGGTTTAGGTGTCGGTATTGCGACAGGTTTCTATAGGCGTCGGTATAGCGACGGTTGCGGGCGGGATGGAAAAAATTTGGGAAAATTTCCAACATTTGGTCAAAAGCGTCGGAAGCAAGTGTCGGAATTTTCGCCAAATGTAGTAGTTTAGCGACGCTTTGGGCCATGGTGTCGCAATTGCGACGTCTTCCTCCAAACGTCGCAATTGCGACAGGTTTTAGGTGTCAGTATTGCGATAGCTTTCTATAGACGTCGCTATAGCGACGGTTCCGGGCGGGATGGAAAAAATTTGGGAAAATTTCCGACATTTGGTAAAAAGCATCGGAACCAAGTGTCGGAATTTACGCCAAATGTACTAGTGAAAGGAGGACACGTGGAGCATTAATATTGGATTGCATGAAATTGAAGGGAATCTGAAAACCTGAAAACCGGACCCGAATTTTTAT